>OY723393.1:27543444-27675334 GCA_963210295.1 Ophion ellenae | reverse complement strand
ACTACAAATACCAGTATTAGCTGTAGCTGGTGTGGTTTGTACGTGCACGAGCAGATTGCTGAATAGAAATGCGCGCAGCCCGGTGCAACGGACAGAGAGGGGCTTGATATAGCTAAACCGGCGAGGTTACGCTCACAGGAAGTGAAACAGCCTACAGAAAGAAAGTTTTCACTCGCGCTTCAGTTTTCACTTTCACGGAAATGCCACATTCTCTCTCCCTGTCGATTTTCCTCCCTCTCTCTCTCTCTCTCGCTCTTTTTCTTTCTCGAAGATCCGCGCATCTCGTGCTGTTGCATAAATTAACTAGGTTGGAGCGGTCCGGTTGAGTCAAATGACGGTTCATGATATTCTTTTTTCTTCAATGAATCTCAAAAATATGCATACGGAGGTACAGATTTATTCTGCAGATGCTAATTTTGCATAAAATATATAATTGAAGGGCAATTATATTTTTGAATTCTGATTACATGCATTTTGGAATTTTTTATTACGTGAATAAGAAAACTATTTGTGTTACTGCGGACTTGAAAAAGTATAACATTATCGTTGATTATTATGGAAAAACTGCGGAGGTGAATTTATACGAGTGGTGTTGAAGTTTGCATGGTTGGAAGGCAATGAAGGTGTTTACATTTTATTTTCCATATTTTTATTATTATAGATCTTTTTGGTAAATATTCGGAAGCGGGGCTCCTGCTAGAAGCAGGGCTAATTTTTGTTTGGGTTGTTTGGGTTTTGTTTGAATCCTTGGAGAATTAATTTCTTTCCTGATTCTAGTACGAGCCCCACTGCCGAATATTTACCGATCTTTTTAAATCGATTTATATTGGAGATCGCAAAATGAACATTTTGAAAAATGGCTGAAGGATTTTTGTGGGAAAAATCTGCCAAAGGAAAGTGAAGGAATTTAAATATATTTTCGTTGCATTCAAACGATGCAATCTTCAACCTCATTTATACAACTCAGAATGAAATTTTGGGTAATTTATAATTATGCCTATTTATATTTATCTCGCGAGATTATTTATTAGTACCGTTAATTATGAAGAAGAAATCTTCAAGTTTGCATCGGTGGAACGCAACAAAAATTTTTCTTCCTCGATAAAATGTATTTTAGGGCGATTGAGGCTATGAAAATCATTCGAAGGCTTTTCTCGTATTTTGATTGCGGATTTGCGACCTCAAGTTGCAAGAAAAAGGTTTCGAATAATAATAAAAACGAAGAAACACCAAAAAGATCGTTGCGTCCCGACGATGCGAACTCAATCTATTACCATTAATTAATATTAAGTGTTGCCGAAATACGAACACCGCGGACGTTGAGGTTGGCAGCAATGATCTTCATTCGCCAGCCAAGATTCGTAATCTTTCATCAAGCCTTGATGGTTCAATATTGAATATACATGGTTTACCATGGGCAAGAGGGTTTTTTTTTCTGAATGCTCACAAAAGTTTAATTTCCGTTGATCTGTTGTTAGAAATGGTTTATCTTGATGCTAAGTAGCCAAAAAAAATTACACCACCTGTAGCGTTAACCCCAACCAGCCGTACACAAAATGACATATGTTAAAGTATTTACAATTTTTGGTGTTTTGGGTTGAAAAAATTTCAAAAAATTCGTAAAGACTCAGTATGGTCTAGACAATAACACACACACACACACATATATATATATGTGTGTGTGTTATTGTTAAGGTATTGTTAAGGCAGTGTTAAGGTAGGGATTTCAGCGTGAAAAAAAACACTTTTTTGCAAATTCTTTTCATCTATATGGATAGAGTAAATTTATTGAAACCTTCTGTACATTGTTAAGTGTCATTTCAAGAACATTCCGTGAAATTTGTACGCGAAAATATCCACAAACAAGCCGGTGCCGCGTTTTTCTCGAAACCACTTTTTCAAAGTCCGTGTTCACTGCCATTTGAAAACTACATGACCGATTTATTTCAAACTTGGTACACACTTTCTACATATAAAATACCTCCCCCCAACGGTTAGTTTGAGATTTTTTTTTACATTGAGGTGGTTTTTCACCCCCAAAATGGCGGAATTTTTCGTGAAAAATAGCACTTTTCACTTTACATGACCACCAACAATTTAGAAATGAAAGAAAAAAATTATCAAAGACCGTTGGGGGGAGGATTTGATGATACTTTGACTAAATTTTAATGGTACTTGATTTCAGATAATTTCTAGCTAAGATACAGTGAACACCGCAAATCGTGTTTTTCCAAAGGCGTTCGTGGAAAAGCTTTGCCACCGGCTTGTTTGTGGATATTTTCGCGTACAAATTTCACGGAATGTTCTTGAAATGACACTTAACAATGTACAAAAGGTTTCAATAAATTTACTCTATCCATAGAGATGAAAAAAAATCGCAAAAAAGTGTTTTTTTTTCACGCTGAAACCCCTACCCTCCCCTTAACCGTGTATCTAAGTATTGGCGTCGTCTGACGCAGACGATGCCTTCATTCACAGCCTGCAACGTCCATAATTGAGCTGCGTATCGAGCATCTTTTCCCGCCTTGAAAAACCAAAAACGATTTTCGAAAAAACAGACTCGGAAATGTTTTCTGTGTATCCCGTTTTGAAATTGTCGCCTAATTCGTTGGTTTCTTTTTCGTTTGCAGGAGTGCGGCGATTGGCGATCGAGCAAAAGAGGAAGGTAGTGCGAGAAAGAGAGACCACCGGTCGAACGTCCGCGAGGGGACAGAGGGGAGAGGGAGGAGGGGTCGGAGATAAGACGTGGGTGGTTTTGGATGTTAGCAGGCGCGGAGGTGGCTAGAGAGGCCCCACCGCAGGGTACGGGTCCCAATGCCGGTCCCCGTATCGCAAACCCTCACGCTCACCTCCACCCTCGTACCCAAGGAGGAGTCAACAATGCCCTTTATAGATGACGAGCTACTCTGGTGCCCTGACAATGACGGCAGGATGGTAGATTTGACTCAGTGCCTTCAGGTATTCGTTCTTCTCTGTTCTCATGTGTTTTTTTTTCGCCATGTCCTAGCCATGTCCGTCTGACCAACTTTTATGTCAGCCGCCTACCTCCAACCTCTTCTTTTTGACAGTTCATTTTAAATATCGCAAATCTCTCGTGGAGGTTGGTCCAGCGAGTAAAGCTGATGCGGTATGTCACTTTTTTGGCGTCTTTCCAAAAATTTTACACGTTAAATTTGATATTTATTGGTGTTCAATAGGCGACAGATTAATTCGCTACTTTCATATGAAATTAAGGGGGAGATCCCTTTAGGCAGACGAAAATGAGTAAATTAAAAAAAAATTGTGTCGAAAGTATTCTACATAATTAAAATAAAAAATAAAAATAAATTAAATAAAAAATAAGTTTAAATAAATTAAATTAAATAAATTAAAAAATTTATTAAATAAATTAATTAAAATTAAAATTTATTTATTTATTTATTAAATAAATAAATAAATAAATTTAAAAAAATAAATTAAATAAAAATAAAAAAAATAATATTGTACATAATTAAAAATGTATGCACGTAATTAAAAATGTATGCACATCTTTTGATTTAACAATTTTTTGATGGTTAAAATTAGCTCTACGACGCTTTAGAGGAGGTTGCCGCCCGAGTTGTTCCACGGCGTAGAACCTAGCGTTCGATGCAATGATCCGAAACATCAGAGCCAAGAAGTTTCATATTTCTAAGACCCACACGCTCTATGTGAACCTAAAAAATCCTAAAAATAGTGAAAATTCGAAAAATTGTACGGGGTTTGAAAAATGTTCTATTTTTCGTTAAATTTTTGCTATTGTATTTGTTGATGAAGAAGTCGTTTTTCAAAATGATTTTCGAGGAACTTTAGGTTCACATAGAGCGTGTGGGTATTGGGAAACTTAAGGTGTCTTCTAAATTAAGACACTAAAAAAAGGCTGTTTTCATGCATTTTTTTGATAGGTTTACATTATAGATATTGATATAAAAGTTGTTACACTTAATAAATACACTTTCGAAATACATATATAAAAAAATTATTCATTCAAGTCACTATTTGTAGACGAAAATGGTAGTTAAAAAAATGTCCTGAAAAAATTGTAGGTCTGTGCTGTTGATGAAATCACGAAGATGGATGATCCGAAACAAAAAAATCAAACATTTTTAGATTCGGTATGTTAATGGCTACAGCGCATGTCATACGATTTTTGATATATGCAAAAATAACAAAATGGCGGACATTTTTCGAAGAAACAAAAATAAAACGTTTTTTTCACCGTTCTTGGCAAACAAATAGTAAACATCAAAATTTTTTTAAATCCTTGATATGCGCTATAGCTCAGTAGTTTCGAAGATTTTATCAACAAGCCGTCGAAAAACGTTGTTTCGAGAAAATCGCGTTTAAAGTTTGTTTGGGTTTCATAAATACATTTTAAAAAAATTCTATGTATTTCAAAAGTGTATTTATTAAGTATGACAACTTTTATATCAATTTCTATAGTATAAACGAATAAAAAAAATAATGAAAATAGCCTTTTTAGGGTCCAAAGTGAGAAGACCCCTTGAACTTGTTTGCTGTGACGTTTTACAACAATGCATCCGACACTAGGATATACGCCGTAGAGCGACTCTGAAGCAAGTATCGTCAATTTGTAAATACAAAAAATGAAATATAAAAATACACAAAATTAAACATAATGATCCAAAAAACAAAAGTGCCCGCATTTTTAAATATTTAAAACAAAATCGTCCAATTAGAATGCGCAATGTCCAAAACATTTCAATTGTGTAGAATAAATAGTATCGACACAAAAAAAAACCTTGAAAGTTCGCTTATTTTCGGCTGTTTAAACGGATCTCCCCCCTTGAGTAATCACGTTTCAATTGAACATCACCCCGAGGCTGAAACCAACTTTGAATTAATACGATTGCATATCTCGTTACCATCGGTCGATAATTCGTATGCCACGATAAAAAGAAATAGCCGCGCATACTCACGAGAATAGCGGTTCGTAAAATCGGCGAGACGAGAGGTTTGTTTTTAAAAAATAATTTCGTCTCTGCACTCGGCATTCCAAAGGAAAGTACCACCGGCCAATCCGTGGAGTTTTCCGCAATGGAGCTGAGCGCCCTGGTTGGTGGGCCAGCTGCTTCGAACGTGCCTTCGGAGGACGGTGAGGGTGAAATGTCCGGCGTGAACGAGGAACCGTTCGACACGCTCGACACTTTCTTGCGCGAATTACAGGCCGAACTCGCCGAACCGAGCCAACCAACGTCGACGACGACACCAACGACGATCACGTACAGGCGGCAGAGGTACAATATCGCCGCAGCTAATCCTTTACTCGCGGGTAAGTATTATAAAGAAAAACAAAACAAAAAAACTAACGTCGGTCTCAAAGGGCAAAAATGAAAGGGGATAACTAGACTGGCAATTTTTCCCGCCCGATCGATATCGCTACTGAGCCTTCTCGTTACAGAGAAGCTGGCAGCACCTGCGGCTCAGATGTCACAGGCCTCCATTCCATACCCAACGAGGACGGAGATAAAGACGGAAATCGTTCATCCCGAGACCAACAAAGGTAGGGATCTTCCGGTCGTCACATATCCTTCGTACGCGAGTTCTCTTTACCGACTCACTTACCATCGGCGACTTACCTTGACGAGACTCTTTTGTACCGACGGTCGGTACGTTATCCACCGTCGGTAAGCACTGTTTTACCGTCTGCCGGCACGTTATCTACGGTCGGTAAGTCATTGGTTTTAACCGACAGTCGATAATTCACCACTGCCGAGTAAATTATTCTGCGAGCCGCGTCACTCACAGTCGATACTGAAGAAATTCGTTATCCCATTCGTTCCGAGCTGTCCCCACCCCGCAGCCAGACGGGAATTCCGCTCCTCGGGGGCCACTCGTATTCAACGACCCGCGCGCATACCGCGTACCGGAGTCGAGCTCGTTGAAAGGGAAACCGGCCAAGGCCCCCGCGAATTGCGAACAGACATCCGCGTTAGCAATAATTGCGCACGCGTTCGGCGTACTTGGAAAGAAAAAAGAGAAGAAAAAAAACGACGTACGAAACAACGATCGCGCGAGGATGACGGAAGGGCGCGAGGAGGGATCGCGAGGGGCAGCGGGAAGAATCAGATGGACGGGGGTGGGGGAATTTGTTCCGAACTGACATGCGGTAGGCAGATCTCGTTACTTTGACGCACGAAACCTGCCGCGTGGCGATGGCACGCCGAGGGGCGAGGGGGCGGCGTGGTAGAGTAACATTACGTACGTGCGTGGCCCAATTCTTACAATTTACAGCCGCGAGAGCGAGAGAGCGCGGGGAGCGAAAAAGAGAGTTTCGTAACTCTTGCGATGTATGTACGCGATTTTTGCGTTTATCCTCCCCTCCCTGCCCGCGGAGCGAAAACTCAACTCGTGCAACGTGCGACGCGTACAATCGGCGTTGATGATCGAAACACGTTCCAAAGTTTCTCTCTCTCTCTCTCTCTCTCTCTCTCTCTCTCTCTCTCTCTCTCTCTCTCCCCTCCCTCTCATTCTGACAAAAAGAATATCAATAGACGATTTTCTTTTTCGACAAAAACTCAGGTTTCTTTGCAGGTTCGGAGGGCAGGGAAAGAATTTTATCGGAAAGTAACTTTTGCACGTGACTTCGCTCGCGTTTAGGTCGGAAATTTTGTTCACGTGTAAGTCGGCAATATATTTTAGGATCAGCTCGCATTAAGGGTTGTATACTGATATGATCATGAAAAACACGATGTCTATATCAATATACGTGTTTTTGGAATGATAAAAAAAAATTTGAGCGTGTTTTTTTAATTCGAAAATTAAAATTCATTTTAAACGTGTTTTTTTTTTTTTATCAAAATCGTTTCACACGTATTTTTTAAATAAAAAATCGTTCGAAACGTGTTTTTTTTAATTAAAAAGCGTTTGAAACTTTTTTTTTAATAAAAAATCGTTTCGAACGTGTTTTTTTCGATAAAAATCATTTTGAACGTGTTTTTTTAAATGAAAAATCGTTTTTTTTTTAATAAACATAATTTTCTATACAGTCAAAAAATCTGTTTTCTATACAGCTTAATACATACTTATAGTCACGTCATCAGAATAAAAAAGCCTATAACATTATGTCAGCTAGCGATTAACGGGCTTGCATAAGTTTGGGGCCCAAAGAACAGCTCGATTTTCAATATTTTCTTCCGACGAGAGTATCAGGATGACGATCTCGGAATTTTGATTTTTTTTAACATTGGAAAATACTAATAAACAGTTAAGTTTTTATTAGTTAAACAAAGTGCCGCCGTTGCTGCATGGCCAATAATCTAGGTGGTTCTGGCAACTAGGGTCATAAGAAAAGAAAAAGAAAAAAATATTACTTTTAGTACAATGATAAGACTTTCGTATGACGGGATACTTTTTTGAAATTTGGAAAATTACGAAAATGGCAAGTTGTATAAAAAAAGTTGCACTTTCGACCAGAAAAAGACAACATCATCATTAGTCATTAAAAATGTCTAAATATATGAAAATTATCCAGTCATACGATGGGAAATGTTATGAACTATGCTCTGTCGGAATTTTAAGTGAATCGGAGGATTGTGAAATACGACACCGTTTCATAAAATATAGTTTCGAGAAAAAAAAGTACCAATTCTTTTCACGTTCTCTTTGACGGGAAATTCGGCAGGAAAATTCTGTAAGCATTTATTCGTACGTACCAATGTTTTGGGCAAAAGCTTCAACCTTTTTCACGACAACTTCGTCGTGACCCGAAAAAATGTTTCAAGAAATCATCGACATCGTCTCAGCATCGTGCCTTACCAGCTCCATGTCAGCCTGGAAAACGTCTCTACAGACGTTACAGCTTAATAAATAAGAACGATTCGATACGTGCCGTTTTTATAACATTGACGTTTGCATATAATGCGACGATTTTTTCTTTATTATTTCAACTTTTTTTTATTATTATTCGAAACCTCTTTTTTTGCTACTTGAGGTCGTAAATCCATAATAAAAACACGTAAAAACGTTCGAATGATTTCCATAGTCCAAATCGGGCAGAAAGTAATTTTATCAGTGTAAAAAAATTAATTTTTGTTGCGTTCAATCGATGGAAACATCAAGATCATCCGTTTTTTTTTTTGGGAAAGTATCAACAATCCGTCGCCGCGGGACGACAGCGAGATTGATGGCCCTTTTTCTCCGTGTCAAAACACCGATGGCGGTCAATCGAAAAAAAAAAATAGAAAAAAAAAGGAACATCGTCATTGCAAGCAAAGCAACGAGAAGAAGCGGAGCACGCTCTTACTCGAAAACTTTTAATTGCTGTTGATCGGAGAAACGCGTTTTGACGCATCGTGGGGTGATAGAGCGGAACAGAGGAGTGGAAAAAAAAGATCGGGAACGTTGCGCTCACGCAATGCCTATCAATCGCTGGGAAATAACTGGGCAGAGGGATGGGGCATTTTTAAGTAGTGCTGCTAATTATCAATTTCTTTTTTTTCGTGTTTTCTTTCACTGGATCCACTCTCTTATCACTTTCGCCGTGTTCGTAGCGCGTGACAAAAATATTTCTTTCCTCGCATCTCTCTCTCTCTCTCTCTCTCTCTCTCTCTCTCTCTCTCTCTCTCTCTCTCTCTCTCTCTCATTTGGTTTTTCCCCGACCCGTCGAAAACTCGACAAATCTTCTTCACTCTCGTTAGCAACTGGACCGAGCAGATGAATTATTCTTTCCAATGAGATCTCCCGAGAGAACGCATACACGTGCGTGCTTATTTGTTTCCCTTTCTTCCTTGACGTGTTAATTCCCCAGTTGCGTCCACTCCGTAGCCGCGTGTCATTTCCGGTTCGTCCTGACGAATTTCCGAGCTGGAAGCTGCTCCCTCGAAAGAGCCGAAAATTTATATGTAAAAAAAATATTTAATAAAAACAAGCTTTTATTTAATGTAAAAAGTGGAAAATATTTTTTTTACCAAGTCACCTTTATGTGGCTATAAATAAAAGCTTGGAGCGCTCAACTTTTTTAATGTTTGATAAATTTGATCAATTCGGTTTCATTAACCGTATTTAATTTGGCACAATAGCAATCAGAGAAATTATTGTCACACGTTTGTACTCGGGTTCGAGAGTTTTATTTAAGAAATTTCAAAAAAAAATTATTTAAGAAAAGAAAAGAATAATAAGTTGTTTTACACTGAATTAAGTACAGTTGATACGCTAGCAGATTTATGCAAATTTAGATTGTGTGTCTAAATTTTGAGCGCCCCATAATTTTATTTATAGTCACGTATATATAATAGACATATAGTATATATAGACTTGGTAAAAAAAAATATTTTCTACTTTTTAGTACTTTAAGGGGCCAGTCCACTTTGGAGCCACAAAAAAGGCTATTTTCGCGATCTTTTTTTTGAGGATTTTATAAAAGATACGAATATAAAAGTTGTTGGGCTTAATAAATAAAGTCTTGAAATGCATTTTAAAAAAAATTTGATTCATTTTTATTCATTTTTAAGTACAGAAACTATAGTTTAACGTAACGCCTTAAAAATAGGTGGGCTAGCTAGCTCCATCAATACTCGGCAACGGCTTGTCTGAAACAAAAAAACCAAAGTCCATTAGATTCAGTATGACACCAGGTACAAAATGACCCTAGGATATACAGTTTTATCAAAAAATAAAAAAATAGCAGATGAAAAACGAAAAAGTAGTGAAAAACGCGTTTTTTCGCAGTTTTTCGCAAAAAAAAGGGTCCAAATCAAATTTTTAAACCACCGAGGGTCATCTTGTTGCGAATCATGTTTACAATATGTGGTCCAAATTTCAAGAGAATCGGTTTATTAGTTTTAGAGATACGATGGAGCTAGATTTTGAAAACGTTGTTTCGAGAAAAACGCGTTTGAAGTTTATACTATGAAAAACTCTTACCCAAACTCAATCGGCAATTCCTGCACCGTACAAAATCCCTTCTGATTGCTCATCATCGTCGATTTCTTCAAGTCTCGCTTGCCTTCGATTTTTTGAATTTTTCAAAGTGGCTCGGCCCCTTAAATAAAAGCTTGTTTTTTAAAATACTTTTTTACACATAAATGATTTTCTCCTTTTTAGTCTCAATGATTTTCCTAGTAGTTTACTAGCTTACGAGTTTGCGCGTTAGGAACATGAAATGCTCGTAAAAAATAACAAATACTGTAATTGGGATTGAACTTGCGCCTAATTGCTGCACATGAACTTTTCGCATACAAACACAGTCGGCTACGAATTTGTTTATATCTGACAGTGAGATTTTATATGGATGATTAAATATCGCTAATTTTACACGAAAAGTTGAAAATTCGATGTATTTTATTTTTAATTAAATCATGCATTGTCCCCTTTTAGTGTTGGCAACATTTCCAAGCTCCAAGTAGTCGGGAAGTGGGTGAAATATCGATTTTGCGTTTTGCATCTCGCAAAAAGCCAAGTTGAGCAAAAGCATGTAAAAAAAAGATCGGAGAGCAGAAAACGATTGGAAAAAGGGAAAGAAAAATTAACGGAACCGTCAATTCCATGCTGCATCCACCTGTCCCTCTTCCACTCGTCACTCCATTTTTTTCTCAACCACTTTCCGAGCGCTGCACTCGTCGCTCGCAGGCGCTACGGCCCTCGACGACTTCCCTTGACCCTCCCCAAAACGCATAAATCCTCTCTCGCGCACGTACCGCAGGCGTCACACCCTCGGAAATAGACCGCCGTACTTAATAGCGTCTTAGGAGAGATCAACGAGTGCGCGAGTGGGTTCAGCAAAATTCTCGCCCGCCGAGGCTCCCCGAGTGAAATGGACACGCGCGTACAAACCGTACGTCTTTCTCAACGAATCATCCCACCGCGGGGAAACCGCAATTTTTCACCGATACAAGTGAAAGTCTCCGATGGAGAATTTTTTTTCTCCTTTTTTTTCGAAATCGTACCAGCAAGAAGAGAAGAAGAAAAAAATCTCGAAATCATACGTCTCGAAGAAAAAGAAGTCTTTTGTTCCAGAAACCGTCTCGGTTGCGTAAAAATCGACGACAAAAGAAATAAAGTTCATTCGTCAATATGACGAATCGGTGTAGTTGCTCATTTTTCTCCACATTCGCCGCAAAAATAATCACGCTGCCTTTAACACAATGATATCGATTATTCTTTCGGAATATTTTTAATAACGATTTTTATGTAATTTCTCCATTTTGCAATTTCGCATCTTCATCGCGTAATTTCGCTTCTTCTCGTCTCGATTGTTCGAGTCCCATCTTGATCCCTTGATCGTTTCGATTCATGGCTCATCTCATTGTCGGTCGTATTTTTTTTTCATTTTTTTTTTCAATTTATTTCTCCCTCCTTCGATGCTTCTTCCTCGCACTCTTTCGCATCATAAAACCACTGACCCAATAATTATATAACCGGCACAATGCTCAGCGAGGTATGAAGTCGCTTTGCTGTGATAGAGACACCGCTAAAGAGAGAGCGAGGGAGAGAGACGGAGAGTGGGAGGGAGAGACATAATTCGAACACATTGAGCAATTATGTCAATAGAGTGTTATAGCGAGTGCAACGTTACACTTCGAACCTCACTTTGCTTATAATTATCCTGCTGGGTCGTGTGTGTGTATATATATATATATATATATATATATATATATATATATATATATATATATATATATATATATATATATATATATATATATATATATATATATATAGATATATATATATATATATATATATATATATATATATATATATATATATATATATATACATACATATATATATATATATATATATATATATATATATATGTATATATGTATATATATATATATAGTATATATGTATATATGTATATATGTATATATATATATATATATTAATATGTATGTATATACAAATACATGTATCAGATCTTTGCATTGCAAGTCGCACGTTTCTCGCACCGTCGTACACGCTATACTATTTCTGTTATCAATTTGCATTAATTTCTATGATCAAAATCCTCGTCTCTAAACATTTCTAAGCAAACAAATCTGAGTATACAAGAAAATAAAACGAAAAAAGAAAATCAATTGTATCGTTACACGTAATATATACAGGATGTTAGGAAGGTCGATGCAAAGCCTTAAGGGGGTGACAGGTCACCTCGTTAGGAACGTATCTAACCTAGGTTGCGTTAGTCCAAAGTCTAAGGGTTTCGAGTTATCATGGTAAGTATGATTTTCGGAAAATTTCCCAAAATTAGGTACTAACTCGTTCATGATGTTCAAACAGACAATAATTGGCAACTAAAGACTTATTCGCGTCTTAGCTTAATGTGTATTCAATCGACAAACGCCAATAAAATCACCTGTATCCACACAAATAACTATATGGGACGTGTTGAATAATTAATAACTTGTCAAAAAATAAAAATACCGCTTATGTTAATGCTATTTAAAAAAAATGGCATTGACATAAGAGGTAGACGAGTTGGTACCTAATTTTGGGAAATTTTCCAAAAATCAAACTTATCATGATAACTCGAAATCCTTAGACTTGGGACTAAGGTAACCTAGGTTAGATATGTTCCTAAAGAGGTGACCTATCACCCCCTTAAGGCTTTGGATCGATCTTCCTAACACCCTGCATATACATACATATATATATATATATATATATATATATCAGATCTTGGCATGTTTCTTGCACCGTCGTACACGCTAAACTATAACTGTTATCAATTTGTATTAATTTCTATGATGAAAATCCTCGTCTCTACAAAATATAATGAAAAAAAAACAAATCGAAATATACGAGGGAACAAAACGAACAAAAATCAATTGTGTCGTTACACGTGTGTATATATATATATATATATATATATATATATCAGATCTTGACATTGCGAGTTGCATGTTTCTTGCACCGTCGTACACGCTAAACTATAACTGTTATCAATTTGTATTAATTTCTATGATGAAAATCCTTGTCTCTACAAAATATAATTGTAAAAAACCATATCGAAGTATATGAGGGAACAAAACAAACAAAAATCAGTTGTATCGTTACATGTAAACATATACATACATATATATATATATATATATTCCACCTGTTTTTGCATCGTTGTAAACGCTTAACTATAACTGTTATCAATTGGTATTAATTGGTATCATCAAAATTCATGTCTCTAAAAATTTTAAAGAAAAAAGCAAAATCGCAGTGGACATGGGGAAAAAACGAAAAAAAAAAAATCAATTGGATCGTTACACGTGTACAGCAATTTTTTGGGCATACGTATGGAAAAACCGGCTGTTATTCGTCCGTGTATTACGTGAGGGTACATTATAAATCCGGTGTTCGGGCCTCTCTCGAGAGATCCCAGGGATTGGGTAATCGGTTTCCTCGTATTGCTACACGATACTCATGGGTCCCCCTCGAGAATTCATTCCATCTTTCTCGATCTCTCTCTCTCTCTCTCTCTCCCTCTCTCTCTCTCTCTCTCCCTCTCTCTCTCTCTCTCTCTCTGGCTGTCGCAATTTTTTACGTCTTATTTTGCGTTTGCTGCGCGCAACAGTACTCGCAAAGGCTCGAAAGTAAATTCAATATGGCCACTTTAAACACTGATGCAACTTGTATTCGTATTTGTACAGCGAGTTACCGGTGTTCGGTCGACTCGAACTTAATCGGCGGTATCCTCATCCTTACCATTTTTCCGACTGGATGGGAGACGATTTATCTCATGCAGCAGAGATTCTTTTATTTGTTTTTTTTTTTATCCGTAGTCATGTGCACAATATTCTCATGATGGTCGGACAAAATCAAAATATTCATACGTAATTGACTTTTCCATTGCGAAACTCCGGGTACGGAAAATCGTATAACGGGATGGCGAATTGAGCAGGTATGGAAAGAGAAACCGACACCTACGCACAGACACTTATGTACAGGACGTCCCATTTTCAATGCACAGCTTAAATAATTTCGAGTCGAGGAGTCTTACTGAAAATGTTTCTCCCAAGAGATTTACAGTTTTGAGTGAGACATTCGAGGGAGGTCCTCATCGGGATCCAACTGAATTTTCCACTGGACCGGTGTTCCTAGAAAATCCCTATAGAGATGTGGGTCCATTTTGGGCCTCCCCAACACATTTGTGCACGGTATCACGAAAATATATTTTTTTTGGCGATCCAAGAAATTCCGATGGAGTATTTCGAACGAAACATTTCCAAACAACGTTAATCGGAATATAGCACGGAATCCACTTGGATTCGAGTGTGGACCCCTACGTGCAGCGTCCCTATTAAATTCCCATAAGGATGTGATAGAATCTGGCAAGTCTTCAACACATTTCTGCATGGGACGTGGTAAACTTCGGATTTCAAAACTTTACGATTTAAAAAAATTCAGTTTCCACAAGATCTCGCGAGCGCGTTGACACATTTTTTAACTTCTCCATCGAATGTTCTTGAAAGTGGAAAATGTTTGAAGAGAATATTTTTGTGTGCATTTGGAGCGGGACACCCAGTGTATATATATATATATATATATATATATATATATATATATATATATATGGAGAGAGAGAGAGAGGGAGGGAGAGAAACGAGACTTTTAAACTGGGCAATCGCATTATGATTATTCTCGTCCGTGGTGTACTCCGCACACCGGTACATTCGAGAGGGTCCGCACACAAGCACGATCTGCAAAGATCAGCCTCATTGCCGGCGCGAAGCCTGTACCAGAAGAGCGTGTGTTGACATTTTCTGTAATCGGGGTCAGGGCCCCTTCAGCCGATATTTGCCTTTTAACTTTTAATTCGCCCTAGGCCAAATTCACCATTTCTTCGTTTTTTCTTATGACCCAATGATTGCGGACCTTTTGCCTTTTTCCCATATTATACATGCGCGTAAGATTCGCCCCTCAAGAGGTTTTGGAGTCTCTGCCAATGGATCACCCTATATATATATATTTTTTCTTCGTTTATATAGATATAAAAGAAAAAAAGAAAAAAGATATAAAAAAAAACCTATCGATACTATCTAACCTATAATATCGATAGGTTAGATAGTATCACACACACACACACACACACACACACACACACACATATATATATATATATATATATATATATATATATATATATATATATATATATATATATATATATAAGTGTGTGCATGTATCGTATGTATATTGAACCAGAAGAAGATACTGCAACGTCCTCCTTGACTTGGTCAGTTTTTGGCAGCCGGCCTCAAGATCCCTAATGCGAATGCACATGAGGTAACCGTCCACCTGTTTACCGATCACTATATACGTACAGTGGCAATAAAATTACTCCACACGACATTCTTTGGGTAGACAAACGAAAGCGTTTGGAATAAGCTTCGCGGTGAATGTAAAAGGATGGAAGATTAAAAAACCGGTCGATCGATGCACTAAGAGTTGTGTGAAAAAAATAATGCGCACTTCTCGTCGGAAAACGGTAAGATCGAAGTTTGCATGGAATGCAATGAAAATTATGCAAACTTCAATTTTTCAAATATTTTAGGCTAATATTCGTTACGAGAATCACTCAATCATTTTTTATGTCGCTCATTTAAAGATTTAGAATTTAAAGGGGGAAATTGGTGTAATGATACAAAAATGAGGACATGAAAATATAAAAAAGAAATTTCGTTGGATTGCTTTACTGTTATGGAAGATTCGAATATTTTTCCCGCTTAAAAGGGTACATCTAGCTACTCTTTAAACATTTAAAGAGACCTTTGAATGTTCTTCACCCACTTTGAAAACAGTATCTGCCGGCGACCATGTTTTTGTTGTTTTTCTGTATTTTTCGATAATTTTACCTTTGTGTTTAAAAAAGTGCGTTTCTTTTTCACCAACCATTTCCCAGCAAAAATTCAGAATTTTGCAATTTTTTCGGGTCTCTAGGTAAATTTGGCACCTTAAGGGAAATCCCTCTGGACGCCCGAAAATGCGTCATTTTTCATGCATTTTTTTAAAGGTGGTGAAATAATTGCATCATTGTAAAATTTTACATTATCTTATTACAACTTTCAAGTGGTAAAAAAGAAGTTTCTTTTTCAAGCAAAACAAAATGGCGGTGTTATAAGGTATTCCTGTAGGCGTTTTTTGAAAACTGCTCAAGTTATAGATCGATCTAGCTGGAATTTTGGGAGGTTTCTCACTGTAACATTATTGAAAGGATATACCTGAAGTTTTAAGGTTATCCCGTGAACACTTTTTTGGAATAAAAATGGTCGAGAAAATGATAAAAAATATGAAAACTTGATTAAAAAGCCTACTCAATTTTATATTCTATACTTTTTAATATTTTTAGAGGTATATCCTTCCAATAATGTTATAGTGAAAAAGATAAGATAATGTCAACATTTTAAAATGATGCGATTATTTTGTCACATTTAAAAAATTCATGAAAAATGACTCACTTTCGGGCGTCTAGAAGGATTTCCCCCTTAAGGGGTCTTCTCGCTTTAGACGCTAAAAAAGGCTATTTTCATTAATTTTTTGATAGGTTCATATCATAGATATTGATATAAAAGTTGTTACACTTGACAAATACACTTTAGGAATACAAATAAAAAAAAATATTTATTCTAGTTACTATTTATAGTAGTTAAAAAAATGTCCTAAAAAAATGGATCATCCGAAACAAAAAAATCAAACGGCTTTGGATTCAGTATATTAATGGCTATAGCGCATATGATACGATTTTTGATATCTGCAAAAATAACAAAATCGCGGACGTTTTTCGAAAAACAGAAAACCGTGTTTTTCACCGTTTTTGGCAAAAAAAATAGTAAATATCAAAATTTAAAAAAATCCTCGATATGCGCTACAACTATAGTTGTAAAGAATGCGTGGTTAAAATTTCATAAGAATCAGTTCAGTAGTTTCAAAAATTTCATCAACACGCCGTCGAAAAATGTTGTTTCGATAAAAACGCGTTTAAGGAGCGAGATGCAATCAGAGGCGTGAAAAAACGAGCATTTTCAATAATTTTTTTTTTTATAGTAATTAAGTTTGTTTTACAAAAGTGGTTATATAGACTTTTTATGTTATATTTCAACTTGACTTGTACAAATTTTAAAAGAAAAATATTGATTATTTATAACAATAACGCCATCTTTGCCGAACCTCCTTCAGCATGTAGTGCTTTGCGGTGACCATCATAAAATTGTACTGGATCATCTGAAATTAAAAAAGCCAAAAAAAATTAGTTTAATAATAAATCAAGTCCTTAATCGAAGTCTTTTTTTTTTCAAAAATTAACAAAATGGCGGCTTTCGACGCATAACTTTCGATTTTCGACAAAAATATCGCTAGTTTATAGTTAAAAAATATAAATTTTCAACAAAAATGAATATCCTTCGGTTGAGGACTAGTTTTTAATGCCATCAATAAGCACACCAAATTTCATCGAAATCCATCGAGTGGTTTTTTAATTATAGTTGTCACCGACTTGAAAAACATAGTTTCGAGAAAAACGCGTTTAAAGTTTTTCGATGTGGATATGGTATTATATGTTCGTAAAATTTTGAGCTCGATGGATGAAGCTAAACTTTTTTTGTGTATTTTGATCCGCTGAATCCGAATATCACAATTTTTTGCCGAAAATTCGAGCATTCAATTGTTTATAGCCAATTGTTAAAACAATTTTTCAAAAAATTAAAGTTTTTCGGTATAAATTATTTTTTAAAAATGTTTGGGCAATTTTAAAACGAAAGTATCCTTTATAAAATTTCGCTAAAGTTCATAGTTTTTGAGTAATACATTTTTGAAAATTTCTGAAAGAGTTTTCCAATTTTACACTTGATTTATGTATAGAAATACTAATTAAAAAATTACTTACATCGAATCATCAATTCCTGGCCCATACAATAGGGCTTCTGCCGATGTGGAAGCTTCCAAAATATCAATTTGTTGTTGTCTCCGAAGCATTCTGCCTTTCCGGGTATTATCGTTTGCGCGTTTGTCAGCCGCTACGTGCCATGGGGACCCGACGCCCCTTCACTAATTGTGGAATATCCCGGAAACTATTAATCGGATTGACGTGAAATTTTCAGGGAATATTTTCGAAACATCATACTTCAAGAAAACGTTTAAAAAAATCGATTTTTTGAAAATTACGACTCCATCTCACCCCTAAAAGTTTGTTTGGGTTACATAAATACATACATTTTTTTAATTTATTTTGAAAGTGTATTCATTAAGTGTAACAACTTTTATATCAATATCGATAATATACACCTATCAAAAAAATTCATGAAAATAGCCTTTTTTAGTGTCGAAAGTGACAACACCCCTTAACATACACTTGTTTCTTATTCTCAACGACTCGAGAGAACCGTTCGATTTGCGTCAGACTATTTTCGCGCCGACTCTCCTTGTCGCTCGACATAGTTTCGAAAATTCCTTCATTCGAAATGACAAAAAGAAAAGCGTCTCGAGATGATCAGCAACGCTCCAGGCTCGAATCCCTCGAGAGCTCCGCTTATTTTCCACATTGCCCCAAATTGGTCTGCGCAAGATCGAGCACATGTGTTCTCGGGGCCTAATTCGTGCACTGCTCCGGGCCCTTTAATTTCTCTCTTCCTGAATCGAAGCCCGTACGTCTGAGACGCAGCGACAGGTGGAGCCTGCGAAGGAAGCCCGCCAAAGGGGTTCCGAGGGAGAAAAAAAAACGGGGCAAAAAGGGCTCCAAAGAAAAACAAGGCAAAGGATAACTCAACCCGTAGACATGATTTTTTTTTCTTAAGGGGAGGAATGTACGACCGAACACGTCTGCGTAATACACGCACTCTTATTTATTCGGGCGCACGATCCGGGAAGAGCATGTGCAACGGGAATCGTCCCATGAGACAAGATCGTCGAGACTTTTCGCTCTCGTTCTCACTCCCTCTCACGCTTCGTTGCTTCACCGACGACTTTATATGCATTTTAAAAAATAGCGATCCACGTCCGATTTATTCGAGCGAGCATTTTCGAGAAAGAATTTTCCTCGTCGTCACGATCGGACTTCCGGTATAGAAAATACCGAAATACATTTCGACGCAGGTCCGCATTTTTGGAAATGCCAATTCAGAACTTGGCGTTGGCTACGAAAAAGTCGTTTTTACTTTGGTTATTTTTGTCAAATTCGCATACGGAAACGAGAAGAATTTAAAAAAAAACTTCGCATCGAATCACGATAAATCATCGTGGAGCAAAATTCGATCTTGCTGTGACTGAAATTTCCGATTTCTTTGGCGCGCCCGAGTAGAAACATTTTTCGACGTCCGATTATTCGATCTCGGATCGCCCCCGGGGCTTTGGGCGACGTTTTTTTTTTTCGCTCACCTACGCTGCATCGTGCGATGATGTTGCGCCGTTGACCAGCCGAGAGACAGAAAAACAAATCCGAAGGTTGTCTGCGTGTCGTTACTCTTGTTAACGCGTTGTTCCGTTGTTGGAAATGAGAGAGAAAAAAAAAACGTCTCGCGCGTGTCTCGAACTCGTGTCATCGCGCGTTCAGGTCTCGTTCGTTTGCGTGAATGGATTATCAATTTTTTTGAGATACACTCGTATTTGCTTCCAGCTATGAGGGTGGGGTTTTTTTTGTTGGTCGAAATAAAACATCTTTTCTACCAATTTCCGTATTTTTATTTTACGGAAAATAAAAATACGGCGTGGTGGAATAATTGGTAGAATTCGTCGAGATTTTATTGCAAAATGAGGACTTGCTGCGCCTGTGCATTCTTCAAGTTTTTAGTGGTTACGAGTACACATGGTGTCCTGTTACGAATAATATTGCAACTGTCGATGGTCAGATCATATCCTACTACGTACTGGAATTTCAGTTTACCAAAAGTCTCCCGGTTTTCGAGATAAAAAATCATCTGCTTTTGGTCTTTCGTATGCCATTGCTACAAGTGATAACTTTTTTGACCCGGTTTTTTAAAAAATACTCTTCGTTATTTGTTCTATCGGGAAAAGTCGTCTTATGGTAATTGCGGAATTCGGGGACTTTTCCGAAAAACGACGGAATTTTTTTGTTTACCATGAGCTGCCTTGATCGGTCACCACTATTGATATTCCGTCGGGGGAGGCTGACATTTTCTAGTTATTCCTTAAGTTATGGGGTTTTGAAGCTCTCGAAAATACGTAATAAATTAGGGCATTTTTAAATATTTTGACGTCTATATTGGGGGTGGGAGGTGGGGGGTTTTATAAGAGAAATCTTCCTGAATACAATGCCGAAGAGAAATCGCGAGGGTTATTTCCCCTCTCCCCCTGAAGCCGTTGTTTGGGTTGGTATTAGGGCCGTAAAATGATCAACGTAGTACAATTGTAGTTCATTTAAATATATTTAAAAACTACGTTTAGTGTCTTAGTGGGGGGGGGGAGCTCCGCCCCGCAGGAGGCTCCGCTCCTTGCCCCCACCAGAGGGGTGCACCCCCCGGACCCCCGGCGTGGCCGTATCAGTCACCCTCCGCATACAACACACAAAAACAGGGACGGGGGGCGCAGGGGGTATTTAGGAAGATTTCTTTCATAAACCCCCCCCACTTCCCACATCCAATATAGGTGTTCCGAAAATGGTCGAAAATCCGTTATTTTATAACGTGTTTTCGTGAACTTCAAAAACCTATACCTTTTTATGGGACGGTGACCGCCGCAATTTATTTTCGGCATTGCATTTAGAGAGGCTTTTTTCTAAACCCCCCCCCCCCCCCACCCAATATAGGCGTCGAAATAATTAACAATGTCCTATTTTATCACGTGTTTCCGCCAACTTCAAAACCCCATAACTTATGGAATTAATAGAAAGTGTCACCATCCCCTCTCCTCCATCCGCCCCCACCCCAACGGAATATCATTCAATATAATGGAATAAACAAGTTCACGGTGAAAAACAAATTTTCCCGTCGTTTTTCGGACAAGTCCTCAAACTGCATAGTTATCCTTCTTTTTAGTATTAAATGTTAAGGAAACTTTATGAAAAAGATCTTATGCGGAATTTTCATACAAACCAATTCGAACATATGACTTTGATAGCCTGCGGTGTAAAAAAAATGTACTACTCGTAGACAATTACTTGAAAAAGTTGCTTAGTTATCGTCGACTCGTATCATTTATAGAAATAACATGCGAAAAACCAAAAGCAGATGACTTTTTTATAAATAACATAAGGCCCAAAATCTCGAAAACCGTGGGACTTTTACTAAACTGAAATTCCAGCATACAGTAGGATCTGACCTATCGACAGTTGCAGGATTATTTATTCATAACAGGACACCCTGTATATGGAGGGTGTCCCTCTTATCTCTGCCACCCGAAATAACTCTGGAATTATCGACGTCACGAAAAAATGTTCCAGACAAAAGTTGTACGGTGTGAAGGGGACCAACAAATGCGACCAATTTTTCTTTATTTCGGTGGCGGCGCTGACGAACAGTGAAGGTCACCTCCACTTTTTAAAATGGAATGGTACATTTTTTTCAACCATCTTGTGAAGCACCTCAAGCCGCACAAAAAACATCAAGGGGTCAAAGTCGTTCAAGGTCATTCAAGGTCGCCTATTGAACCGAAATACCAATCCAAATATTTGGTAGTGATCCGAGATATTTAGATTTGTATCAGCAGTACTGACCTTGGATGACCTTGAACGACATTGACCTTCTGTTTTTTATGCGGCGTGAGGTGTTCCACGTGATGGTTGAAAAAAAAATGTAGAGGTGACCTTCACTGTGCGTCAGCGTCACCACCGAAATTTGAAAAAGTGGTCGCATTTGATGGCCCCCTTCATACCGTACAACTTTTGTTTGGAACATTTTTTCGTCACTTCGATAATTACCGAGTTTTTTTCGAGTGGCAGAGACAAGAGGGACACCCTGTATATATTTATCAAATTATAGAGAGACAAGAGAGAGCAGAGAGAGAGAGGGAAGCAGGCAAAAAGAGAGAAAGAAGAGAGAGAATAAAAAATGAGTCGCCCCACAGCACACCTGTTACAAGCCCCCGCACACAAACACACACACACATTCGCCCTCACACACCTCTTAACATTCACGAGAGTTCTCTGAGAAGTCTCGACAGCGCTCGACCGAGCAATTCTAATGCCCGCACAATTTCCGTGAGAAAAGTTTTTCCCAGCCGAGTGTAATACTCCGGCTGGAGAGCCCTTCTCCGCATTTCTGGCTCATAAAGTCGCGCGCGGATTCTCAAAAGACTCGGTTAACGTTCAACCGTGCAAGGAGACAAACGAGAGCCCCGGGTGGGGGAAGCGAATCAGCGTCAAGCAGGAACAAGAGGAACGAGTGGGAGAAGTGAGCAAAAAACGAGAGGATTGAAGAAAAAAAAAAGCAAGGTTCGCTTGATCTACAAATTTTTCAATGTAGTCTACTGCTCTTACGAGGACTTGGCAGCGGATGGACTCAACTGAGGCACTTTTGCTGATTAAGGGGTTATACCAGTGTGACACTTAAAAAAAATCGATTTTGTTTTGCAGTTTCGACAGTTTGTACTTTCAAGAATATGAGATGATTTTTTTATACTTTCAAAAATATGAAATGAGATTTTTCAATTTTTCTGACATCGTAACTCAAAGAGCAATTATCCGATTGAGTTGAAATTTGAACTGAGTACTCTTGAATATATTTACTCTACAATGACGTAGGATATTTTTGATTGGATGGAAATTGACGATTTGGCATTTAAAAAATGACCATTTTATAGGCAAGAAAACGGACTTTTTTTCATAACTACGCCATTTTGTTAGATTTTGATATTTTTCGAAAATCCTACGTCATTATACAGGAAATACCTTCCAGTTTAACGACATTTTTTCCTTCTTCGGTTTGAGCTACTCAATCGGCCGGAATCATGTCAGCAGTGGAGGAACTTTTTTTTGTGCCTCCGAAGGCAGCGCATAAGCCGCTTGGATCTCAATATTTTTCTATGAAAAAATTATGTAATATAGGTCAAATATAGCCAAATATATTCTTAATTTTCCGAAACATTTAAGGGGAGATATACACCTAGGAGCCGGAAAAAGGTCATTTTTGTGAATTTTTTCACGGAAAACTATTTGAAATTTCGGATTGGGGGTTTAATTATCTAAAAGTATATACATTCAAATATATGTTTAATTTTCTTTATTTAAAAATATCAAAAATATACAAGGATACTGTATGATACTTGGAGCGTCGTAAAAAATGCGTATACGGTACCCACTGGCGTTTCTTCAAAAATCATCTGGAAAAAACCAAAAAGATTATTAAATTAGATATTATAATCTAGTACTTGTCATGGCCGATTTTGAAAATATCGATTGATGACAAAATGGCGGACGTTTGAACATAAATAGTGATTTTTGGGCCAAAAATTAGTTATTATTTTGCCTATAAAACAAAAACTAAGTAACGGGAAAAAAACAATCCTATGACAATTACTAGATAATGGTGTATAGAATAACCACAAAAAACCTCAAGGCAATCGGTTCATTGGTTTTCGAGAAATTTTGGATACCGATTTGAAAAACATGGTTTTGAGAAAAACGCGTTTGAAAATTTGGGAATGAATAAATCATGAAATTTGTCAACTTACATGGAATCATCGATACCAGGCCCATAGTGTAGGTCTTCTTGAGTACTTTCCTTCCAGAAAATTCCCGAAAATCATCGAAATTTTCAGCGTTCACACTGGTATAGCCCCTTAACCTGCGCTCGGTGCGCCATTTTGCTTTTTTTGCTGCCTGCGTATTTATGTGCCTTATGGAATGTCCGATGGAAAAAACGGCTCCGAGTCGATCGCTCGTCGTTGATCGATACGCCCTTTCAATTTCGACGGAATATGCATCGATACGTCGTTGAGAGAAGAAGGAAAAAAGAAACAAGCGCGTGACACGCATCGCCTGCTCATATACATCGCGGGCTCGTGCTCGTTCGCCGCTCGGACCATGTAATCCTTTATCCTTGGACCTACCCTATATATGCGAGCCCGGCAAACAGTTTCGCAATGAGAATCGCGCCTCGATCGGGAATTTCCTTATATTGCACACCGCCACGAGTACGAGATCGCGAGAGCAATCGAGGAACTTGTCCGAGTCGAGAAGTACAAGACCTGGAGTACACGATGATAGAGGGAGAAATAAAAAAACGTATAGCGCATGAAAGGCGACTCAATCAAAGAGAGTGAACGAGAAGATTCGTTTCGGCGACGGAAAACTCGCCTCCCAGCTGGACTTTTTCCAACCATCGTTGGGGGATTTTTTTTCATCTCGATTCAGCGGATACGATGGTGCGTTGGAGGTTTTTTTTTTCGTCGGAACTTCCGTCAAGTCTTTGGGAAAAAAAATCGCGGGAAGGGCGGATATGTGAGGTTGAAGCTTGCATCATTGGCAAGGAAAATGATCATTTTTCAATTTTTTGGTTTTTTTTTTGCGAATTTGCGTTTGGAAAATTCTTCGGACATTTTTTAAATCGCTTATAGCAAGATCTGGTATTTTTATATAAAAACAATATTTTGTGGTATAATAAGAATGGGGATATTTTGTAGAATAATAAAAATGGGGATATTTTGTAGAATAATAAAAATGGGGATATTTTGTAGAATAATAAAAATGGGGATATTTTTTAGAATAATAAATATGGGGATATTTTGTAGAATAATAAAAATGGGAATATTTTGTAGAATAATAAAAATGGGGATATTTTGTAGAATAATAAAAATGGGAATATTTTGTAGAATAATAAAAATGGGGATATTTTGTAGAATAATAAAAATGGGGACATTTTCCAGAATAATAAAAATGCGGATATTTTCCAGAATAATAAATTTGGGGATATTTTGTAGAATAATAAATATGGGGATATTTTGTAGAATAATAAAAATGGGGACATTTTCCAGAATAATAAAAATAGGGATATTTTCCAGAATAATAAATATGGGGATATTTTGTAGAATAATAAAAATGGGAATATTTTGTAGAATAATAAAAATGGGGATATTTTGTAGAATAATAAAAATGCGGATATTTTCCAGAATAATAAATATGGGGATATTTTGGAGAATAATAAAAATTGGGATATTTTGTAGAATAATAAACTTCGAGACTGTGCAGATTTGGTAATCTTCGTGACTGTTGATCGATCGGAGATTCTTTTCGTTTCGAATTATTTGAAGAGTTGTCGAACTTGTCCACGCTACGTCGATTTTTAAATATGTTTCTTGTGCCTTAAAACTGACTGCGCTTGAAATGGCAATTTTTAACAATTTTTGAAGTGTTTAGAGCCTGATTTTTTTCAAAATATTTTGGAAGCTAATAAAGGCGTGCTTAAAAAACAGGAGGAATAAAAACAATGATGTAGTTGGGACAAGTCCTGTTTTGTTCGCCAGCTCCTCATTTTTATTTCGTGATCGAGGACATTTATTTCGCGATACCGATGAGATTTGAATTTAAATTTGAAAATTCTCAGATGTCATATCTAATTTTTGATAGAAAATAATCGACGGTTCATCGCGTTACGCGGCGATTGTATGTGGAAATTCAATTTAGGTATTATTATTAACCAATTTTTATTCCGATGCACAACGGTGAATAATGGTGCTTTCGTTTGAAACAATTGTTATATAAAAACGGCTGCGATCAATTATAAAAACGCAATCGTATTTATTATCACTCGAGTTTGCGTCATTGATCATTGGAATGTCCAGTGCTTGCGAAACCATTCTTTGAAATATTGAAATTAATAATAACAATCTTAGCAATATTATAAAATTGTAGTATCCGTCTGTACCGTCATTTTTTTTCTTCAGGCTGAAATTGAGCTGGTTGGGGTAGAATACGATGATCGGCCGAGATCTATCACTTTTCGAAATTGTACCCGTCTGTTTGATCGAACTTGGCGCAAACACTTACCGGCATACTCACGAACCAAATTTCCGAAACACACGCGAGTAAAGCCCCCGGCAAAAGTCTGATAAATGATAATCCTAAAATGATGGTAGATTTCTGAAAAATACCGAAATCGAATAATTGCCACTTCTTTTGATGAAGCTTTTCATAATATATACGACCATCGGGACAAAATTCGATTGCATCCGTTCACTTGACGAATTAATCCACTCCTCAGGCTCCAACAACTCGTCCCATTTTCCACCAGTTGAAACCGGGTGAAAATTGCCTATGTTTGGTACTCGAAAATGTCTGCATCTGGATAATCTCGTTATTGGGTCACACCTACCTCGTTGCCAGAAAAAGTGGAAATTTCGTGATTTTTTTTTTTTTTGGTGGAAGATTTCAATTTTTTGACACATTAAAAAGAATAGTTTTAAGTATCTTGTGCAATCTTTGTATTAAAAAATATTTATAGATATGGTAAATAACACTATATTCATTAAAATATTTATAAATTGTTTGTACAGAGCGCTGTTTGAAAAACGTCCTACGGAAACAAATCATCTGAAATCTAAAAATCGAACGCATTTAAGTATTTTGCATGAATTTATCTAGTACTTGGACGGAGGATTTCATGAAATATCGATTTTTGAAAAACGCGTTTAAAGTTTGTTTGGGTTACATAAATAGAAAAAAAAAATTTTTGTATTTTTTAAATGTATTTTGAAAGTGTATTTATTAAGTGAAAGAACTTTTGTATCAATATTTATAATATTGATATAAAAGTTATATCAATATTATTGATATAATATTATTATATCAATAATATTAATATAATAATATTATATCAATATTATTATTGATATAATATTATTGATTATTTCAATAATATTGATCAATATTATATAATATTGATATAATATTATATCAATATAATTATATCAATATATTTTTAAATAGCTATTTAAATAGATTTTAAAAGCTATTTAAAAAATCATGAAAATAGCTTTTTTTAGCATCTAAAGTGAGAAGACCCCTTAATCAAGTATCAATTAAAACAAGTACGCGTTTAATTGCCAGGAAGTGCGGAAATTGTCGAAAAATGTGAGTGTCCCCGCGTTTGGTGAAAAGGACGACAGGGAGGGGCTGATCGCTGGAAGGTACACACGTGTACCTGGTGGTGGTAAGATCACAACCTCAAAAGTCACGATGAGTGAGGCCGAGAGTAATGCGAAGTTGATTGAAGGGAGAGGAAGGGAGAAAAATCGCCAGGACTCGATAGCGAAGTGAATAACTCGCAAAAGATGGCGAAGGAGCAGGAGGAGGGTAGGGGAAGAGAAAAATATAAGGAGACGGCGACGCAACAGTTTAGAGTGAAGCTCGTTACGTCAGTGAAAGTGTTATGCCAATGTGGGCCGAGGCTAACCTGCTGCCTGTGTTGCTTACGATGTTGGTCGCTGCCTTGTTCCCCTGGAGCTCTGTGCACACGTTTATTCACACACTTGTTTACTATGCGATCCCCCCCCCCTCCCCCCTCTCTATCTCTCTCTTGCTCTATCTGGCTCTTTCCTTCTCCCCCCTCTCTTTCTCCTGCATTTTTACACGACTACACTTCGGTAAGCGAATACTCACAAATCATGACAGTCCTCTCGTTAGTTATTGAAATTATTCTCCATAGGTCTGCCACACGAATTACGAAATCGGGTGCAGGAAGTAATAACTTCCGGCCCGGAAATCGAGATTAAAAAGAAAACGAAGTTTCGCAGAGAATTTCCAAGCAACTTCAGTCCGTCCCGATTGGAGATGAAATTACTCAAGGATGAACCTAACAAAATATTTAATCTTCAAAGATATTCTGCATCCCATCAGGATTATGGTCCTGCAATCTTTTATGTTTACATGTTTATTTCTCACATGTGTAGATTTGAATGAAGGCACCGCAAAAGTGATCAGTTTGGAAGAAAACGTTACTATTTTACGACACCAATCGTCAAATTCTGTATTTTTCTTTATTAATCATTCATTGCTAAATTAATGAGTTTCTATTAATCATTTGCTACGATCTCTAATACTGATCGATTTTTATCCCACGAAGAGTTGGAAAAAACGCCAAAGAAGGCGCGCAAAATGAATGTAAGGATAATGAATTAATGATAAAAGGAAAAAAGACACCGCGACGAGTGATCAGTTTTTAATAAAACGTTATTGCTTTACGACAATGATCGTCAATTTTTTTTATTTTTCTTTATTAATCATTTATTACTGAATTAATGAGTTTCTATTAATCATTTGCCATGATCTCCAATACTGATCGGTTTAAATCCCACGAAGAGTTGGAACAAAAACGCGAAGGGAGGAGCGCAAAATGAATGTAAGGATAGTGAATTAACGAAGAAACGAAAAAAGGTACCGCGACGAGTGATCAGTTTTTAATAAAACGTTTTTACTTTACGACAATGATCGTCAAATTTTGTATTTTTCTTTATTAATAATTTATCACTGAATGAACGAGTTTCTATTAATCATTTGCTACAATTTACAATACTGGTGAATTTTTACTGCACGAAGGATTGAAATAAATACGCGAAGGGAGTAGCACAAAATAAATGTGAGGACAATGAATAAAAGAAGGAACAAAAAAGGCATCGCGAAAAGTGTCAAATTATTTCTTTTTCTTTATTAATAATTTATTTCTGAATAAAAGAGCTCTTGTTAATCATTTGGAAGAATCTTCAATGCTGATGGATTTTTATGGCACGAAGAGTTAAGGGGCTATGCCAGTGTGAACGGTGAAAATTTGGGTGATTTTCGGGAATTTTTTTGGAAGAAAAGTACTCAATTAAATGTTTCGGAAAATTAAGAATATATGTGTCTATATTTGACCTATATTACATAATTTTTTCATGGAAAAATATTGAGATCCGATCGACTTATGCGCTGCCTTCGAAGGCGCCAAAAAAAAAGTTCCTCCACTGCTGACGTGATTCCGGCCGATTAAGTAGCTGAAACCGAAAAAGGGAAAAATGTCGTTAAACTGGAAGGTATTTCCTGTACAATGACGTAGGATTTTCGAAAAATATCAAAATCTAACAAAATAACGTAGTTATGAAAAAAAGTCCGTCTTCTTGCCTATAAAATGGTCGTTTTTTTCAATGCCAAATCGTAAATTTTCATCCAATCAAAAATATCCTACGTCATTGTAGAGCAAATATATTCAAGAGTACTCAGTTCAAATTTCAAGTTAATCGGATAATTGCTCTTTGAGTTACAATGTCGGCAATTTTGAAAAATCTCATTTCGAGAAAAACGCGTTTAAAGATTTAACTATCGATTTTTGCAAGATAAAATTACATTTGAAATGAAATGAAATTTTTACAGGATATTCTTGAAAGTATAAACTGTCGAAAAAGGCGAGAAAAATCGATTTTTGGAAAGTGTCACACTGGTATCGCCCCTTAAAAGGAATTCGCGAAGGAAGTAGCGCAAAATGGATGTAAGGATAATGAATTAAAGAAGGAACGAGAAAAGACGTGGATATGATGTATAAAGTGTCGAGTGTGCACTCCACGAGCCTCTCTCGAAGCTACGATGATACATGCAAGCGTGTCATGCACCTTTTGTCCTTTGACGACTACGGCGATCCATACATTTATGGATGCACCGTGCATGCATCTATGTATGAGTATGATAACCGACGGCGCAAACGTATGTGCCATGAGCTATATACATTATCGGGGAGGCGAGAGATCCACGAGAGACATCGCTAGCTGCACACGTGACTTGCACGCTTGTACATGTGTGCGATAATGTAACTATACAGGGCTACTGGTTATTGGTCACGATCCCGTAAAAGGGTTGGAGGACATGTTTTCCGCCATCGAACAACCTGATAATGATTTATGCAAAAGTCAACGATTTTCGAAATATTTGTTTCAATTATTTTTAAAAGTGATGGGTAGCCAACTTTAAGGGGGGAGATACTTTTAGGCGAGGTGAAAAATTGCTGATTTTCATGATTTTTTTTTAAGGAAAGATTTCTGTTACTTTTGGCTGTTACATGGTATTTTTTATTTTTGATTAATCTTTCAAAATTGCGGTAGTATGGCACAGACTTCTAAATGGGTTGCGTTTAAGAAGTCGTGACACGTAGCGTCGTCGAGATTAATCTGAAAAGAAACCAACAAATATTTTTCTTTCGTTAACACTCATACGCAGAATATGAACCAAGGAAAAGTGAGGAATGTTGAAAATCGATTAAATGGAGAGCTTTGAAACAAAAAGATTGAATTTTCCGAAAAACAATGGCTACAATTTGCAATAAAAAAAATACTTAAATATTTTTTTTAACATTTAGGGTCATATTTTGAACGATAAGGTTAGAAAGATTTATACCATTTTTCATCAGAATCGGTCGATTAGTTTTTTTTAGCTATACGCCACGCCAGTTTTGAAAATGCAGTTTAGAAAATAGTGCCATACCTCCGCTACTTTTAAAGATTAATTTTAAAAATACCATGTCATAGCCAAAAATAGTAATAAAACATAACCTCAGTCTTAAAAATGATGGAGAAATCTTTCCTTAAAAAAAAATCTTGCAAATCAGCAAATTTTTTCTTGGCCCAAAGATATCTTCAACCTCAAAAAAAAACTTGTATGAAATCAAACGTTTTTAAAATGATTCGTTATATGAGGACACGATAACAAAGAATTATACACAAATAAGAATAATCTGCACAGATTTTTGAATAAGGGCTCCAAAATTCTTCAAGTCTAATAACTATTGTTATTTAATTGTTGTTATTCACACGAATATATTTATTTAAAAAAAACGTATAATAAAACATATCGAAATATTTCGTAGAAAAAATACTCCATCCCATATAGAGATTGACCGTTGGGCCTGGGACGGGCCTCCACAGTTAGCCTTTCTAGAATATTGGGCCGTGAGTATTTACCAATGAGGTGCCTTTGTAGAAATGATAAGAACGGCCCGATATCGGCCAACAGAGCCAACAATTATTGGGCCAATGATTTAATTCATTGTAGCGCCAATGTTGGTGATTGCACTTGGTCCTATGTGGGCCCTCTTAGGGCCTATGTAGAAATTGACCACTGGCTCTATGATGGGCCTTTACAGTTGGTCTATCTAGAAGTTAGTCTATCTAGAATATTGGGCCGTGAGTTTGTTTGGGTTTGTTTGGGTGCGTGATAAATATTCAACCTATATCGGGCCAAGATTGGCCCGAGATTGGTCCTTATGGATACATATTTCATGGAATAACCTTGAAATAAATTGTGATTTGCGTATATGACAGGTTTCAAAATTGGCATATTTTACTTACTTATGTTGGTTATTTACAAATGTCAATAGTAGGCCAAGACTTGATTACAAAAACTGAACTACAAAATATAGACCATTAATATATGACGTGCCAGTTATTTGCCTATTCCGGCACAATATACAGATAATGAATAACCCGAGGCTTAAATAAAATAAAAGCAGGTATGGTGTGACCCACTTAGCCAATAAAGGGCTTAGATTAATTAAATGTAATTTCCAGTATTTTAGCATTGCCAGTTTTAAAATTGGCAAATTTCGATGAACTATCACGGCTGTTTATTGGTTTTAACAGATGGGCCCGGATAGGTTTTAGTAATGGGCTGATATTGTGCCAGTTCTTAATTTTTAACGGAACAATAATGGGCCAATGTAATTGGCAGTACTTCAGCATCACCAGTTTGAAAATTGGCAAATATTGTTTATCTATCATGACCGTTTAATGAATTAAAAAGATGGGCCATGATAGGTTTTAACTATGGGCCGATATTGTGTCGCTTTTCAATTTAGAGCGGAACAGTAATGGGCCAATATTATTTCTCTTTTGTTGGCTTATACGATGGTCCCAATATTGGCCTGATCCCAACATTGGGCAACTCATGGCAACCTCTACATGGGATTGTGCAAGATTCAATTCAGATGATTGTTTTCACATGTACTTTGTTGGAGGAATTTTCTTCGCTGTGCCTTTCATTATGAAGTTGAGAAGAATATCAAGAAAAATGTTTGTCCATCCGTGAATTTGTATTTCGATGAACTTTTCCGACCGTCATATTCTCGCCGTTGCGAGTAAAGTTGAACCGGACGTGCGGAAAAACACTCTTAATATTTTCACGGGGCGCTCTCGAATTTTCCAAGTGGCCACTTCGTACGTGTCTCGCACCCTCTGAGGGCCATCTGGCTTGTACTGGCTCTCTATCTCTGCCTCTCGCTCGCCCCAGTGGCTGACGACGGAGGCTCGATCTCATGTGTACGAGTTTATCCAGAGTGGCGGGGTAAAAATCGTCCGGCGATAAATTGCTCTTTCTCGCGGTGCTACTCAAGAGGATCATTATAACTTCGATGAGAAGATCCTGCCCTCGAATGCTCTCCTCTTGGTGGGGAAAGCGCGGGAGATGTTTGTTTGGGACGTGGAAAACCGGAACCGGCTTCTCGAGATTCGAGATTCTACAGAAAAGTGTCAATGTGAAAAGCCACACGCGAGAAATGGCCGGAATAAATAAATATTTTCGAATAAATAATTTCGGAATAAATAAATATTTTCGAATAAATAAATACTCGAATAATGTTTACAATGATTCGAGAAAGATCAATGTCTGAGATAAAATTCAACGAACCCGTGCATACATTTTTTTGGCACTCTCTAGATCCTACGACGTCTCTATACGGATTTGATAGAGACGACGAAGGATTCCACATTATGACGTTGAAGTTTGCATCGTTGAATGCAACGAACATTATTTTTATTTTATTTTCCACATTTCCTGTGGCAGATTTGAGATACGAAAATCACGCCAAGAATTTTGCGGATTCTTATATAGCGATCTAAAACAAATACGCGAAATTTGATTTTAGATAATAATGAATATAAGAAATTGAGAAGAATTTTCATTGCATTCCAACGATGCAAACTCCAATACCATTTCACATTGGAATCCACGTGGATTCCTCGCTATTTCCCGATTGACGTCTGAGACTTTTTTGTTCGAAAATGACAACGAGGATTTGGGGAATCTCGAAAAAAAAAATATCCTTTCGTGAACCGGTGGACAAATTTTTTGGGGAGTCCTAAGATGCACCCACATCTCTATGGGGATTTGCTAGGGACACCGCACATAGGGTGTCCTCATTGGAGTCCAATTGATAATTACTAAATTAGATGAATCCTAAATTATTATAATTTTTTTTATAGGTTTATATTATTGATCTTGATATAAAAGTTGATACACTTAATACACTTTCGAAATACATTTTTTTTATACTGGTATACGTATATACTGGTATACGTATATATTTCGTTTAGAAAATTCACCGTACAGAATGCGATGGGATCCATAAAAAATCGGATTCCGTTCGATAATGTGGGAATCCTTGAGGATTTGAATTGGATTCGTACATCGAATTCCAACTGGGAATCCCGATTAGCATCCACCCTACAAATATGGCGTTTCAGTACAGGGATCCAATGCCATGACCCATTGGATCGTCACCAAAAAATTGGGGACAAGAATCCATTTGGATCCTTAAGCCAATTGCTGCACGGGAACTTCGAATGTCAATAAATAAATTCGTTCATCTCCGATGATACCTCGACATTAATTATTCGCGAACCAATTTTTCTGGCCCGATCCCATCAAATCAATTCCATACTCATCGACCAAGAAATTCATTCAATCTCGTACTCTTCTAGCAAGAAGTGAGAAGAAAACATCGCGTGATTTTTCGATCGCACCGATCAAAAGCCACTTCGGAGTGATTGTCAGCGAGGCAATTTCGGAATTGGCTGATTGGCGAACGTTCACACCGCGAATCGCACCCGTTGCGTAATTACCCGACAACACCGAGGTGAAGACATCACCAAAAAGCATTTCAAGATTATCCCTCGAGCAATTTATTCTCGCCCCACTTATACAATCACGCGACCGCGTTTCTCACGAAAAAAAAAACACCGTCTTACATCGATAAAGAATTTTCTCAGTTCCGGGTATTTATCTCGGTCCGATGAGCAGCGGAGGGGCCGAGAACGCAATCGTTCGCCGCATCATCGATCGTAATCTATACGCCGAATTAAAAAATCACCGTTCTCGCGACAGATTACATCGAACTGGGTCGATTCGACGACCATTTATCACCGAAACGATGTCAACAGATTGGAAAATTCGTTTTTTCTCCATCAATAATACACGCATACACATGTAATTCGACATTTCACAGTTGTTCGATGACATCAGAAGAGACAGATCGATATCGCCACGATCGACACGTAGGCTCAATAAAAACGATTTATATTATTATACATAATACAATCACGAAAAATAACAATAATCGTCGTCTTTTCCGGGTTTCTTCGCGCACCTCGTCGTCATCGATCGCTTATCAATTTTATAAAAACATCTACGTATATATATACATACTCGTACACACACACACACCCTCACACATTCACCTGTTCGATCCGTTACGTCATGGAGCTCACGAGAACGGCCGAGTAACGATACAACAGCATCGACAGAGTATAAATTACGAATTGGGTCGGCGCCAATATCGAGTGACACACACCTACGAGATTACAAAGTTCCCTTACCCGATTAGCTATCTTCACCTCACTCTTGCTCGCTCCTCGTTCCTCGCTCTCTTGAACCTTCGTTTTTTTTTCCTCACAAGAAACATCACTTAATGAGCTGCGGGACAATTGGTGAAGTGTCACCATTTGATTGAAATTTATACAGTAAATTCTTTGTCATATACTTAATGCACCCTCCAAATTTTTAATCGATCGTCTACTTCGTTTCTATGAAATTTACAATTGAAAAAAAAAACACTCTTCAACGTAGGGAGATGACTACGCTCATCGCTGAATGGCAGTTTTACACACGAAATAGTGTGAAAAAATGTTTAAAATGTTGTGAAAAACTGTCACATCACTGAGTACGTTGTGACAATTGTGTCATCAAAAAGTGTTTTTTCGATTGTAAATTTTATAGAAACATAGTGCATTTTCATAGTAGATTTTTCATGCTTGTGAGTGAAACTGCAAAATCATGCCTTGATACGCCTTTCTTTGAGGGGTGGTTTCCCCCTTCGAGACCATTTTTTTTCGACGATTAAAAAAAATACGCGTCTAAAAGTTTTGAGTGCTTCATCACACATTTAGGTTTCAACAATATCGGAGGTGGACACTCGAGTGATGTTCCTTGTCAGTTGAGTTGACGTTGCAATCATCCCTAATGCTTTCTCCACGTGTAACCAGAAGGTCACTTGGTACACTCGGAGGTCACAATGTTAATTGCCCGACGTAGAAAAGTCTTTTTTCAATTGAAAATTTTATTGAAACGGTGTAAACAATCGATTTTAGATGTTGAGGGTGCTTTCAGTACATGACAAAGAATTTACAGTATGAATTTGAATCGAATGATAACATTTCGTCAATTGTCCCGAACCGCCTTAAGGGGTTAAGCCACTCTAGAGGCCGAAAAATAGGCTTTTTGGGGATTTTTCCCTGTCTATTTTCGTATAGACGTTGAGATACGCCGTTTCGCTTGATACTCACGCTATATAAATGGCGGTATATATGTTGCAGCTTGATTTCTGCCTCGGTCTTCCCTTTCGTCATCTCGTTTATACTCATTGCGCGTCTCGTGCATAGATATACGCCAGCATGGCGAATAGTATTTCTATCTATCCATCCTCGCTTCACAAGCGGAGTCTATTAGCATCGAGCGTGGTTGAGAGAGCCGGAGGGCCTTGACACAGTGCGTGTCAAGCATTGCATGCTCGATAGCGGAAAGCGCAATCTATTTATCGCGATTTATCGACGATTTTGCGCGAACCGTTCACGCGTGTTTTATGCCTTTGCAGAATGGTCGTTTTGTACTCATTCCGCGTGAGTAATGCTGGATATCGGCTAGTTTAGTTTTTAGGGCGGTTTCGGGGCAACTCTTGAGGGCTTACACCTAGTTGAAATTTGGGAAAATTTCGGGTTTTTCTTTTCGACGGAATCTCGAGGTACAACATTTGAAAAATATCCTCTGCGAATTTCAAATCGAACTGTGGGAAATTGAGGGAGCTATGGGCGTTCATAGGGAGGTTCCGACGAACCTGCGAACTTCAAACGCGTTTTTCTCAAAATTACTTTTTGTAAATCACGATATTTTTTAAATTACTGCACCGTTCAACTTAAAATTTTACAAGCTTATTTTGCATCTCGAAAAACAGTGCTTGAAGGGAGAATTTTTTTTTTCGACGCATCATTTTTTTATCAACGAAAATAGAGCGTTTTTTCACCGAAAATCGATACCAAAGGCCATCTTATTCAATGTAAAAGAAAAAATTGAAAACTTGCTCACTTCTTTCCAAAAAATCACAAAACTCCTCTTTTTCCGCCCACCAGATAGGTGTAATACGTTAAATAATATTGAAAAAATTGAACTTTAGGTAAATGTACTTACATTTATCCAAAGATGATTTTCAAGATGTCGGGGCTTACAGAATGCTGAATGTGGCGACATTGGCTACTATGAAGATGCTTCTCGAATTTTAGTATCTTCAAAATCATATTTCATATATATATGTACATGTAAGTGGCGGGGGAGGGGGGGTGGGGGGGGGGGGGGGGGGGGGGGTGGGTGAAAGTCAATGCCAGCAGATCAACACAAATATAGTTTATTCTCAAGCGTTGTGATAACGTAACACGCGCAATGAATCTTTTTTTCAACTAAATCCATCGTTAATTAATTTTATCTCCTTTTTTTTCCACGACTGTCTCGCTCTTCTTGATCATTTTCTTTTTCTCCCTTCTGTATGGCAATGCTTCATTTGACTTTTAGGCCTTATATATATATATATATATATATATATATATATATATATAGAGAGAGAGAGAGAGAGAGAGAGAGAGAGAGAGAGAGAGAGAGAGAGAGAGAGAGAGAGAGAGAGAGAGAGAGAGAGAGCGGTGTATAAACGATCTATAAATACAATATTTGGATGACTGAACTATGCTCCATACAGGGAGACTAAAGGTATTTAAAAATGTATATGTGCCATCCGAAAACCAAATATTCTCATACTGCCAAGGTACATCAGTATAATTTCTTTTTATGTAATGATTTTCTATAAAAATTGAAGATTTTGGGGAAAGTAATAGTGAATTTGTGTTCAGAGAGTAAAAATACATCGGAATGAATTTCATAAAAATATTAACTTGTGAGTAAAAAACATCAAGATCAATAATGTTAGACGGTCAGAGACAGCCTAATTTTATCATGTATGCATTATTAATGTGTATAATCGATCTGACTATTTGAAACCAACTTAACAAGTTTTCGCAGAGACCTGGCTGGATCGAAAAGAAAAAAATAGTACACAGAAAAGTGCCTCGTCGTTGAGTTTTACAAATATTGCACGTTTGGTATGCTTCAATTTTTTGTGGCATAGAAAATCTTTTTGTAGTTCTGGAAAATTATAGTTTCAATGCTAGTGCGAAAATCGCAGTAATACATATATATTTTTTTATTTTCAATGACCAAGGGAAAATTTGCATAAACTCGAAATATCTGAGGCCAAACATGATATGAGTCTTGAAGTTTACTGGTGAATTCATGGCACTCGGAGACCGAGCCCTCTCTCTCTCCACCTATATATATATATATATCTATATATATATACTAATGCAATATCAACGACACTTGTATGGATTTCTATTGAATGTATAATTATATACTTAACTGTCTATACGCTAGGCTATTAATATACATGCGACGGGAGAAAAAAGCCGATATGTATACATATTCAATTACCCTGGACGCTAATCGACCGGTATCAAAGTACGAAACGGTAGGTTCAATTCACAAGATCGATTTTATTCGTGCTCGAAGCTCTTTCCCGAATGTAAAAAAAATCCGAATGTGAAAAATTTCGAAGCGTGCCAGTCCTACTAAAATTCGTCAATAAAAAAAAACACCCACGCACTATGTACTGCTTTAATTCGTATTACGACAATTACGCTGGTTATTGTTCTAATACGTTTAATAGTTCTTTTTACCTCTTGCGCTCGTCCTCCTCTCTGCTCTTCAATTTCTCGCCGCGATTGTTAATCCTCGTCCCTTCTTTCGCTTTATCCTCTTTCGTATCCCATTTTCGACACCTGAAGGCTCTTTTTCTCGCTTGAGGTTCGGGATTGCCGATGGGGGTAAAAAAATGGTCTAGACGAATCGTAATGCAGGATAGTCTCGTGATGTGTGGTATGGAAAGAAAGTCGAAGTTTCCGTCCATCGAAAGTAACATGCGTTTGGTTGGGGAGAAAAACAAAATTGACCAACGACATTGATTCCTCAAGGGCCATAACGGAACGTCGCGGAATAAAAAGGCGAGAAAGTTCCGAAAAGGACATACCTCCGATTAATTGGGAATTTTGTGTACCTATGTATTTTTACGCGCTGATCACGAATATTATAGTGAAAGTACCCGCAAGTTTTATTTTCAAGGTAAAAACTCACAAAAACTGATTTTTTTTTAGTTTTTCTACTTTATTGTAGTAAATGTTGATCGTAGAGAAAAATGTTTCCTACAAAAGTTGTAGCCTATAAAAAGATTGATCTTTTATGTTCTATACAATTTTTGTCTAAAACCAATCTGTTTCGAGAAAAATGGGATAATGGTGCAAACAGTACATTTTCCTAAACGACATTAGTTTCGATGTTATTTACTTACGCACTCTACCGAGGGAAGCTTGCAGTTTGATCTTTAACACTATACGCACACCTGAACGACGAACAACACACGAAAAACAAACCCAAACAACACATAACACAATAAACAAAGCCGAACACACAACCAACAGAACAAACAAACCCTAACAAACGCCAACCTTTCCGCGGTAAAGTGCGTAAGTAAATAGTAACGAAACTAATGGAGTTTAGCAAAATGTGCTTATTGAAGCATTATCCCATTTTTCTCGAAACAGAATGGTTTTAGACAAAAACACTATAGAACATAAAAGATCAATATTTTTATAGGCTACAACTTTCGTAGAAAACGTTTTTCTTTAAAATCACCATTTATCGAAATAAAGTAGAAAAACTTTCAAAAAATCAGTTTTTTTGAGTTTTTACCTTAAAAATCAAATTTGCGTACATGCTCACTATCATATTCGTAATCAGCGTGTCAAAATCCACGGGTACACGAAATTCCAAATTAAGGCGTTACGACCACTCGTAGCGCAAAAAAGGCCTTTTTCATGAATTTTTTAAAAGAAAACTACAAAACTTTTTTAATCGATCAATATACCATCTTAAAGAACACATCTTGAAGAACATTCAGTAATTTTTTTATCGAAAAATATTACATTGTTTAGTGGCAAATGGCCGTGAATGAAATAATGTTTTTATATACACGGTTTGCGGTGACCAACATTGCGGCGAAGTGGATCATCTGAAAAAAAAAAATGCGGATGGATTTAGTCAAATATAAGTATAAACTAGTATTTAATCAAAGGATTTTAAAAAATATTCATTTTTCACAAAATGGCGGACAGTCAAAGTTAATGGTTCGATTTTAACGAAAAAAAACGGCCGTTTTTTGGCTATAAAACGGACATTTTTTTCGAAAAAAAAATCGAACGATTAAAGACCACATTTTTATGTATGAAATAAGCCTGCAAAATTTCAAGAAGATCGGTTCATTAGTGTTCGAGTAATCTCGGTCACCGACTTCAGAAATGCCATTTTGAGAAAATCGCGTTTAAAGTTTCTCTTTCAACGCTCTTTCAACGCGGATTCTTCTCTTTCAACGCTCATATCTCAGTCAATTTTGTTCGGATCGACTTGAAATTTTCAGGACATATTCTCAGATACTTATACTTAAAAAAAAATGCAATTAAAAAAATCGATTTTTTCAAAATCGCAAGTGGGAGTAACCCCTTAATCGGACGTATGTCTTTTTCGGAACTACACCCATAAAAAAAAACTTACGCGGAAAATGATTTTTTCATTCAAAAATAAAACGAAGAAAAATTGAATTACAGAAAACTAAATACAAGCAGAACGATATTTTCGTTGCAATTGGTGTTTTGTTTGTGAAATGAAATACAGAAAAATGGTAGCGAAAAATAATCGTTCGTTAATGGCATTCTCGCGAATGAGAATGGATGGAGAAATCTTCGCATAGTTCGCGGGGACAATAGACCGAATTCGCGCGACGTCGTCACTGACGCATTAACGAAGACGGTCAATTCGTTGTGTCTTCTTGCGATAAAAATAAACGAGACATCGTTCGATAAGAATATTAAGGATTAAGGTGACTGCCCCAATCCCCCGCTCCATACATCGCGCGTATATATTGACGTCGTCGCGGACGCTCGGCTAGGAAGTGTCGGGGAATGACAAAACGTCGATGTGCGGGAGGCGTAAAGAACGCGAATAACGCGGGCGTTATGACCCACATTACGCGCCAATTACTCGATTGCTTCTACATTCAATATCACCGTACACCTTTGTCACGTAAACAACGAGACGAAAACAAATTGCTTTCGTTTTTTCGACGAAAAAAAAAAACTTCGAGCTCCCGTTGTTCTTAAATATTGCTCAATCAAGAACGGCGAAAAAACGTGTTGCATTACGTGTCGTTCGTTCGATGAAAAAGCCAAAGCTCATTCTCTCCTCTTTTGATATTATCGAAAAAAAAGGGAGAGAGCGAGAGAGAGAGAGAGAGCTTGCGCGTCTCGTTTGTTCGATGAAAAAGCTTCAAGCTCATTTTCTCATCCTTCAACGTGATTAAATTGTAAAAAAGTTTATTAGCATCGAGGGAGAAAATAAAAGGAAAAAAATAACTCCCCTGGTTCGCGTAATCATTGGAAAACAAAAGTACTATTACAAAACTCTGCCTCTTCTTTTTTTTCTCTCTTTCTCTCCGTCTCGCTCTCTTTCCGTAATGACTATCCTCTCGTAGTTTCAGTCCCTCGGCAAAACTTTTAAGGATCGTGCACTCGCTTTACAGCGAAGCATATTAGACTTTTTTATTCCGAGCTTTTTCTACGTCCCGCAACGTCCCAACACACTTCCCCATCTCTCCATTCTACACCCTGTATCGTCTCGTTTCGCGACGATCGCTTTTTCGCAAAACATTTCGCGCTCCCGCGAGCTTACATCGCGATCCGTTCCACGTACGCGCGTTCGTCCATTTTTTTTCCCGTCCACTTTTGTCGGCCCGATGTACCGTGAGTTGCGGATAAAAACGAATAAAAATGTTTGCCCAAGCTGCGACGTACAGTGAAACCTCGATCGAATAAAGCAAAATACATCGAATGTTATTATAACGAAACAATTGCTTAATAATCGTATCGTAAAACAATCATTTCGTATTATTAGAAAGCTTAGAATATTGACTTGTAAACTAAATATTATTTAATATTATTATAAAAATAGAATATTAATAAAATATTAAATATAAAAAATATATAAAATTATAAAAATGATCAAATAATAAAAAATTATAAAAAACAATTATTCAATAATCGTACAATATCGCTGAATTATACGACGATACAATAACACAAATGTCAAGGAAATATTATTATATTGGTATAAAATATTATAATACTACGCCAAAATACAAGTACCATTTATTTTCCAATGTGTTAGGCACATTTATCGATACGGTATTGTGAAACATATATCGCCCGAGTTTGCGCTCACTCAAGCACAGTTTTTTCTGGTCTTGTTGCAAAAATGACTCCGTAAAGAGTATCAGCGACAAAAATGCCGCGCATCTCGTGAATCCGAGGGCCTTTTTTTTATCCCGCGGACAAAATGGCCAAGGACTGTCTGCGTGAAAATGATATCTCTCGTTTCCATCGAGCACATATCTGTCTACGTCACTCCGCGACGATCGCGGGCTCGCGTCGCTCAGACATGCTAATTCGGTTCCAGGAGAGAAAACGCAACCCCTCGTCTCTCAACCTCTCCCCCTGAATCGACGAGACATCGTCGTCGACGGCGACCGCGGCCACAACATCGCCGAACCCCCGAACGACGTACAAAAAATTGGAACTTCTTTACATACGTACATACATATGTATTTTTGTGTGTGCATATGTATATACACACGAACACACGCGGAAACATGATTTTGAAAAGATTCAACTTTGAAGACCGTCCCATTGGAGTCAATAAGCCTCATAGTCAACATTCTCCAAAACTCATTATCAAATATCTATAGTGATGAAGTTTGCATCGTTGGAATGCAACAAAAATTCTCCATTTTCTTCAGTTCTTTATTTTTTTATCATTATGTTAAATATTTTTTCGCTGGTTTTAGTTATAGATTCTTAATTAAGATCCTCGAAAATTCAGTAATTTTCGTAGTCTGAATGTGTCAAAAGAAAATCGGCTATACGAAGAAAATTATATTTTCGTTGCAGTTTAACGATGCAAACTTCAATACCATCAATATCTGAGCAATCGCCTTTGGATAAATTCAAGCATATTTTTATTTCAAGCATATTTTTTTTGCAACTATACTTTATAGGGATCGGAATCGACTAATTTAAAAAAATTAGTCGATTCCGGTTTAAATGGAAAATTAAAAAAGAATAGAAATTAAAAATGGAAAATTGAAACCCAGAAATGGAAAATTATAAAATGTACTAGTAGTATAACAATCAAACTTCCGTATAACCAGATACTTTTTTTGAATTTTTGAAATTACGAATATGGCGAGCTGTGCAAGAAAGTTCGATTTTCGAGAGTAAAAACAACATTAACCATTTGTTATTAACAAATAAATGCACACATGAAAAAAATCGCCTGGTTATACAATAGAAAATGTAATAAAATACGGTCTGTCCGAAGTTGAAGTGAATCAGACGAATACATTTCAAGATACCACTTACACCGTCTCGTAAAACAGTTTCGAGCAAAACGCAAAAGAAAAAACAGTAGTAAAAGCAACGAGGCGTTTCGCCGTAGCGCAGTAGGTGATCCGACCCTCCCGAAAAATCGTCATAGCTCGGTCAATTTTTGGAGTTCCCACACAATCTTTGCAAATTGAAGCTACAATTCTAGGCCATCGAACTGCAATGACCAGTCGTATTTATTTCATTTCATCCTATACCGATCCCTCAACAGCCCGCAAAACCGCCAGATGTCCCGATAGCCGACATTACACAAACACATGACATCTCAAAATATACATTCAGCCACCTAATTGTACAAAAAGTACGCAGCGACTGCGATGTCTTCGTAAGTTTCTATATAATTACTTGGCGTCAAGGCGTTTCAGCGCCTCTTCAAATATCGAGAGCAAGCAAAAGAGCGTAACTCGTATCATTTTGCGGGCTCAAATAGCATCGATTACGTCCTTTCCTTTCCGGACAGTCAATATCCTTCTGTGTGAGTGTAATATTCATACTAAACTCTCTCTCTCTCTCTCTCTCTCTCTCTCTCTCTCTCTCTCTCTCTCTCTCTCCCCCTCTCCCTTCATCTTTCCACCTTGCTCTGCTTCGTCAGCCTCATGTAATTTTCATCGCGAAAAAAACTTGCGAAATTATCGAGCAGGATAACGTACCGTCCGCGCTCTTCATATTCGTAGGCACACACACACACGCGCGCGCGCGCGCGTACTCGCCCCATCACGCATTACCGCACCCTCTGTTGTCCGGAACAAGTAAAATCGCCACAAAATATACGGTCGCAAGAGACAAACCAAGCGAATTAAAGGGAAAACGAAAAAAGAGAAAGAAACAAAGAGAGCAAATACAAAAAGCAAAACAACCCTGGAGAATGTATGAAACAATAATGAAAACAGCAGAAAGGCTTGAGTGAAACGTTTGAGAGCGGCAACGATTTTTTTTTTTTTTTTTTCGTTCCTTCGTTTTTATATTTCACTTTATCGAACGTGCACAAAGGTTCGTGTGCTCAGTGTATACACGCTCGATACGTTCGAGAGCTTTTTCGTCGTTTGTTTCGCTTATTAGTTTTATTTTGTTTCTTTTTTGTAAATTTTTCTTTCCACACTGGAGCATTACGCCGACGCAAACTATAGGGTATTTTATACACTCGGTGTATTAGATCCCATCGTGCTGCCTCGCCACGAGCGTAGTCTTTATTGCGCGTACATCGGAGTACCATGTATATATGGAAAAACAGAGTTCACACACCCACAAGGGGGGCAGAAATATATACACGAGTGCATACATGTAGATGTCTGCATGTATGGAGCTTGCGGAGGTGAATTTGTTGGACCCGCGTAATTAAATTAAAGGGCTACTGCGCGTGTTTCCTCGTGCAATATGCATCCTCGCCTGTCCCTATAATGATGTTCAACGCACCGGGCCAATCTATAAACTGTAGCAAGATATTGGGTTGTTCGGAAAGTAATTTCGTGAAAATGAAAGACAATTTTCTTATAGTATATAAATATTTTATTGAATTATACATTGGCCTTTTTGGTTCAATACCTTTTGCCAACCTTCTGGTAGCAGCATGATTCCACGCTCATAAAACTTGTGATCTTTGCTTACGAAAAACTGGTCCATGTGATTTTTTATCTCCTCGTTTGAAGTATATGTTTTGCGGTTTAACATTTTTTGTTTTGTTAAGACCGGAACAAGCAGTAATCTGGGGGTGTCAGATCTGGCGAATATGGTTGATGTGGTAGCACATCCCATCCAGGTTGTAACAGCTTCTGATGACTTACCAAACTCGTGTGAGGTCTGGCATTATGATGAAACACTACATCTCTTCTGTTTTATGGAATCACTCAATTTGTCCAGCTGATGGCAGTACACTTGAGAACTAATTGTGGAATTGTTCAGTAGATGCTCACAAAAAACAATTCCTTCACGTCCCACCAAACAGAGAGCATCACTTTTTTTCATATTTGCGGACCAGTTTTGACACTGACGTTCCGTCAACACATATTCTTGATACGTCCCATAATTTTTCTCTCGCTTCAATAGCATTCTTGCCTTTTTGGGCGCTAAAAAAGTTATAATATTCTGAAAACATCAGCTATTGATTTTCCAAATTTTTCATGACACACAAAAAAGAACAACTGCCCAGAATCAAATAGAATTTCTTACGAATAAGCCTTGAAATGTCAGCCGACAAAATACATAACTCATCAAAATACATAACTACATAACAGTGTCTGTTGGGAAAAAAAACGATATTACTTTCCGACCAAACCAACACGTATACACGAGACTTCACATACTCATATGTGAGTGCGCGAAGAGCCTCGCTCCGCCGACGTCACATGGAAATGCACGTGACTCACTCGTTTCCGCCGTTTATCCCCCATAATGTTCCGCAACCAGGTAGACTGGACTTCATGGAGAAGAATGGACGAAGAGTGGCGATGAGGGAAACGGAGGAAGCAGGGAAAAGAAAAAAGCAGACGAAAAAGAAAGCATCTAGAGGAAGAACGAGCGAGCTTCACGCGATATATCCTGCTCCGTGGCCTAAAAATAGCCGAATAAAACGAGCGGACAGTCGGCGTAAAGAGGGATGAGAACGACAGGGTTGGAACACTGGCGTAGACGCGGTCTCATCAAGACGAACCTATTAAAACGAACGAAAAATAAATAAAATGGAAAAGTAAAAATGGAAGGAAACAGCGATAAAGTGCAACATTGCCCAGCCTTGACTTCAGCGAGCTTTTTCTTCGCAGCGCCCTCCGCGGCTATTATAATACCTTTGCCGGGTCTCGAGGCGTTTCTCTCTGTACACTCGGGAGTACGTGCTCTCCGCGTTTCATCGTCCGGGGAGCCCTTGGAATACAACTGAGCTCGTGTATGCGCGTGTGTGTACACCAGTTGCTCAAAAATGCAACTCTCACGCGTTGGCTCTGCAGGAACATCAGGCAGGACTGTAGCCGCACCGTCATCGAGAAGTTACCAGGATACGTCTGTCTGTGTGGGCCTGCATATGTATCCAAGTAGAATGGAGGAGGAGGAGGAGGAGGGGGGGGAGGCATGCTTGCAGAAAGCGGATGTGAAGTGTTTTTTGCCGGCATGATTCCCCGTGCGCTGGCTGATCCAACGGAGAGACAGAGCTGGAGAGATGAGGGAAAAGTGCTGTTGGAGTGAGCGCGATGTGAATGAGCCTTCAACCCGGCTATGAACCAGAGAGACGCGAACCTGTTCGTAACGAGCCGTTTTATTTCGTCTCTCGTAGACTCTTTGCTTTCCCCTCGCATGCGCGTATACATGTATCGAGGACACGCTAAATATAGATATATTGGCCAGGAAAAGAGGAAAGGAAGGAGCGATTAAGGTAATCCTATCGCTTCGCACTGGTCATACCACTCATCATACCTGAGACTTGTACAACTTATATTTTCAACATATGCAAAAAAAATCATTTGTAGTGACTAAAATTTTCCATGTGCCAACTGTTTAAGGAGAAATATACACCTAGGCGCCGGAAAAAAGCTCATTTTTGTGAATTTTTTCAAGGAAAAGTATTTGAAATTTTGGATTGGGGTTTTAATTATCTAAAAGTATATTGTATTCAAAAATATGTTTCATTTTCTTTATTTAAAAATATCAAAAATATACAAGGATATTGTATGATCCTTGGAGCGTCGTAAAAAAATCTGCGTATACGGTACCCACTGGCGTTTCTTCAAAAATCACCTGAAAAAAAACCAAAAAGATTATTAAATTAGATACTATGATCTAGTACTTGTCATAGCTGATTTTGAAAATATCGATTTATGACAAAATGGCGGACGTTTGAACATAAATAGTGATTTTTGGGCTGAAAATTAGTTGTTATTTTGCCTATAAAACTAAAACTAAGTAACGGAAAAAAAATCCAATGACAAGTACTAGATAATGGTGTATTGAATAACCACAAAAAACCTCAAGGCAATCGGTTCATTGGTTTTCATTTCATGAATCAATTCATTTCATCAACCAATGAATCAATTTTCATTGGTTTTCATTTCATTCATTGGTTTTCGAGAAATTTTGGGTACCGATTTGAAAAACGGGGTTTTGAGAAAAACGCGTTTGAAAATTTGGGAATGAATAAATGATGAAATTTGTCAACTTACATGGAATCATCGATACCCGGCCCATAGTGTAGGTCTTTTACGGTCGACGGAATGTTCATAGCTTCTAAATCCTCGACCTCGACCACCTAGGTGTATATCTCCCCTTAACGAATGTTCACATTTAATTGGGAAAATGAAAAAATAGTTATTCCAACGATTCGCGCAGTATTTCTAGGTTTGATATTTGGCAAAATTGGTTCTATCTCCGTCTCCTTTTACTCAACCAGGCGAGTTTAACTTGTTGCCTTGCTGTCACGTCTCTTTATCGTAGCAAGTGGTAATAAATCCAATACCGGAAGTTCAAATTAAACTTGATATTACATAAAAATTAGGTCAATGAGCGTAATTTTTTCCGAGACCATTGGGTTACTACAAGTGTTAAGTATGTAAATTTGATTATTTTTAGTGGAGTCTGGCGATAGGATTACCTTAAGGCCGTAGGCCACTCTAGAGGCCAAAAAATAGGCTTTTTGGGGATGTTTTTTTTCAGACAAACTACAAAATAAATCGACATTACAAAAAGGGTGTTTATCATACATACCAGTGACTGTATACAATAATTTTTTTGACGCGATTAATCTCAAAATGGCGACTTTGCAGCGTTTATCTCAAAACTGCATTTTTTAAGTTGGCCGGAAACATAACTCAGACAATTTTCAACCCATTCACTTGAAATGTTGAATATATCTTGAAAAATACATTATCTATGGAAGTACGTAGGATTTTTTTTTGACATTGCATTGTTCATTTGTTATCAACGATTTTTTCGGCTAATTTTTCGAAAGTGAAGAATTTGCCTAAAAAATCGTCAGATAATTGTTAATAACAAATAAACTATGCAATATAAAAAATAAATCCTACGTACTTCCATAGACAATGTTTTTTTCAATATATATTCAAAATTTCAAGAGAATCGGTTGAAAATTGTCTGAGTTATGTTTCCGGCCAACTTAAAAAATGCAGTTTTGAGATAAACGCTGCACAGCCGCCATTTTGAAATTAATCGTTTCAAAAAAATAATTGTACACAGTCACTGATACGTATGATAAACACCCTTTTTTGTAATCGCGATTTATTTTGTAGTTTGTCTGAAAAAAAATCCCCAAAAAGCCTATTTTTTCGGCCTCTAGAGTGGCCTAACCCCTCGAGACGAGTTTTCAGTGAGAAGAGCAAAGAGCTACATCGCCGTGGAGGACTATCGCAGCTTGACTATCGCAGGCAAGCGTGCAACTCCGCGTCCGATTTGTCAAGTGGATCATTTCGAATCATCTGGAAATGCGAAGCCTCCGAAAGTTATTGGATATTGGTAGAATGAAAGCACGTAAGGGAGAAAAGAAAGACAAGGGCTGGCTCGGAGTGAGGTAGGCCCAGGATCCATAATAGGGAAGCATACTGACAAGTCTTTCCCTTCTTTTTTTCATCCCCTATATGCCTCTCGCTTCTTCGGCCTACCAATCTTCTCTCTCGCCTTCTCTGTCTCTCCGTCTGTCTCGCTCGTCGATATATATATATATATATATATATATATATATATATATATATATATATATATATAAGCCGAGCTTTATCGTACGCCCGGAGTTTGAGAGCTTTTGCTTCGCTGCCAGGGCTAAAAGCCGCGGGGGTTCTTGTACTCATCGTCCCAAGGTCGTCTGGTAGGCGGTCTTATCGATTCCGCCCCTGAGGCACCATGTTTTCACCCCAAAGCCGACGAGGACGCACATATACCGAGATGAAAAATACACGGATAAGTCCACCCCTACCTCAGCACCCCTATATACGAGACGTATTCTCCGGGTATTTCGATACTCCGAGCTCCGTGTGACACACTGACGTGGATACACGCGATGCTTGATGAACAAAACACACATACGCGTATACCCGCGGACTACCGGAGGCTTGATAACGAAAAAAAAAGGTCTCAGAGTCGATCCAAAGAAGCGATTTATATATTTGTGTATGTGTGTATGTATTTTTTTTTTCCCTTCAGGGCCGCCAGACTCGCACTTTCATCGTCAGACACGATATCGTCATGCCAGCGCGCCCTTTGTTGGCACAGAGAGAGAAGTTTCCAGTCTGTATTCCCAAAGATTCAAGGACGTCCTACCTTTTTCCTTCAGGGGTTAACACCTAAGAAATTGCGTCTTTCTCCTTTCTCGTCCTTTGCAGAAAAGAAAATCCCTCGGATATCTCGCTTTTTCAAGCCCCCAGAACTTATCCCTGAGGATTTTCTTTTGTAGCCGCCCTACCGAAGGATACGGCCCGGCGTTAATTCGAAATCAATAATTGCGCGTGAATTCGCGGCTCGTTGGCGAATTCCAAGCTCGCCCTAATTTCCGTCGTTGCGCCGCGAGAGACACGATCAATCAATTCTCTCCCCCTCCCCCTGTACAGAGGTCGAAAGGCTCGACGAGGCGCTTTTAATAGGTTACAGACACGGCCTGACCCCGAGTTAATCGACTTGCTCGTCCAGCTAGAAAAATTCGGTCCCTTTCGCGGGTATCCCGAGAGGGGAACGAGCCCGAGTGACCCATCGATGTGTCGATAATTTTCCTGGTTCAGGGCTTGCTCGGCTTTGTAGAGAGGCGGCTGACTCTCGTTTTCTGCCCTCCTCTGTATGGATGCTGCATCGTGAACGGTCTCGTTTCGCAGCCGTGCAGACACCAATGGACTGCCTGCGATTATCAGGTCGCGATGAACCTCTCACCGCGTTTGCGGAATCGGGACGCGAATGAGGGCATACGTCTCAATGATTCCAATGCCCTGACACTTCCTCCGGGAACTTGCCATTTTCCAGAAGCTGAACGACAAGTACGAGCGAGCCGCGAGGCTTCGGCTACTCCCTTGGAGAACATCTGTTGGCGACTCTCGATCGACTCCAACAGTGATGCCAACTCCTACGGAATGTTCCCCCTAGGACCAACTTCAAATCCCCCCAGATGTCGATAAATAACCCCTAAAGTTTTCATTGTACACCCTGTTTGAGTACTTGACTCACTTTGCAATCCAATAAAACTCGCGAGTAGACAACCAACTAACGGACACAACCTCAACGTTACAACTGACAACGTGAAAACGTTGAACCGTAAAAGTAAAAACGGAATTCTCTTGATCAGCAAGTTGTTGGTCGTAATTCGAAATTCGAAATAAAATGCGCAATTAGACAACAAACTGATGGACACAACCTCAACGTGACAGCGTGGAAACGTCGAACAGTAAAAGCGGTAAAAGTGAAAACGGAATTCGTTGGTCTTGACCAGCAAGTGGTTGTTCGTCGTAGTGCGAAATTCAGCCACCAGCGCCACTTGGGTTGCTAGTACAAGACATGAAGTATGGCATTGGTGTAAAACATTTTGAAAGGCAATCGATTATAATTGAGCAAAGAGAAAAGTGATCCTTAAATTTAACGTTTAGTTTATAAGAAATATTTATTGCAAATGAAAGATTCTTCGCAGGAATATGTATTTCGAATGTATAAAATATATTATCGCACACATAATTTCGACGATCGAACGAATTGACCTATTTCAATTTCCGATCGAATTAATTGAAGATACATTGTTTTCTTTTTTTTCTCACTTTTTTTCAAGATATACGCTTTAAATTCACGCCCTCAAAAAAGTTTCTTAAATAATGTACCCGCTAAAAATATCCCTGAAGAATACCCCGGAATAAATTTACCCCCTAAAAAAACCCCTTCACATTTTGGTTCCCCCTAAATTTGGGGGCAAAACCCCCAAGTTGGCATCACTGGCCTCCAAGCCCTAAAGGAAAACCATGAGGAGCCTTTTTCTTTTTTCCATGGTGGTTTTTGCGAGTCAAGGGGGAGTGGGGAAATGACGACTAGGCGGGCTCCAAAGGGGTGTATACGTCTTGAGGCAGGGGCCTGAATCAGAAGGTCCGAAAGCGTTTTTTCGGGAGTTTTTTTAGAAGGAAAAGAAAACGAGTGAGCCCAGTAAACATTGAGGTATCTTTTAATGTATAGTCGAAATTTATTTAAAAAATTTCAACATGAAACAATAAATGACTGCAGATTTATCAGCCTATTCCATGTGCGTCTTGCCACTGCAGCCCCGAATCGACGGGAAAGATGCAGAGGGTAATTCTCGACGACCAAATAAACCAATAAAATGTTTAATTGTCATATATTTTTCTTTTGCGTGAATTAAGGGAAGGTTTTGGGAAAAAAACAAACTTCCTTCCGATAGCTCACTTTTTTTATTTTTCAATATTTCTTCTTGACTTTAAAGTTCTTTGATTCAATAAAGACCGCTCACATACCAAATTTTTAGGGAAAAAAACAAACTTCTTTCCGATCGGTCACTATTTTTTTTTCTTCTTGATTCTAGACGTCTTTAATTCAATAAAGACCGTCAACATACCAAATATCAACATTCTATATTTAATACTTTTCGCATAAAAAATCGGTGGAAAATCGAACATTTTTTGGCCCAACAAGGCAGAACCTTCCCTTAAGAAAAAGCTGAAATAATCGTCAAATTATAACTTTTGTCAGGTTTGAAAAAAAAAATGTGTTAAATAAAACACTTTAACGTGCTATAAAAATTATTTTAAAAGAATTTTTCAACGCTTCTTTTAATTCACTTGGAAGAGATTTTCATACTGAAGAACTTTGGTTTTATTCAATAGGTCGTTTAGTTTTCAATAGGAGGAAATATCAATCGCTCCTGTGCTTCTGGCCTTGTATCTTCGAACATATTTACAATTGGCCTCTATTACTTTGTAAATATACTCTTGACCAGTTTATCTATCGACTAAAGCAATTAAAAAAAACGTTTTTTCGGACCTTCTAATTGAGGCTCCGACCTCAAGCAGATAGAGGTGGGTCTAGTCGGCGGCCAGACAAGCGCAATTACATTTTCGTGACTCCACCGCCCATTACACGACCTCATACATGTTGTTCATCGTTCCTGGGGACCGTGATGACACTCCGGTGAAACGAGAATGAGGGGGAAAAAATTCTACATCAACATCTACGTACACACACGTAAACCCGTGACAAAACGGACGAGGATGAGAAAAAAGAGCTCGGCACATGATGCCCTACGTCGATTCGTTCAATTTGCTCTTAGCGAAAATACGGCTCGCTATTCAATGGCGACCGTTCGAATATGTGAGAGTGCAGCTCCGCTCACGAGATCCCCGTAACGCTCGAGACAATTTCTTAGATACGAGAACCCTTTTGTCAAAAGTTCAAGCTCCTCTCTCGCGGGGTTGTCGGGCTCATTAACTAGCCAGACGACCCTCCCATGGAGCTCGCCAACGGCGAATGTTCAGGTACCGTTGAATCGTTGTACACGATTTTCGGGATGAATAGGAGAAGCATGGAAAGAGAAAGGAAAATTCCCTTTTCTTGATCCTTTCCACAGACTCCTTCATGCGTAAAAGTGCGCCCAGACGGCGAAGGAATCTTTTTTCTCTTCTTTCCAACTCGTGCGAATCATCGTCCCTCTTTTACCAACCCCTTTCTCGATTTTTCGAGAATCGGGTGGACCCGAGAGTGCTCGGGGTGCAGAAGAACGAACGGAAGCGACGAGTGACATCGAACGAGGAAAGCGGGGGAGGACGGAGAAATTGGGAGAATGCCGAGAGCAAGAGAGAGAGAGAGAGGGTGGGAGAAGAGTGGGGATAAAATATGCGGGGAAAAATAAATATATATCTTTAAGCACGTACATGTCGGCCTCGTTTATTCGTGTGGACGGAGAAAAATACGGGCTGCTCAAGTGTTCGCGTGTACGTGAGACCGAGTGGGTGGTGCGAATCCGTCTAGACGGTTTTCTCGCTCGATTGTGGCCTGTGAGAGAGAGAGAGTTTGTACGCCGGGGCTTGGGATCCACGAAGCTCGACGGGGGTGGCTCGTAAGAGAGGGATGAAACATGGCATAACGGAGAAAGTTGTGAGGGCGTCGTCGTCGTCCTTGCCGATGATGGCGGCTTCGCGAGACGCGGAGTTATATATATATATATATATATGTGTGTGTCTGTACATGGATGTACATGTACACAGACGTATATAGGGAATATGAGGGTTGAATCGGTGCGGGAAGCTAGGAGACCAGTGAAAGTCCTGGCGCTCGATAACCCCCGGCGTCAAGGTCACGGTCACGGCCTCCATTGCTTCCACAGAGTTCTCTCCTATTCTCTTCCTCCTTCCTTCCCCCCCATCTCCTGCCCGTTTCTTCGTTCATCCCTCTTTCACTCCCCGTCTCTCCCTATCTATCTCTCTTTTCCTTCATCTCCTTATAGCAGCCCCGTATTTTTTTTCTCTGCGCCGCTCCTTTCTCCACGGAGGGCGCGTTTCCTCGCCCGGTTTCCCCGTCGTAACGTCAAACGGAATACGGCAAACTCTTCTCCCACTTGCCCCTCCTCTTCTACCCGCAAAGAGACCGAAAGGGAAACTACCCTGGTATCAACGGCTCTCTCTCTCTCTCTCTCTCTCTCTCTCTCTCTCTCTCTTCCTTTCGCTTTCCTCGATATGAGTGCCGCCCTCGCCGACGATTATCGAAACGATACGGAATTGGCGTCGTCCGACTGGCTCCGTTCCTCCACCCCTCCCGCCCGTGTGTCCGTGTTTGCCTGGCAGTACCTACGTGTGTTCTCGTTCCTTCGTTTGTCCCTTTTTGCCACACAGTCTCGTTTTTCTCCCGTTTTTTCGCCAACCTCCCTCCCCCGCCCTGTTTCTCTCCTCGTTTCGGAAAAACTCCGCGTCTGCAAACTTCGCGCGGTTAATAATGCGATGGGGAGGGGGGGGGGTGGTCGCTGTCTCATTGCTGAGAATCTCCGGTAAGTTAACATTTTGTTGCTCCATGCAGAGTGGAATATAGCGATTTGTTTGGAAAATCGACGTGCTCGTATTTGACGGATTTTCCAACATTATTACGATCAACAAAAATTGGGACGTGCGAGAGGGAAAATCATTCGCTGTTCCTGTGCAGAAATTTGTTGGGTAGTCCCCACATCCTATCACATCCCTATAGGGATTTGATAGGAACGTCGGACGAAAGGAGTCCACATTGGAATTCGAGTGGATTCCACGCTATATTCCGATTGACGTCGGTTGAGAATTTTTTATTTGAAATTCTTAACCGAAATTTGTTGGATCTCCAAAAAAGATGTCTTTTCGTGATCCCGTGCATAAATTTGTTGACTAGTCCCACGATGCACCTTCATCTGTATAGAGATTTGTTAGGGACACCGCACAAAGAGAGTCCCCATTGGGATCCAATTGGATTCTCCTCCCCGATGAACGCGGTTTGAGAATTCTTACCACGTTCGAATCGAAAATATGTGAAAAGTGATGAGAAAGGTCTCGGCGTGTTGAAACATAAGCTGCACACTTCGTGAGCTTGTGCATCTGTAGTGATATTATGGCAAAGTGCAGTAAAATAAATAAAAAACGATAATTGTATTTCGCGCCTCTTCTTCGAAATAACCTAGCAGATTTTGAATCAAGAAAACTGGAGAATGAAACGAAATTTGGAATCGCCAGTGATGCTTTCAGCAAAAATATGCCAAGCCTGTGGACTACCCTAAATCGATCTATTCGCTACTAGAATAAATACGAAATGTAAATGATCCGTATCATGGAAAAGAGACACGTACTCAGTGGCTGTGGATGTACTCACAATTGATTGGCGGCCGCATTACTTCTATACCCCCCTTTTCTATTATTTTGAAAATATTGAGAAAGATTCAGTATGAAGTGTTGAAGTGACTTCCCAACCATCGTTCCCACTTTGTACGTCAATGTTAGAATTGGACCCAATATGTCTAAAACGTTGTGGAAACGTCTTTCCCTGGTAGCCGACATGCGGGAAGCTTTCTCGATGAAGGGAATACCAGAAGAGGCATTAAATACGGCAATTTCGTCCTTCAACGAAGCCTCTTTACAACAGTATAGAACTGCCTACAAGAAAAAGTTTTTCTTTGTCATCAAGAAGTATCAAGATCTGGAACGGATCGGTTGACGATATGTTGAGCTTCTTAGCAAAAGAGTCCGACAACTGAGCCCCATACGGAACAATAAACAGTGTTCGATCAGCTCTCGTGTTTATTACAGGACCAGAAATTGGCCAGGACCACCGAATCAAGAAGTTCTGTATAAGAATGCAATGGGATCCATCAAAAATCGTATCGGATTCTGTTCGATAATGTGGGAATTCTCTAGGATTCTAATTGGATTCCCCATTGGATTCCAATGGGAAATCCCGATTAGAATCCAATGTACAAGCACGACGTTTTGGTATCAGGAAGTGGGGGCAAGTATGGCAATCCAATTGGATCCCTACGACAACTTCTGCACAGTTCGATCCGCCGCGAAAGCAAAGAGGCAACCGATCTCGCTCGCGGTCGAGTTAAATTCTCGCACGTTGGAGGATAAATGAACACCGACCTACATGCTCGATGGAGGAAAAAAAAATGAAAAAGAGAGTGCATGCGAGCACACACACATGGGGCATATCGAATCGGCTTGGTAATGCTGCTCGATGCTTATGCAGGCCGCGGTGATACAATCCTATTACGCATATTGGACAAGATTGCCGGAGTTTTTCGCGTACCTGGGTGTGCGAGAATTCGCCGTTGTGCAACGAGAGACCAAGAGAAAGAGAGACGTATCGGAGGCGTATGCGTCTGTAGAAACTGAGGCATACACGAATCGCGGTCACCGTATGCCTCGTCCCTTCACGCAAACTATAAGCGCGCACGAGTGCACGGAGACTCGTTACCTCCGCCATGTGACGGGCTTTGAGTCTCTATAGCCGTTAATACATATTGTCAAACGTCTGGTATCTGCTTATCGCTGTTGTATCCCGACATTGAGAACATGTCATCGCGCGAACGTTTTTACATTATGTTGTTTCGTTGCGGCGCAAATGTCGCGCACTACGACTCGTCGCAGCTAAGACGAAGGCCTGCATTTCCTCAAAAAGCATGCCGTGGAAATACTGGTGGGATGAGGGAGGGAAGGGACAAGGCAATATGGGCGAGGTCAAGATGTGGCAACATTGGAAGGGCGGGAAAGAGAGGGGACAAGGAATGGAAGTGCAGGATATGTGAAGAACAGAATGAGATATTCGAGCACCTGTTTAGGGAAGTTTCTACTTTGTTGGGCCAAGCATTTTTCGGTTTTTCACCAATTTTTTATGCGGAAAATATTGAATGCAGAATGTCGAAATTTGGTATTTTACTAAGCGGTTTTTATTGAACATGATAATGTTTTTTTTATTTCGATAAAGCATGATACTGGGAGTGGGAGTAGCCACGTATGTCGGAGCGCCGGAGATGATATTCTTCGCTTCCGGAAGACCCAAGTCGTGAACAGGTGACCTGAAGCACAAAATCAAACATATTTTTAGTTTGCATAATTTTGTATATGAGTCGAACTAGAATCAAGAAGAATAATGGAAAAATAAAAAAATTGTGAGCGATCGAAAGGGAAGTTTAGTTTTTTTCGAAAAATGTTTGCAGTTTTTTGTTCAGAAAATAAAAACGTTTGCATATTTTTGGATAATTCTAGTTCAACTAATGAAGACGTTTGTTGTACACGTACCTGCCAAATTTCATAACGATTGGTCATCTAGGGCGTGTATGAGCACTCCCGCAAACTTGGAAAACGTGGTTTCGAGAAAAACGCGTTTAAGGGGCACGACTAGTGTGACGCTTTAAAAAAATCGATGTTTTGTTGTATTTTTCGATAGTATATTCCGTCAAGTATACCTTACTACTATACTTTTATCGATGTATGAGGACAATAAAATCAATATTTTTATCTTTCAACGCGGTTTTCTCAAAACGACTTTTTTCAAATTTTCTACAGTTCTTACTCGAGAACAGATCATCCGATCATCTTGAATCTTATTTTAGCGTATTCAGTATTTATTTTTTCATACAATGACGCTCCAGTTTTTTGATTGGATAAAAATGTCAATTTGCCATGCGAAAAACCATCAGATTTTTCATTGTAATTTGGAACTTTTTTTCAAAACTGCGCCATTTTATTGGATTTTAATTTATTTTCACAATCATGCGTCATTGTACAGGCAATACCTTCTAGGTTAACGGACTGTTTTCATTTTTGGATTTTGGACACTTTGAAGGCCGCAATCACTGCAGCAGTGGGAGAACTTTTTTTTCGGAGACTCGGGAGACGACACATAAGTCGAGGAAAATTGAACATTTTCATACACAAAAATTACTGTATAGACATAATTTATACACAAATGTATCCTCGAAATTACAAAACATTCAATGCAATACTTTTCTTTCAATAAGTTCCATTTTAACACTAGTGTGACTGCCCAAAAATCACCATTTTGGGCAGTCACACTAGTGATGACCCTTAAAGTTAAACTGAAGTTTATGTGCGAATAAAATTAAAAATTTCGTACTTACACCTAATCTGCTATGCCAAGACCATGGGGTACACCTTCCTCTTCATTGGCTATTTCCGATACAGCGAAATAAAAAAAAATAAACGGTTTTGGCCCAACAAAGTAGAAAACTCCCTCCATCTTTAGGGACCCAAACAAAGGAAGCAAGAATGAACGCAGAGGAGAGGATGGGAGGAATAGACGATTTGGCAATAAAGAGGGAAATTTTAAATATGTTGGGTGGAAAAATATGAGGTTGAAGTTTGCATCGTTGGCACGCAACGACAATCAATATTTCTGAATTCTTTTAAATTCTTTTGGCAGATTTTGCATGCTCAACCCTTTTTCAAGATACTTATTTAGTGATCTACAATATAAATACATTTTAAAAATATGTTCTGTAATAATAAAAATAAGGAAAATAAAATGTGAAAAAGAACGTTCGTTGCATTCCAACGATGCAAACTACAATACTATGGAAAAATACAAAAAGGGTGACTACTTTAGGGAAATAGAAGAAGTGTGCAAAAGATGACTAAGACGGAAGGGGTTGGGAGAAGAAACGGAGTGGAGGAATAAATCTTTAAAAAGAGAGAAATCTCAGATAGTACGAAGTGCAAGAACGTGTGGCATAATAAAGGAATATGTAAGCGGAAAGTTATTATTTTGTAAAGAAAAAAACTTTTTTTTAATTCGTGCAAATAAAACTCAATTTGATTGATTTTATTGATCATACCGTTCTATTTCATACATGTTATCGCTAAAAACTGGCGTAACGTTGAAAACCCGTTCTCAGCTTTCGGCGGTACTAATTTCGCGACAAACAAACCCAAACAAACTCAGACCACACCAATGAAACGAATAAACGTACACTGAAGCAAACTAGTTTTCGCTGGGCAGATTGCACTGGAGAGAAAAGTGATCGAGGTGACTAATAAATGCGGTTTGGGGCAGTTTTTTGTTTTCTACTCAAGCTACGAAACGCGACTTATTTCCTGTAAAACGTTTCATTGGCGGGTGTCCATAAGCCTGAGGCTCAAAAAACTGGTCGATTTTCGGTTTTTATTTCTGATGAGAGTATCAGAATTACGAGGCTGGGATTTTACACACAATCAATACATAGTCTTGCTAAGCTTGAGTTGTTTTTTTATCGAAAAATATTGATAAACAATCGAGTTTAAATAATTTAAAGCAAGTGCCGCCTTTGCTGCATGATCAATCGGTGTAGATCGTTTTGGCAGCATGCTGAAATGAAAAGTTTAAAAATGTACTTTCCGTATAATGTTGAAACTTTCGTGTGCCTGGATACTTTGTTGAAATTTTCGATATCATGAAACTGGCAAGCTGTAGAAAAAAGTTCGATTTTCGAGCCAAAAACAACTGCGATCACTTGTTATTAACAAATAGGTCAACATATATGAAAATCATCGGGTCATACGATAGAAAATGTTATAAACTATGCTCTGTCCGAATTTGATGTGAATACAACGAGTTGGTTTTGAGATACGACTGACATGACGTTGAAATTTGCATCGCTGGAATGCAACGGACTTTTTTTCTTAATTTTTCACTTTTTTATTTTTAACGTTAACAAAAACTTTTCTTTGCAAATTGTGGTCGTAAATCTCTAATGAGAATATGTGGAAATATACCAGTGATGGACGCAACCTGCGTCATTCAAAAATAAATTTGTATAATTAAACAGAATTAATTTTCCTTGCATTCCGACGATGCAAACTTCGAGCTCATCGACTCACACCGTTTCATAAAACATACATTGGGAAAAAAAAGGATTTGTAAATTTCACACGAAACTTTTGTTAATTTGGCTTGGTTTTTTTGTTCGTTTTCTCTCAAGATTTTAGCAAACTGCCACCATGTATTTTTAGGATAAGCTATCGAACACAGAAACTTAATAAAGCATTTCATTTTCGTTCGAAGGATAATTTGAAAAAGACGACGCGTACAAATTCTTTTTTTACCCTCTGTATGTAGTTTCAAGAAAAACGCGAAAGATAAAAGGGTAAATTTGACAAAATCTTAGTTACAAATTAAAGTTAACCTATAAAGGTATGTATTAAAACAACCATCTGTCTGAAATGTCAAGACTAATGCAGGCCCCCCAAAGCAGTAACGAACTACCCATGGAAGCCATGAAAAAAAACTCATTGAATAGATAAATACTTTTTCAATTTCTAAGTCTGATGAAACACTTAACCCGGTGCACGCGAATGTAATACTCGGGTTCATAACTGTTTGTAAAAACAAGCAACCCTTGAGCACTTATTCCAATGCACTAGAATAGAAAATAGTTGTATGAACTGGATGTGCGATCGCGCGACAAGGCAATATTTCTCGTTAGTTCGCAAATTTTTTGGTTCCTACGCACAAAAAATTGTTGGAAGATCGTTGGATTGTTTCTGCACGAACGAAAAATTTTCTCGGAATTGCCTGACCGCATAATTAGTTCGTAGAATTTTTTTTCGGTGTAGATAATTCAATCAAATTGTTAGTAGGAGAAAACAACGATCGCGCGAAAAGATCATCAGGGGGCGAAAAAAGTTGCCTATTTACATGCATATTGCTTATCTACTTGCATATGCAAAAATCTTGCATGCGTAAAAAAAACGATATATTGCTCACGTTCCGTATATGTAGGGTGAAAAATATCCTGGATACGCACAATCGGAAAATAATTTTTTTTTTAAAGCCACAACACAATATATCCTCAATATATTCCCTGAGTTGCTGAGTTTCTTAGTTGCTGCCTAGGGTCTGCTAAGTTCCCTCAGTTGGGTAGTTCTCTTAGTTGGGAGTGTCCTCAGTTTTAGGTATTACCAGTTGGGAAGGGTAATCCACCTCAAAATCCGCTAGGAATCCCTTCCCAACTGAGCCCTTTCCTATCACTTCCTACCCGCACTTCGCTAACCTAACTTCCGTTGGGTCCACACCCGTCTTAAAGGGCTATACCAGTGTGAACGGTGAAAATTTGGGTGATTTTCGGGATTTTTTTGGAAGACAAGTACTCGATTAAATGTTTCGGAAAATTAAGAATATATTTGGCCATATTTGACCTATATTACATAATTTTTTCCCAGAAAAATATTGAGATCCAAGCGACTCATGCGCTGCCTTCGGAGGCGCCAAAAAAAAAAAGTTCCTCCACTGCTGACATGATTCCGGCTGATTGAGTAGCTGAAACCGAAAAAGGAAAAAATGTCGTTAAACTGGAAGGTATTTCCTGTACAATGACGTAGGATTTTCGAAAAATATCAAAAACTAACAAAATGGCGTAGTTATGAAAAAAGTCTGTTTTCTTGCCTATAAAATGGTAGTTTTTTTTCAATGTCAAATCGTCAATTTTCATCCAATCAAAAACATCCTACGTCATTGTATCCTTGTCAGTTAGATGATATCCTCAATATCATCGTATCCTAAATTCACGTGAACCATTGTGCAACTTTTGATGCGCGTTGGTGAAGCGAAGGTAGCGAAGTGTTTGTCATTTCATCGCAGTTCTCTTTGCATTCGATATGCCAATTGTCTCGGATAAGTTGATTTTGAGTTAAAGTGACTCAAATTGAGTTGCTTGTGAATAAAATCACAATCAACTCAATATTTTTGCCTAAATCCCATTCTCCTATCCCATTCTCCTGAATATTAAAAAGAAGCCGGCAGACCGAGACTTCAACACATTTTGTCTGAATTAATCATGTGTCACATGGCGAAGTGAGTTTCAACGGATTGTCGAACTTCGAATGTAACATGTTCATATTTCTTTTTTCGCGCAAATGTTCGATACCCTCAAGCTGCTTGTCCAATTACCCGTGGGACGAAAAATTGAGTGTAAGAATGTTTACTTTCAAAATTGAATAATGAGTTTGCTAATGAGTGCGGGAAGGGTTGCAGGTAGAAAGGGAGAGGGTGTGGGGGTAGAGGGCTCGATTTAGGAGTTAACAGGATAAGCTCAAAGATTTGGCGGTACAGCCTTGACCCCGGTCGATCGATCGGTGTACCCGGCAGTCGCCATGGCTACGAAAGAGAGGTCCTGCGAGAATCCCTTCACACACGCACTTACGCACTCCGACACTGATGAAATCCAGAAGAGAGATAGAGATGGAGAGAGGTTACGGATATCCACAAGTGGCAAGCAAAAGGGCGCGGGTCTTCTGGCTCAGGACGCAAAGCTGCATGGCTGAGGGTCCTTTGATTGCCAGCATTCGGTACAGATAGGCCTTCCTATCTTTCTCTTTCTCTCTCTCTCTCCGATCCTTTCGTGTCGCGCGGATGCCGAATTTCTATTCCGTCGGGACTTTCAAAGATTCGCGAGGGTACCCTTTTTGCCTTCTTCTCTACACTCCAACGTACCTCGGATAAAAAAGTTGTGCGTTCACGGGATATCGCGACTTTGGCGATCTCACACCGGCCACAAGACCAGCAGGAAGAGGGACGAAAAAATTAACGGCCTCGAGAAGGCCAAAAAAATCCCATCTGAGGCTGAACTTTTCGCACACATGCGTTAGCTTAAAAAAAAGCGTCATTTTTTACCCTTGTCAGGGCGGACGTATAATTATTTTGTATTTTATACAATTGATCGCGACTCCATTCGTACAGCCCGTAAACAAATCTTCCCTACGCGGGTTGGCGGTAGAGGGTTGGTAAAATTTTCCAAAATGACCCTTTACCATCCTCGAAATCGTAGAACTTGGGAGCACGGACAAAGCGACCTGGTGTACAGCGTTGGAAACGAGTTTTACCAAATTACAATAATTATTCAGGCTCGCACGATAAGGTACAAGCAGTGCGATAACTTTTTTTAATCAAGGGACCTTATTAAAGTGGACGGGGCGGAGGCGAGGAGAGACTCCGCGAAAAAGCGAAATGGAGGGGGGGTCGGTTAGACTGGCGAGTTATAGGGCTAGGAAGGGAAAAAATAAACGAGAGCAAGGAGAAAGTACATATAGCAGCAGACATAAATTACTAGGTCTCACAGGTGCCCTCGACGAACAAAGTTTCTTTTTCTTCCCCATTTTCCTTCTCCCTTTTTTCTCTTCCTTTCACCCTCTCACACTCACCATCTCACTCTCTTACTGTCACTCTCACACTCACCCTCTCACATTCGCCCTCTCATATTCACTCTATCACACTCATCCCATCACACTCACTCTCACCCTCTCACATCCATTCTTTCACACTCACCCTCTCACACTCACCTTCTCACATTCACCCTCTCACATTCACCCTCTCACATCCATTCTTTCACACTCACCCTCTCACACTCACCTTCTCACATTCACCCTCTCACATTCACCCTCTCACACTCACCCTCTCACACTCATCCTCTCACACTCAGCCTCTCACAGTCACCCTCTCACACTCACCCTCTCACACTCACCCTCTCACACTCACCCTCTCACACTCACCCTCTCACACTCACCCTCTCACACTCACCCTCTCACACTCACCCTCTCACACTCACCCTCTCACACTCACCCTCTCACACTCACCCTCTCACACTCACCCTCTCACACTCACCCTCTCACACTCACCCTCTCACACTCACCCTCTCACACTCACCCTCTAACACTCACCCTCTCACACTCACCCTCTAACACTCACCCTCTCACACTCACCCTCTCACACTCCCTCTCACACTCATCCTCTCACACTCACCCTCTCACATTCACCCTCTCACATTCACCCTCTCACATTCACCCTCCCACATTCACCCTCTCACACTCACCCTCTCACACTCACCCTCTCACACTCACCCTCTCACATTCACCCTCTCACATTCACCCTCTCACATTCACCCTCTCACATTCACCCTCTCACATTCACCCTCTCACATTCACCCTCTCACATTCACCCTCTCACATTCACCCTCTCACATTCACCCTCTCACATTCACCCTCTCACATTCACCCTCTCACATTCACCCTCTCACATTCACCCGCTCATATTCACCCTCTCACACGCACCGTGACACACTCACTCTCTTACTCTCACCCTCTCACACTAGCCCTCTCACACTCACTCTCACCCCCTAACTCTTACGCTTTCTTTCTCCCTCGTTATTTTTCTCCTTCACTCTTCCTACGAGTGGTTAAAGGTAAAGCTCGTAGACCATCCGGCCACGTGTTGGTGTACGTCTGTGTATGCTCGGGAGAGTTTCCCTCCCCTAAGTGTGTTCGTAAGGGGCCGTGGATATAACGGCAAAAAAAAATGATGCGATGCTTAGCGAGGGAGACGACGTTGAGCGGTTCTCTGTAGCTTAACCTACCTTAACAGGAGAGTGTATGAGAGTTATAAGACCGAAAAGGACAACGCGACGCGTCCTCGTACACACCCTCGCACGTATACGTAATTACCGAGGGACGGAGCCGCGCTAGCTATACTTGAGGATGAGGGACTAAAGACCGTCAGGAAAGTGGTCAAAGTTCCTTTCGCAAGGAGAAAGTGAGAATCCGCCAATACGTTTGTAGTACGCCTTTAGGTAGTACGAGCACGTACTTAATTATTAGATCGATGCGAAACATTTTCTATATACTACGGATAGTGCACACAGGTGTGAGTGTGGGCTTGGAAACTCTAGCCAGGTTACCGGCTGTTTAGACTAAATCAAAAGTTGGCAGATTTTGTTTCTTATGGAAAAGACTTCGTGACCTTTCTCTCATTTAGTTTTATTCTTATAACGCAATGAGACGAATGTGGGAGAAAAAAGTACTCAATATATTTCGGGGATTAAAATGATATCGAAAAAATTACGATTACCGAAAGTTTCCATTTGAATTCTGTAGTTGATGGTCGCGATTATTCCGCGACTGTAGAACTCTTTCTGAACCAAGATAATGACTCTAGAATTCAGGACTACTGAAATCCAATTGCAATAGTCCCTTCAATTCAACTTGAATTTCTTACTGCAACCCAAACATTAATTAACAAATTGACAATCGTTTTTTAAATTATAGACACTAGTAACTTAGTTGCTATAATTTAAAAAACGATTGTCACTGTACGATGGTATACATCGTACAGGTTATTTTCCGGAGTTCACTTTTTGTCTATTCAAGCAATGCAAACCAAAATCTGTCTCGGTATGTTTCCGACTGAAAAGCACAGAACATCATTACGGTTTTTTCCGACATTGGAATAGGGATATCATAACAGAAGAACGAAAAACCCGATTAGCTTGAAACTTGAAAGGCAATAAATTGATGAGAAACAATCACCCCCATCTGTCGAGCGATGGCAACCTAACATCGGAAATGGAATATTCGTGATGGCCCATTAATTCTGCTTCGAATTCTGGCCGTTCTACGGTCGATTAGGATGAGCAATAAAAAATCGTCTGGCTATAACTTTGTACCAAGTTCGAGACGTCTGAGTAGGGTAGGTCGGAGAGAGAACGAGTCAGGGTTGGTTATGTGTCTGATGAAGTAGAAGCTCGTAAAAAAAGAAAGGAACGAAAATGGAGGGCGTTTTACGTTTCGTCCTTGGAGACAATTCTGCCTTATATCTCGAAGCTATTCGTGTTTACCCTCGCTACGCAGAGACAACAATATCAATACGGTGAGATACATGTTTGGACTATTTTTTTGGTCCAAGGATCGTTTTGATGGATGGTCCTTGAGACCTTTGGGCTGTCTTAATAGCGCATTCGTCTTTTGGTCTTATCTCTCTGTGCATCTCGACCGTTTTCATCTATTACAATTGATCATCTATCTATTTTTATGATCATTGCCATGTTATAAATTCATTTGTTCCCTGTTCGTTGCTATGATTCCACTTCGCTTTATCATCGAGTTTGGAAACATGAGGAGCATCACCGTAACGTCAAATCGAGGGAACAATCATTGTTATTCTGATCATAAGATTACTGGGTCAATGACGATCCTTCGCGTCATGCGGCAGCCTGAGGTAGCGAATACGCCGAAAGGATATTTCGAGCAGCGGTGCGAAGAGTACACGCTGGAGGGGAAGGATATGGGCTAAGCCAGAGTGAGGGTAGAGTGAGATCGAGAGTGAAACCGTTTTGGGTGGGAAAGGAGAGGGCAGGCGGGTGAAGGAGGCGAAGGAAAGGTCCACTTTCGCGTTCATAGGCACGGGGAAGCCTCAAGGGCGACCACGCCCTGTCTGCTTCACCACCACTAACACCCTCACCATTGTACAAACCACCCCTTTGAGGTCACCCACTCTCATCACACCCCCCACGACGAAAACCAGGCTACGAAAATTCCAACCCTCCGGGCTAGAAAGAAACGACTCTTTCTGTTAATTATCCGAACCCTGCGAATCCTGCGAGCTTAGCAGCGTTGTGCATGGCCGATACTCGGAGCGGTGACCGCTCAGCCGTGCACCGGCTGACGTATCAACCAGTCAGCGGAAGGACAATAAATCTGAGACCTTGATGTGGATACTTGGGAAAACAGCGTTTCCACAGTTTCAATTGGAAAGGGTAATCCGTGAAAACCCGCAAGGGTATTAGGAACTCAGGAAATAAAAAATAAAAAAGTATTTAAAACATCATCACGCAAGAGAGATCGATGATAATGTTGAAATCTCACGGTGTACGTATACGTACAAGCGAGAATCAGCAATTTATTAATATTTAGCAACGCTGATGCACGAGCGAAATTATTAGGACAGCACGTTCGGCTCTTGGTGTACTCATCATTGCGATTGTCTCACGCCATGGATTCTCCGATCCACTTTCGAAACGTTGCATCTATGTATACGCCAAATGTACATGGAGATAGCTACAGTTGTGCAGAATCATAGAAATAAATATATATAGACGCACACACGCATAGCCTTGGCCAAAAATATCACGCCATCGTCGGAATCACACCACCCCTTTGGTATCTCAGAATATTTCCACAGTAGTACCCCCATGGAAATTTATATACGCAAAAATATACTGCAAATTTATTTTATTAATAATTGTAATATGTGTGAAATGTATGCCATATATTGAAAATATATGTTGCATATATGTGCCAAATTCTATTTTTCGTAACGTTTTTATATATGAGATGTATATGCGTGGTATTACTGTATATCAATTTATCATATATCAATGATATATGTAGCATTTACCCTGCATATATACCACATATATTTAGCATATGTTGCATACACACTGCGTACATACCACATATATACTGCATAAATGGTACATATATTCCACATATATACAGATATGCGTAGCATATCTGTATATAGTGTTTATATGTAATAGCGTACTTTAACTGTAAATTAAGTTTTTTTAAGTTTAAGTTTTAAGTTTTATTAAGTTTAACTGTAATAGTGTTTATACACAGCATATATTTTTTGTCAGGAATATGTATCAAAAATGTATGCGTCATATATGACGCATAAATTACACATATATGAGCCATATATGACGCATACATTTTTGATATATTTTTCTGACAAAAAAATAGATTGGAAATATATCGAAAATATATGGGTCATGTATGCGTCATATATTTGGTGTATATATACTGAATATATACGTTTTATTCTATTTTTCGTCACTATATATGCGACCTATATATATATATATATATAGGTCGCATATATAGTGACGATATATAGTGGTGATCGCATATATAGTGACTATATATATATATATATGTAGCATATATTTTCTGCATATATTTTACATACATAAATTTTCATGGGGGTAAACTGACACTACCAAGCCTTAAGGGAGGACAGCAACTGTGACGGACCGAAATTGGTCGTTTTTTCCCGAATGTTCTTGTCTATTAAACTATTTGTTAGCAATTAAAAAAAAAGTACATTATCAATCATACATTGAACTTATTTTGTACAAATTGTTATTTTTGAAAGTTAAAAATTAACAACGGTAGTGAGGTATAACTTGATGTCTGTATAAAAAATGTGGTCCAACGGCTGAATCAATAACTTGTCAATGGTTGGTCTGAAAAATAAAAATGTTTTATAGCCTATTTTTCGACAGTTTTTCGTTAAATAAATGTGAAATTAAAAAGAAACGCTTCTGTACGATATTGAGGAATGGCATGAAGAATGTGGCAAAATTTCTCGAAGACGACGTTTCGAGAAAAACGCGCACCGTCCGCACCAGGTCTCACGCAACCGGAATAATTCGAATTTCGCGACCAAAATTTAACAGCATATTTATGAAAGTCCATATTTTTGGACAACGCAAAGCCGGATTTCTAAAAAAATGTTACACTGGAATGATCCCTTAAGGGGCTATACCAGTGTGAACGCTGAATATTTGGGTGATATTCGGGGATTTTTTGGAAGACAAGTACTCAATTAAATGTTTCGGAAAATTAAGAATATATTTGGCTATATTTGACCTATATTACATTTTTTTTCATAGAAAAATATTAAGATCCAAGCGACTTATGCGCTGCCTTCGGAGGCGCCAAAAAGAAAAAGTTCCTCCACTGCTGACATGATTCCGGCCGATTGAGTAGCTGAAACCGAAAAAGGAAAACATGTCGTTAAACCGGAAGGTATTTCCTGTACAATGACGTAGGATTTTCGAAAAATATCAAAATCTAACAAAATGGCGTAGTCATGAAAAAAAGTCTGTTTTCTTGCCTATAAGATGGTGGTTTTTTTTCAATGCCAAATCGTCAATTTTCATCCAATCAAAAACATCCTACGTCATTGTAGAGTAAATATATTCAAGAGTACTCAGTTCAAATTTCAAGTCAATGGGATAATTGCTCTTTGAGTTACACTGTCAGCAAATTTGAAAAATCTCATTTCGAGAAAAACGCGTTTAAAGATTTAACTATCGATTTTTGCAGAATATAATAATATTGATAGAAATTATATAAATGATAATGATATTCTTGAAAGTATAAACTGTCGAAAAAGGCAAAAACATCGATTTTTTGAAAGTGTCACACTGGTATAGTATTGGTGAGCGCGACCAGAGACAAACGAAGAGTAAAGCATCGGCCCGGGAAGATCCGCCGAGCGTTCGAGTGAAGTGGCACCATGACCTCGACAACTCACCCCTCAACGTCCTGTATATACATCACCCATAGGTAGCCCTCTTATTTGCGTCAGCACTTCCACCAATTGCGGGGAGTCTCGAATGTGCCGAAGGACAAGTATATAGTCTTCGCCTACCTACCCGCCTTTTCTCTCCTCTCGCAATTTCATTAGACCGATCCCGTTATCAATCATTCCCGTCTGCCGCTACATACGCGAAATATCCGTCTGTGCGGATTCGAAGATGTAAAGATGAACGTCATGCAGAGAGAAGGACTATGATCGTGGGATGAGATGGTACGTCAATTAGAAGCCAACTTCTCGATTATAATCGCGGGTAGAAGAAAAATGTAGAAGGTTTAAGAAAGCGAATCAACCCTCCAACCCTCCATAAAGGGTTGGCCAACTTCATCCCTCGGCCGCCAGGCAAAAAAAGAAGCTGCTCGTTTTTTCCTTTCTACGTGCGTGTTTGCCTCGGTCGAAAGTTTCGGGGGCACCTTGGCCGTGTTGTTTTTTCCTTTCGTTTTTCACCACCCCCACCCCCTCCGCCAGTCGCTCGCTCGATCCCTTGGGCTGAAGTATGGGTGCTCGAGGGCACAGTTGTGACGAGGGTTTCCTCCCGTTCTATCGGATCTGTGGGTGAACCTTAGAAGGGAGAAATGACGAGGAAGGTTAGACCGAGGCTGGTCGGGCGATAGGGCGAACGAATAGGCGGCTGGGGGCCAGAGGGGGTGCAAAATACGAATACGCGGTATCGCTAATGGTTGATCCTTCGGTATAAGGGTGGTGGCGTGTACGTATATGTTGGACGAGAGATTCGTAAAGGGAGGGTCGCTGGTTGTCGACGGAAAGGAAGTCTGGTTGGGGTAGGCCGAGCTCGGAAGGTCGTCGAAAGGACGCGACGCTTTCTCCTCCCCCTCTTTCGAGCTGTCTGTCTCTTACGATCTCTCTCTCTCTCTGTCTCTCCCTCTTTCTCTCTCTCTCTCTCTCTCTCTCTCTCTCTCTCTCTCTCTCTCTCTCTCTCTCTCTCTCTCTCTCTCTCTCTCTCTTCGCCTATAAATCGTATCTGGAAGCTCCTGCCGGGCTGAGCTTTTCGTGGTGTGGTAGGTGTAGGTCAGCAACCACCTACGCATCACCTCAATCAATAATTCCCTTCGCCCTTACTCGGCTCACTAGATCACACTGTTTTTTCATCACTTTTCAACCCTCGTTTCGTCTTTTCCTCTTGCTTTCTTTCGATCTATCACGTACATAGGCCTATAAACAAATACACATACGCCTGTATTGAAATCCATCATCCGCAGGCGGTCTGGAACCTTTGGGACCTCAAGGTCTTGTCAAATCCGCTCGCACCGCGAAAATAAAGCCTCCCCATATAAACTTGATGGCTGATATTGGGGTACGTCGATTGGCTCTGTCGAAACATTGTCCTCGAGCTGTCTTTGATTATCCCACCTGTATCATAAGACTTGTCCGGCTGTACGTTCGCTTTTTCAGGCTCGAATCAAACTGGAAAATTGAACGAATTTTGGAAAATGTTTCTGTCCGTTTGAACTAAGTTGGCGTGCAAGAGGCTGAAGGTTTTTTTATGGAATCTTTAGCGGGTGTGAAGGAACGCTTACTGAATTTCTGTGCACTTTGGTACATCCGGGTTCGTCAAGTATAAACTCCGAAGATGCGATTTTCTTTTAAAAGGAAAATGGCACGTGGTACTCTTCGGCATTTGAAAGGATTTTTTTTAATTCCTCCAAAAATGTTTAATCATTGCCTGATTTGATTTTGAAGCTGATTTTTTGTATGATTCGTTCGGTGTGATGATTGAGTATGTATTAAGCTATGCAGAAAATGGATGGACGTTTTTTATAGACAAATAAGGTTACCGCCACTGGTGGAAGGACGTTCGGGGCTCGGCGGTACTTCGAGTCAAGCAGCGTTGTGCATGGCTGGTACTCGGAGCGGTGACCTAGCCGTGCAACGGCTGACGCATCAACCAGTGAGAGGCCAATGGTTGTGAGACCTTGGTGTGGGTATTTGACTAAAACGATTGTGCACCAGAGAATCAGAAGAATATGGGTCTCTACCGGTACCGGTTTTTCCACAGTTTCCCCGTACCCTCGGCAAATGCAATACAGTGCAGCTTAAGGGAGGACATCACTGTAACGGGCTGAAAAAGTCGTTTTTTCGATCTTTTTTTGTCTACTTGCTTATTTATTTGGGATTTGGAAAAAAGGTATGTTATTAAGCATACTTTGAACTCATGTCGTGTGAAGTTTTTGAAAAATTGAAAATTAACAACGTTATTGAGGTATAAAGAAGCCTCTGTATGAAAAATGTGGTTCAACGGCCTGATCGATAACTTCACAATGGTTAGTCTGAAAAATCAAAATAACAAAATTTTACAATCTATGTAAGTGTAATTCTCGTTGTACGTAGCCGTTTTTTTTTTCGAAAAAAAAATCACATAATGATGGGTGTTAAAAAAGTGTATTTTTGACGAAACTTTTACTTATATTCGGGGGCTTGAGGAGAGATATACACCTAGATGGTCAAGGTCGAGGATTTAGAAGCTATGAACATTCCGTCGACCGTAGAAGACCTACACTATGGGCCTTGTTTCGATGATTCCATGTAAGTTGACAAATTTCATGATTTATTCATTCGCAAATTTTCAAACACGTTTTTCTCAAAACCACGTTTTTCAAATCGGTACCCAAAATTTATCGAAAACCAATGAACCGATTGCCTTGAGGTTTTTTGTGGTTATTCTATACACCATTATCCAGTACTTGTCATAGGATTTTTTTTTCCGTTACTTAGTTTTTGTTTTATAGGCAAAATAATAACTAATTTTTGGCCCAAAAATCACTATTTATGTTCAAACGTCCGCCATTTTGTCATAAATCGATATTTTCAAAATCGGCTATGACAAGTACTAGATTATAGTATCTAATTTAATAATCTTTTTGGTTTTTTTTTCAGATGATTTTTGAAGAAACGCCAGTGGGTCCCGTATACGCAGATTTTTTCACGACGCTCCAATGATCATATGATATCCTTGTATATTTTTGATATTTTTAAATAAAGAAAATTAAACATATTACTGAATGTATATACTTTTAAATAATTAAAACCCCAATCCGAAATTTCAAATAGTTCTCCTTGAAAAAATTCACAAAAATGAGCTTTTTTCCGGCTCTTAGGTGTATATGTCCCCTTAAAAAATACTAAATTGAAAAAACGGCTACATACAACGGTAGCTACTGCAATTTCGGAAATTTTGGTTTTTGTAAATTGAAAATCAGACACTCATAGCTAAAGTGATGATTCCGGCCAGGTTGAGAAAAGTCGTTTCGCGAAAAACGCGATTGAGAGTTTTAGTATACGAAAATCGTTGCGCTACCTGCTCTCACCAAATCGTCTATAACTTGGCCAATTTTCAATATTTTAACGTTAATTTTTTTCCACATATTCTTGAAGATCGATACTTTGAAAAAGTGGTTTTTTTTACCCGTCACAGTGGTGTGATTAGCGAAGTGCGGGTAGGGAGTGATAGGGAAGTGGGTAATGCGTAAAAGCCCGCAAGGGTAGACGTTGGAACTCAGGAAGTAAATTAAAATTGCAAATGAAATGAATTATATAAATAAACTTAAAAAATCTTGATGCATATAAAATTATAAAATGAATAACATAATAACCTTAATGTAATTCATACGTCCATTAATTATCAACCCTTAATACGTTACGACCCTAAAATTCATTCCTGTCGTAAACACGAACCAAATAAACCCAAACGCGAGCGATGCCGCGAACAAAAGCTTCGCCACATAATTGTGTCGACGTTGCGCCGTCGTCGATTTCGTCCATAGCAGTTCAATTGTATCGATCTCCATTTCAAATTGATCGAAGAAATACTTATAAATATTTTAAATATTTTTGCTTTACTTACTAAATATTTATTTGCTTATCTATTTATTTTCTTAAATATCATTTGCTTTACTTACTAAATACTAAATATTTTTGCTTTACTTACAATCCTCGTCGAGTGGTCAAACTTTTTTTCAACTTCTCCCGAAAAACAGTCTATTTATTTCAAGCGCTGAAATTTTCATCCAAAAAAGAAGTCAACTCTCATTTCCTCCACCTGTATTCCGGTTTTCAAGCTTTTCCGACGTTTTGCCATAATTATAGAGGGAAGAATGGAACAAAGAAAACACAAGAGCTACAAAGACGTGTGTGCGCGGTATATTGGCCGGAAATGGGATGCATTAGCAGCGGAATCGCTTTCGACGAGGCTCCCCGAGATTTTACCACTTGCACATAATCCATAAGATCTGTGTAAAACAAAACATACATATGCAGTCGTCTGTGGAGTGTAAGTGAACGCGCCGCTCTTCTTAACCGATCGTTTTCTCGCGTGAGACCCGCGAGTGTGCATATATGCATTCGAGGGTCCCCACCGGCGAGCGCCGGTGGAAAACGAGTGAGAGGAGTGCATCGAGGACGTACAGTCGAGCCCAAAAGTTTCGAACAGAATTTAATCTTTCCTTGTCACACTGGGTCATTTTGACCCGGACGAATTTGAAATTAAATGCTCATTATCGCAAAATTGAGTTTTCAATCATTTTTTACAATGAAATTTTATACTTTTCGAATTTTAATTATGCCGACATATTGAGAAATGTTTGAAGTGTATATGGAATTTTTTTCAATAAAAACCGACCGAATGGGTGTTAGGGGCAAAATCGTGGCCGAATATAAGTGTGTCAAGGAAGGGTTAAAAAAACGTCATGAGACCCGTATTTTTATTATTATTTGGGTATTCCTTTCACGAACCCGAATATTTAACGATTAGGGGATTTTCATCTGGGATTACGTAAAAATACATCCCTGTATACTGGTAAAAATTCAAGCCAAGTTTCCGAACCTTCAACGAAAAAATACGACTCCAAAAATCCTCTCATTTATACCGCACTTAAATGGCATTGAAGGATGCATCGTTGGACTGCAACGGAAATATATTTTCCTCGTATTACCGATTTTTTTGGCACATTTAGATTACAAATTTTACTAAAATATTTTCAAGAACCCTTGTTAAAAATCTATATCCAAAACCAGCATAAAAGATTTTAGATAATAAGAAAAACAAAGAAAATGAAGAAGAATTGATTTTTGTTGCATTCGAGCGATGCAAACTTCGACGTCATATTAAAAATCTATAACAAAAACCGGCGAAAAAAAGATTTTGGATAATAATATAAATAAAGGAAGAACAAAATGAAGAAGAATTTTCGTTGAATTCCAACGACCAAACTTCAGCACCGTAAATTAACATACCCTCTCATAGACCTCCAGGAATTTCTGCACCAATCTAATTTCCCTACGATTTGGACCATACCGAGCTCGTTGGGGCCGAAAGCTCGATAGAAACGACACACACATGCAACGAAAATATATTTTCTTCGTATTGGAGATTTTTGTAGCACATTTAGACTACAAAATTTACTAAAATATTTTCAGGAATTCTTATTAAAAATCTATAACCAAAACTAGCAAAAAAAACTTTAGATAATAATAAAAATAAAGAAAATGAAGATTTTTCGTTGCATTCCAACGATGCAAACTTCAGCACCATGCACTTTAGGGAGATGACGCGCTGGCATATACATAAATAATACTATACATACATAAATAATACTATATATGAATAATACTAAAATACTATACACTAATTACCTTTAGGTGCCTGATATAAACTGCTCAACAAATGTGAAAAAATCTAAAGACTCCCTAACGACAATAAAAACAGGAGGTCACCAAATGTTTAAAGAATGTTTAAAGTATGTTGAAAATATTGAAGAAAATGTTAATGACACTTAGAAAAATATGACGAGCAGAAGAATTTTCGTAGCCGCGAAATCTCAGAGAAAATGTAAAAATGTCTAAATCTACTAAATTTGCGTTCTTATTCCAGCTTATCGTTGGGTATAACAATTGATCGTGACTTATTTTTATTAAGGGGAGATATACACCTAAGAGTCGGAAAAATGGTCATTTTTGTGAATTTTTTTCAACGAAAACTATTTGAAATTCCGGATTGGGGTTTTAATGATCTGAAAGTATATACATTCAGAAATATGTTTAATTTTCTTTATTTAAAAATATCAAAAATATACAAGGATATTGTATGATCCTTGGAGCGTCAGAAAAAAAATCTGCGTATACGGTACCCATTGGCGTTTCTTCAAGAATCATCTGAAAAAAAAACCAAAAACATTATTAAATTAGATACTGTAATCTAGTACTTGTCATAGCCGATTTTGAAAATATCGTTTTATGACAAAAATGGCGGACGTTTGAACATAAATAGTGATTTTTGGGCCAAAAATTAGTTATTATTTTGCCTATAAAACAAAAACTAAGTAACGGAAAAAAAATCTTATGACAAGTACTAGATAATGGTGTATAGAATAACCGCAAAAAACCTCAAGGCAATCGGTTCATTGGTTTTCGAGAAATTTTGGGTACCGATTTGAAAAACGTAATTTTGAGAAAAACGCGTTTGAAAATTTGGGAATGAATAAATCATGAAATTTGTCAACTTACATGGAATCATCGATACCAGGCCCATAGTGTAGGTCTTCTACGGTCGACGGAATGTTCATACCTTGTAAATTCGATTTTTTCTACCATCTGGGTGTATATCTCCCCTTGAACGTCCCTGCAATTTACCAATGATTAAGAAGGGCCCTGACCCCACAAAATACGGCCCTCCGCGCAAGGAATACCTTAACGGCCATTTTTTTCTCGCCACCTTCGCAACTGAAATGATTTCATCGTCGATGAACCACGCTGCAAAACATTCAATCCAAAATAAACAAAAACCACGCCCATAGAAATCGAAAAATATATATTTTTTTTTAATACAGAAAATGAGGTCGAGAATAACAATTTTGAAAAACAGCAATCCCAATAAACAACTATATTGGTATAATAAATAACATGCCCGAGAGAAAATCTTAATCTCGCACAGGCCCATGAAAAAATGCAATCAAAAACGCGTTATCGATGCGAAAAAAAAAACAAACTTTTTTTTCGGGGTGCACATGCATACACAGCGGGGCTGCAACAGTTGAGCTGCTGCGGTCCGGCGACGAGCAAGAGTGCAATCGAGAGTGCAGCGAGAGGAGGGGGGAGGTAGGAAGAGGTTTGAGGCGGGAAGAGGAGAGGGGGGAGAGAACCGCGGGACGACGACGAGGCATCGAGAGTAGTAGGAAAATTCAGGTCGCGCCTTGACATACTTGCAATCCACCACGTGCACCGCGAACAAGCCGCGCATGCGTCTCACCACCAGAGACGAGAGTAAATGCACTATAGTGCTTGCACTCTCGACTGTATATGCATTTTCGTGGGAATACCGTATACACCAGTTGAATTCGGTTTTACCTACGCTTTCTTGTTTCTCTCGTTTCTTTTTTTTTCCTCCCCTCTATTTTTTGCGAAAGCCCCGTATTGATTGCGCTGAAAGGACGATCGAGCTTACGCGTACGACTTCCTCGCGCTATTGTGTAATTACGATGGTAATAACAATGACGATAATATTCGGTAATTGAAAAAGCAATTCTTATCTCTCCAGCACTAAATAGATAACCGTGAATATATGGAATTTTCTAACGCTACTGTCAATATTATTATTATTCTCGAGGTCAAAAATTTGCATACCGTACTCCGGTATTTTGGAGCCCCGCTTTATGGGAGGACTGTGACGAGGCAAAAAAGATCGATTTTTTTTGTCCATTGGATTATTTATTTGGGACTTGGAAAAAAATGTATGTTATTGAACATACATTGAACTTATTTCGTGTAAATTTTTATTTTTCAAACTTGAAAATTCACAACGTTTTTGAGGTATAATGGAGCCTCTGAATAAATAATGTGGTCCAATGTGATCGATGACTTGACAATGATTGGTCTGAAAAATAAAAAGAAAAAGTTTTATAATCTATATGAATTTAGTTCTCGATGCACGTAGCCGTTTTGTCAAAAAAAAATTCTCAAAATCGTGAGCGTTAAAAAAAATTGTACTTTTGGCGAAATTTGTACTTATATTCAAGGGCTTGAAAATACTAAATTAAAAAAAAAAGTCTACGTAAATACAATCGTAGCTACTACGATTGCGGAGACTTTGGTTTTTGAAACAAAAAATTGGACAATCATAGCTAGAGTTATGATTCCGGCCAGGTCGGAAAAAGTCGTTTCGAGAAAAACGCGATTGAAAGTCTTACCATACGTAAAATCGTCTGTCGCTTCGTCAATTTTCAATACTTCGACTTGAACATTTTTTCACACATTCTTAAATTTGTATACAATGAAAAAATTCAAAAAATCGTTTTTTTTACCCGCCGTCCCTTAATTGATTCCTATTTTATGAAACCACTCGACGAAATCAAGTACATTTGACAACATTTATTCCACATTGACTGATCAAAGTACAAAATTAAATTCTACGTAGTTTATTTTCACACGTGTTCAGGAACAACGATTGGAAAGAAAAGTGCATTCCACAATTAATGTCTAATCAGACGCGATGTTCATTCATTCGAGGCCGATTCATACTAGCGATTTTGCAACAAAAAAAAAAGATAAACGGACAAATTATCAGTCGTGGGTGACGAGAGCGAGAGAGAGAGAGAGAGAGAGAGAGAGAGGGAGAGAGAGAGAGAGAGAGAGACCGAGAAAGAGAGAGAGGGTGCGATAACCTGAATAAAATGTAACGCGTGAGTGTAAGAAGAGTCATCAAGGAAAAATCGTTTCTCGTCGTGATTGCTTTCTTTATCGACAGAGAGAAATAACGAGATAGAGGCTGAAAGAAACGGTCGGAGAAAAAGTACACTCCTCGCGGGGTGGGGACGAGGAAGAGGAAAAAAAGTATGAGTTATGCTATTTAAAAAAAATGGTGACACGGGGTTTAAGTTCTTTGTTTCTCACGTCACTTCCGGTTTCGATTCGTATCAACGTTGATGAGTCAAGGAAAGCGTAGCTTGTTCTTTCTCCAAGCTCATTCGTGTTTTTCAAGTTCTATTTGACATTTTAGTTTTCAAAAAACAACAATTTCACACAAATAAATAACATCGGGCAGACAATTTGTGCCATTGTTTCTTCAATAAATTGAACGTTTCCATTTTTTAGAATATTTTTTTCTCTCTCCTTTCACCCGCTCTCTCTCTCTCTCTCTCTCTCTCTCTCGCATCCTCTTCTTTCCCACTGCTGCAGACGTTTTTTTTTCTTCTTGTTATTCACAAACGAATATGAGCGCGCAGCATCGCGCAATCTCCCTCATTGAATCTCTTCACTTCTCTCGCAACGTGACGCAAGGTTATCATCGTCGTTGCGCTGAGGCGACGGGGAATACGTCGGTGAACGAGAGACGGAATAAAGAAGGATGGACAAACCGAAGGAAAAAAGGAAGAAGAATTTAAAAAAAAACAAGTAGATAGAGACAGTCATCTTTGTTTCTCATTTGCACAACCCATCGGTACTCGGTGCAACGAACGAAACGTCTCTCACGTCCGCGTCATCGGAAGAAATATTTTTCCGTCAATTTGACATTGTCGCGTGAAAAAAAAATCAAAATCTCGTACGGAGAATATTCGATCGATACGCGAGGGAACAATACTAAATTAATACTATAATATAGGAAATATACTAATAATATAGGAAACAATACGAAATTTGTTCACCTTTCGGAAAATTGCAAGTTCCGCGCATCGGACTTGCAATTGATTTCTCATTTTATTTCCGAACGTATAATTCTCGTTGGGAAGGAGTTGGGAGATGGATTCGTCTGTTCGTGGAATTTGTCCGAACGAGAAATATTCGCAAAGAAAAATCGTTCGATATTCTTTGCGCTATTCAAAGAAAAATTACTTCGCTATTCTTTGCGATATTCAAAGAAAATCGGCGGGAAAGATGCAGCTCGTAATTCTTGACTGAACCAAATAAACCAATATAATTTTCAATTGCCATTTATTTTTCTTCTGGGTAAATGAAGAAAAAATTGTGAAATTATAACTTTACTCAGGTTTGAAAATAAAATGTGTATAAAAAAAACACTTTAACGTGCTATAAAAATTATTTGAAAAGACTTTTTCAACGACTTTTTTAAGGAGTTGCGGTACAAAAGTCAAAATGTTAAGAAATTGATCAAATTTGGTGATAATGTTCTTCAACATTAAGTGTGAAAACACAAATTTTTTCAAAATTTTCTCCCACTTTTTTCGAGTAATTAAGCATTAAAGCAGATTTCTTATGCCCGCAATGTATACCTATATATATGGAAACGCTATGCTTATACACGTGAACTTCAGTATTAACTTACTCGATAACTGTGCAGAAGAAAAATCTGAAAAAATTGCATTTTCAAATTTGGCACTAAAGAATATGTTCACGAAATTTTATAAAATTCTGAACTTGTTGAAATTTTTTATGTTTTTAACATGGTTTAGCATGGCGACATTGTATCGCCGGTATCGAAACTCCTTAATTCACTTTGAAGAGATTTTAATACTGACGAACTTTGGTTTGATTCGATAGGTCGTTTAGACTTTTTGCTATCACGCCCGCCAATTTGGAAAAAGCGTGGAATTAAAAATTGGAGAAAACGCGCTTCAAAATTTTCAATAGCAGGAAATATAAATCGCTTCTCTGCTTTTGGCCTTGTATCTACGAAAATATTTACAATTGGCTTCTGTCACTTTGTAAATATATTCCCGGATAGTTCATCTATCGATTTAAGCAATAAAAAAAAAACGATTTTCGGACCTTCTAATTCAGGCTCCCGCCTTAAGGGGCCAATCCACTTTGCGGCCACGAAAAAAGGCTATTTTCGCGATTTTTAAAGGATTTTATAAAAGATATGAATATAAAAGTTGTTGGGCTTCATAAATAAAGTCTTGAAATACATTTTAAAAAAATGTTAATTCATTTTTATTCATTTTTAAGTACAAAAACAATAGTTTAACGTAACGCCTCAAAAATAGGTGGGCAGGTAGCTCCATCACAACGCGGCAACGGCTTGTCTGAAACAAAAAAATCAAAGTCCATTAGATTCAGTATGATACCAGCTACAAAATGACCTTCGGTTATAGAGTTCTATCAAAAAATAAAAAAATGGCAGATAAAAAACGAAAAAAGTAAAAAAAACGCGTTTTTTTCGCAGTTTTTCGTAAAAAAAAGAGTCAAAATTAAAATTTTAAAACCATCGAGGGTGATCTTGTTGCGAATTATGTTTACAATGTGTGATTCAAATTTCAAGAGAATCGGTTTATTAGTTTGAGAAATACGATGAAGCTAGATTTTGAAAACGTTTTTTCGAGAAAAACGCGTTTGTAGTTTATACTATGAAAAACACTTACCTAAACTCAATCGGCAATTCCTGCACCGTACAAAATCCCTTCTATTGCTCATCATCGTCGATTTCTTCAAGTCTCGCTTGCTTTCGATTTTTTGAAATTCCAAAGTAGACTGGCCCCTTAAAGTACCCGCACGCAGTTCTGGTAACGCCATCTGCTGGAAAACAGCGCGAACTCACAGCCCCGGATCTACGATTTTTCCGCGCCGGGCAAAAATTTGACATTGGCGCCCCTCCCCTCCAGCATTTGAGATTAAGGGGGGAGATCTCTTTAGACGCCCGAAAATAAGTCATTTTTCATGATTAAAAAAAAATGTGATAAGATAAACGCATCATTTTAAAATTTTGACATTATCTTATTACAACTTTCACGTGGTAAAACTTTTTTTTCTCTTTCAAACAAAACAAAATAGCGGCGTTATAAGGTATTCCTTTAGGGGTCTTTTGAAAAACTGCTCATGGTATAGCTCAAAAAGTTATTGATCGATCTGGATGAAATTTTGGTCGGTTTCTCACTATAACATTATTGGAAAGATATACCTATAAAAATATTAAAAGGTATAAAATTGAAAATTAAAGAGGCTTTGTAATCAAATGTTTATATTTTTTACCATTTTCTCGACAATTTTTACCCCGAAAAAGTAATTTATTTACGCGATAACCTTGAAACTTTAGGTATATCCTTCCAATAGTCTTATAGTGAGAAATCTGGCAAAATATCAGCTAGATCGATCAATAACTTTTTGAGCTATAACACGAGCAGTTTTTCAAAAGACGCCTAAAGGAATACCTCATCAGAGTTCGTCTCCTAGGCAGTTTTATTTTCGATAGCTAGGATCACGACGCCATTGAAACTCACCAAAGCGCCCTGGATGTTAGGCGCTTTAGTGAAACAAGTTTTTCCAAACACGAGAATTTGGCGCCCCCTTAAATTGCCGCCCGGGGCAGGTACCCCGGTTTGCCCCCCCTTAGAACCGGGGCTGCGAACTCATACAACGTCCCAATACCAAACAATAATTACAGTACATTTTCAGTAACATGATTCAAATCAATTTTCAAAATATACCTGTCAATGCGATTTATACTTTTTCAAAATCCACTGATTTCTTATGTCCACATGTTTTCTTTGCAAAATTCAACATACAGAATACGATGGAATCCATCAAGAATCTTCTCCTTTAGGAAAAGAATCCTTCGGAATTCAAATTGGATTCGTACATTGGATTCCAACAGCGAATCCCGATTGGAATCCAATGTCCGAGCATGACCGTTTTCCATACATCCAATGCGATAACCAATTGGATCCCCACCAGGAAATGGCAATGGAAAGTATCCCACCCAACTGGTTCCCTGCCACAATTTCTGCACGGGCGGATGAAAATTAAACTACGACCTATAGCTTCATTTTCATCCTTCGTTCGTTTCGAACAAATTTCCAATTCTTCTGAATAAAGACTACGATTTTCTCGATCTAGAGAGTGTGCTCTCGTTTGTTAAGCGTGTTAACACAACTATGTGTATAGAGTACAGTTATAGTCGACTATAAATACATGTACATTTATACATACATACAAACGACAGCTAGTCAGTAATAGGGCAAAAAAAGAGAGTGCTCGCCTAGATAAAAATTCACTGAGGATGACTCGAGGGAAAGGTGGAATCTCTTGGGTGTTTCCACGGTGCATCGAGGCGAAGGAAAGGAGTCGCGAGAGAGAGAGAGAGAGAGAGAGAGAGAGAGAGAGAGAGAGAGAAACGATGTACATAGTAGTTGCATCGGAGTTTAGTTTCACTGGTATTACTCTTACCTCGAGAACGTTCGCTATACCTATATGGAATATATCTATATATAGGCATACACACTTATATATATGTGTGTGTATATATTTATTACGCACGTATATATATATATATATATATATATATATATATATATATATATATATATATATATATATATATATATATATATATATATATATGTATATGTATATGTATATACACGTGCGTAATAAATATACGTGCTAGTTACATGAAGTTGCGAGTTTCTTGGCTCGTGGAGCGAGCGAGCGTGAATTCGCACGCGACCTCGTCCAGGCAAAGCCTCATCGTCCGGAATCCCGCGTCGATACACGATTTCCTATTCTCTCTTTTCCTACGCGAGAGCGCGACTCTCGATCCGCCGGATGACACTCCATTAGACGACAGTGCAATACACCGACGAGTCTTTTTCTCCAGCCTGGGCACTCAAACATCCCGATCATCTCTGTTTTGGGAGAATCAACGAGGAGGGGACAATGAGCTCGATTTCTTCTCCATCTAGTCCGCAGTTCCGCAAATACTTGCAAAATATTTTCAACTGGAAGATAACACTTAATTTGAATGTAATCGTTCGGCGTGAAAATATTTGCGTTCTGCGTTGATCGAGATTGAAAATAATTGGAACGATAATGAGGGAGGGAGGAAAAATCGACGTTGTAGAAAATTGGCGGGGAACACTTTGTTTACATTTTTTTCATGGAGGGCTTGGTATCTCGGAAGTATATACGAATATATATATATATATATATATATATATATATATTCATACATAGTTGAAATTCAGATTATTTTTTCATGGAAGTTTTTATTTCTTTGGTTTCGACCAAGCCTTCCATGGAAAAAAAAAATATACTAAATGAATAATGCATATATATATGCATTATTTATTTAATATATTAAATTTTATATTATATCATAATATAAAATATTTTAATTACATATATTATTAATATATTATTAATTATATATTTTTATATATTATAATATATTTAATTTATTTATTATATATATATATATATATATATATATATATATATATATATATATATATATATATATATATATATATATATATATATATATAGTTTTTATAGATAGGAAGATTTCCATAAAAATATATTAAGCAAAGTGGATAAATATGCAGAAGCGAGGCTCCACCCCAATTTCAATGCCAAACATTTTTTTTGTTGCCATTAACACCTGTATTATGTCACCATTTGTGATATTCAACCTGCGGAGGCCGACATTTTTATTTATTTCCACAAGTTATGGGATTTTGAAATTTGGCGAAACACGCGATCAAATAGGGCATTTTCGTGCTTTTCTACGCCTAAACTGAAAGTGAAGATTGGGGGGATTTATAAAATAAGCCTTTCAGAATATAATACCGATGTAAAATTGCAACAGTCATTTCCCCCTCCCCCTGCCTCCGTTGAAAGTTCGCGAAAATACACGATTCCAAAGACGAGATTGGAAATCGGTGAAAATGGTAAGTGTGTGAATGTGTTTGGGATTGTTGGGGTTGTCTGTGTGAATACTTCTTTTTCTTTGAACTTCAAGACCCCATAACTTATGGAAATAATTAAAAATGTCAGTCGTCGCAGGCTGAATATCATTAGTGGTGACTAGTGGGAACAATTTATGGCAAAGAAAAATAAAATTCTCGCCAAAATTGCGGTGGAGACCCGCTTCTGCACAATTACCATATATATATATATATATACACAGATACCAAAACTTCCATGAAAACGAATCTAAACAAAGAGTGATATATATATATATACATATATATACATATACATATACATGTGTATATATATATATATATATATATATATATATATATATATATATATATATATATATATATATATACACATATATATATATAAATCTGTAGATAGATAGGTAGACGCGCAAGCACGCGATGCAAGCGAAGTCGAGTAGCCGTTCAGCATCGTCGTCGTTGACGACAACGACGTGGTCTTATCTAGGCCATGGCTAGCCTGCACACGAGCGCAAAACCGTTCCCGCGAGTTTTCCCTCTCTCTCTCTCTCTCTCTCTCTCTCTCTCTCTCTCTCTCTCTCTGGATGGATGTGCATCGAGCGTTCGCTCGCACAAAACGACTTGCACTTCGCGTTAAATCCGCGATGCAACGAGAGAACGAGAATCCGTGCGCCACACGCTCCACGTCCACTTCGCAGAGCGAGACGCCGCGCGTGTCTCCGCGAGTCTCACTTTTTTTCAAATTCTCTGCCGTTTGTTTTTTTTTTTTAGTTTATTTTCTCCTTACGGAGCGCGCGAAACGTTCCGAGGGATATATACCCGAGAATAGGAAAATCTTACCTACTTCGCGGTCTATCTCCTTTTAGGTATGAAGAATATCTCGACTTTGTACGCCGAGTACACGAGAGTGGCTCGATGTCAGTCGCGAGAAAAGTACACCTGTTGCACACGCACATGTGGCCGATCGAGAAGCTCTTTCGTCAGAATCTCTCGCACCAATTTCATCGACGGATATTTACGAATCGATGGGATCGACGGAAATTGAAGGCAATTTGTTCTTCGAGAGGACATTATTATTTTTCAGCGATTTATTATTGTTGTTTCTCTCGATAATTATAATTCCTCTCTCGTCGGAATCTGTACGAATCGAATGAAATTTACAGCGATTTGTTCTTTGAGAGGAAATTCTTTTTTTTGCTTCTTTATTATTATTATTAATTCTCTTTATAATAATTATTTCTCTGAAGGCAGAATTGCTTGTACGAGTTCATCGACGAATATTTACTAATCGATTGGATCGAAAGAAATTTACAGCAATTTGATCTTTGAGAGGAATTTTTTTACTGAACATTATTACGCGGCTGGTTATAGAATAAAATATTATTTGAATGAAATATTCTCGAAATATCGTTTCCCGAATGTTTCATTTCTTTTTTTTCTACGCTCCTCATTTTTGTCGAGATGATTTTTCTTTTCTAATGCGAAGGGAATTCGTTTGGAGTGAGAAAATGGAGTCAAATAAGCGAATTCCAAAGCTTTTTTTATGTCGAAACTATTTATTCCACATAATTGAAATTTTATATACATATAAAATTCAATCAATCAATCAAAATATCAATTTTACCAAAAAAAATGTTTTCCAAATATTTAAAAAGCGCCTGAGTTGTTCCACGACGTGCAAGCTAGCGTCCGGTGCATTGATCTGAAACATCAGAGCCAAAAAGTTTCAGATTTCTAAGACCCACACGCTCTATATGAACCTAAAAAAGCCAAAGAAAAGTGAAAATTCGAAAAATGGTACGTGTTTGAAAAAATGTTTTTTTTTTTCACACAAATGTTCTCTATAGTATACATACAAAAAAAATCGTTTTTTAAAAATAATTTTTAAAGAACTTTAGGTTCACATAGACGGTAATTATATTACATAAAACTTTGCAAAATTTCAACATGATCGGTCGCATAGTTTTTGAGTTATCTAGTACGAGGTTCACGAAAAAGAAATTTTCAAGAAAACGCGTTTAGATAAAGACTCAACAATTTTGTGACCTAATGCCCTGCCGATTAGTCTGCTATTCCGGGGTCATAAAGTAGTCCGTCAGCTTCGTTGTGGAGTATATTTTCGGCCATAAGCGCTTTTTCACGTCGTGAAGCGAACTCCCCCCTCAACTGAAATTTGTACCTTGGAGATAACAAAAGAGAAGTGCACGCACTTTCGATTTGCACGCAAACGATCGAGATCACATGCCCGCGAGAGATTTTCCACTTGCCGAGTTCTACTAGCCGAGACGTTATCATTTATATATATATATATATATAGCTCGATTTAACTCACAACGGTGATTCGCTCACTGTGCTTTTCTCTCGCTGGTCTTCGTGTCGATGGGATTCAGTTGGCTTCCCTCTTGTTCTCCTTCTCTTTTTTTTCGTACCTTCGCGAGAGAGCTCTCCCTCGAGGAGCGAATCTCCTGAGCGTGACGGAAAGTGCCTGTAGGCGAGGTACCCGTGTAACTTCTTAGTTTCAAGGATGAGAAAGGAATATAGAGAGCGAACAACCGTGCGGAAGATAAAACGAGTGGCCAAAAGAGTGGGAGAATGAAGAAAAGGAGCTCTGGAAAATCGCCCGAAAATTCGAATCGACGAAATTTTTCGATTAATCGATCATATTGGGAGAAACGCAAAAAAAATCGATCAACACGGTAATTAAAATGGTCTGGTGGTTGGAAATTTCTTTTGCATAAAAATCAAGGCCACCGGTCGATAGAAACGCGTAGAAATCGCTGAAACGGAAAATGCAGGTGCTCGTAACTTTCATCGCGTACATCGAACCGTAATTGATGCAGTTTTAATTGATGGACTTTAATTGATATGTGGATTAATCGAGTTTGAGGGGAGCGAGATTTTTTTTAGCTTTTGGAAAACGGGATGATGGGTCGCGATTTCGGGTGCTCGTGAGATCGATCGATCAGATTGGAGATTGATCGATTTAAAGGGCGATTTAATTTTGCCGAAAGAATTTTGAGCTCGCGATAAGACGAGCGCGCTGAATCGAACAGAAAAAATTAATTACTTTTCTACAGGAGATTTCGAAAACCAAAATAACCAAATAGAAGTGAGTTCGAATTTTTAATCTTTAAGGCGTTACCCCCACTTGTAGCGCAAAAAAGGCCTTTTTCATCAATTTTTTTAAAGAAAACTACAAAACTTTTTTAATCGATCAATATACCATCTTAAAGAACACATCTTGAAGAACTTTCGGTAATTTTTTTATTGAAAAATATTACATTTTTTAGTGGCAAATGGCCGTGAATGAAATAATGTTTTTATATACACGGTTTGCGGTGACCAACATTGCGGCGAAGTGGATCATCTGAAAAAAAAATGCGGATGGATTTAGTCAAATATAAGTATAAACTAGTCTTTAATCGAAGAATTTTAAAAAATATTCATTTTTCACAAAATGGCGGACAGTCAAAGTTAATGGTTCGATTTTAACGAAAAAAATCGAACGCTTAAAGACTACATTTTTATGTATTAAATAAGCCTGCAAAATTTCAAGAAGATCGGTTCATTAGTCTTCGAGTAATCTTGGTCACCGACTTCAGAAATGCCATTTTGAGAAAAATGCGTTTAAAGTTTCTCTTTCAACGCGGATTCTTCTCTTTCAACGTTCATATCTCAGTCAATTTTGTTCGGATCGACTTGAAATTTTCAGGACATATTTTCAGATACGTATACTTTTAAAAAATGCAATTTCACTTCAAAAATCGATTTTTTCAAAATCACAAGTGGGGGTAATCCCTTAATATATGAAGGCTCTATCGAAATGTAAGCCTGGACCTGGCTTTAGTTTAATAAAAACACCAACTACCAGGTTATTTTCATGTTTATTTTCGTGTTCAAATTCGTCCGGGTCAAAATGACCCAGTGCGACAAGGAAGGGTTAAAATAACGAAATATAAACAAAAAAAATTTAACACGCTCCATTGGCCAACCCACCGATCGTTTTTTATTGAAAAAAATCCGGGATACACTTTAAACATTTCTTAACATGTCTGCATAATTAAAATTCGCAAAATATATAATTGGTGTAAAGAATTATCGAAAACTTTCAATTTTTGGCGAGTGAGCATTTTATTTCAAATTCGTCCGGGTCAAAATGACCCGGTGTGACAAGGAAGGGTTAAGATTACGAAATGTAAAAAAAAAATTGAACGCGCCAAAGTACGGAGAGAAATGATGGAAGATGAAAAAAAACCGATTTTCTGAAAAGACTGGAGTCACCTAGAACGGTGGACAACTCCGCATTTGAATGAAAATCTTATGGACATATCCGGTTATGAAATAAAAAAGATTCTTTGAATTGAATATAAATTTGTTTTTTATTATCCATTTAATAATCCTAGACAAACTCTTCCATATCAGGGCCACAACAATCGCATTCAATGTCATCATCGTCATCACTGTGGTCATCTGTTAGTAATTTTTCGTCCAGCCAGCCATGGACAAGTTCGCTTTTGTTTGAAAAGGCAGTTTTCAACCAATTTTAAGGTGTTAAGAGGCGGGTTTGATGCAAAATATTTCGGGAGCTAATAAAGGTGTGCTTGAAGAAAGAAAAACTATTTGACGCAATGTGGTCAAGTCCGGTTTCGTTCGCCAGCTCCTCATATAGTGTTACGTGAATATTCAGTCACAATCGACCCAGAACTCGGTCGGATAATAAAGTTCACGTACATAAAATGCGGTTGCGTATCCTCTATCGCGCCAACATTGACGTCCGGCGATTAAAAAAAAATCCCGACTCGGAGTCGAAAAAAAAGAAAGAAGAAAAAAGGGGCACAGAAGGGGGGCAAGAGTATCGCGCAGACGAGAACGTGTGCGCCCATCACGGAAAGTGAGAGTCTCTCTCTCCCTCCCTCTCTCTCTCTCTCTCCCTCTCTCTCTCTCTCTCTCTCTCTCTCTCTCTCTCTCTCTCTCCCTCTCTCCCTCGCGTTTCATTTACGTTTTATTGCACACGAGAGTTACGTCGATTGATTGAACGACCTAAATAAAAAAGATGAAAAAGCCTGGATTGAAAAAATCATTTCTGAGATCGCAGGTTGCCAAGATTGGGGGTGAGATTGAATATTTCGATTTACTGCCGATGTCACTTGAAAATGGAGTCAGCATGGTTGACATAACTTTTGGGTCAAAAAACGGAATTTTCGGTGAATTTTTTTAACGGGTCTGTTTGGGCTCCAAAAACAGGTCGATTTTCAATATTTTTTTCTGATGATGGTATTGGGATGACGAGATTGGGATTTTACTCGCAATTAATACAAGGTCTTGCCGAGTTTGATTTTTTTTTTCATTGAAAAATATTGATAAACAATGAATTTATAATTATTCAAAGAAAGTTCTGCCATTGCTGCATGGCGAATCGGTGCAGGCGGTTCTGGCAACTAGGATGATCTGAAATGAAAAATGAAAAAAATTCAGTACAGTAATAAAACTTTTCGTAGGACCGGATACTTTTTTAAAATTTTGGAAATTACTAAATTGGCAAGCTTATGAAAAAAAAAATCGATTTTCGGCACAAAAAATTACTTTAATAATTTGTCATTAACAGATGGATAAGAATAGTTTGAAAATAATCGGGTTATACGATAGAAAATGTTATAAACTACGCGCTGTCCGAATTTGAAGTGAATCGGACGAATACATTTTGAGATACGACTTACACCGTTTTATGACACGCGGCGTCGAAAAAAGTCCAGAAAAAAAGGGTAAGTTGCAGTAGGCGATCTTACCCTTCACCAAAATCGCCACGATTCGGTCAATTTTTGGAATTTTGCCAAAATCTCTATTTAAAAAATCGCATTTTCTACGTTTGACACTCATCTAGACCCCTTAAAAATAAATCCTGAAAAAATCTCTCTCTCAATTCTTCCCTTCACCCTCACAACTTCATCTCCAATTAACCCTTCCTTGACACACTTATATTTATCCACGGCTTTGACACACTCGGTCAATTTGACCCGGATAGTACTTCATTCACCTGCCCTTAATAACCCATCAGTCGGTTTTTCGTTGAAAAAAATCCGGGATACACTTCGAACATTTCTGCATAACTAAAATACGGAAAATATAAAATTTAATAGTTGTCAAAAATTATATAAAAATTGCAATTTTGGGCAAGTGAGCATTTTATTTAAAATTCGTCCGTGTCAAAATGACCCAGTGTGACGAGTAAGGGTTAAGATTACGAAATATAAAAAAATTAACGCGCCAAAGTACAGAGAGAAATGATGGAAAATGAAGAAAAAAAACGATTTTCCGAAAATACCGGAGTCACCTAAGCCTTGAAACACGAAATAAAAACGCAATACCGAACGTCTTCTCTTCCTCGTCTTCTTTCTATTTACTTTTGTATTTTTCTCCTCCGCTTCGTGCCCGCATTCTTCCTATGCCACAATCGAGCGACTCCGTCTTGCCACGCACTGTTTGTAACCACTTTTATCTTATTTCTCTAACCGCGTGAGGGCTCGCGCGAAAACAAGAGCCTCGAGTTAGCCGAGAGCGCGACGGAGAGCGAAATCCAGAGAGAGAGAGAGAGAGAGAGAGAGAGAGAGAGAGAGAGAGAGAGAGAGAGAGAGGGAGAGAGAGGGAGAGAGAGAGAGAGAACGCGTGTGGGGAAAAGAAGATTTCGCTGCAGTGCCCGGGCGAGTGGATGAGGAAAAAGGAGAAAGAGGAAGAGAGATGGAAGAAAGGAAACGAATAAGAATTTAAAAAAAAGACAAAAAAGCCGACAAAATAGAGAAAGAGTGGAATTTTTTAGCGCGCATACGTACTCTAGTGTGAGTTTGGCAGTTCTCCGATTTAAAAATAGGCCGCGAGCGACCTGCAGTTGTTTCCATCAGCAGCGAGATATGCGCAAAGTTGAGATCTCCCATTCGATTTCCCGCTACCGATCTCTTGACAGGCTATGTTACCTAGTTGTTACAGTCGAAAGTAGCTCGTTTTTGTGATTTTTTTCAGGAAATCGCAATGATGAATTTCTACTAATATTAGTGACTTGGAAAAGTATCATCCGGAGAACAATCTGTAATTTTTTTGTGTAAAAATATTCAATTGTAATCGATTTACAGCTGACGTCCGAAAAGCCCCTTTCGAAAACGTCTTTTGCGGTGGGCAATGTTATAAAAAGTATGAATAAATATTTATAACATTTATAAAATTTTATAACATTTTTACTCTTCTGAACCATGTTTTTAAAAAATCAAACAGATTTCGTTAGTACATTATTTCGTCCTATGATTGCTCGGCAGAATTTCCGAAATATCAAATTTAAAAAAATGCCACCCTTTCAAATTGGGAGCCTTGATTTTCGCCAAAAAATTGGCATTTTTGTTCATGGAATCAAAATTGTACATCGAAAAGAAAAATGCTTCGATCAAATACGATACTTTTACATGTAAAAAAGACCCCAAAATTTCTCATCGACATTGAAAACGTACTTTCGACAAAAAAGCCTTTAAAGTTTCAAACGACATGCGTCGACACAACAGTCTATAAATCGGTCGATTTTGATCAAATCTTCAACTTTTCAGGGCACATTCATCAGATGATATCGATGAATGATTCATCAGATGATATCAAAATATATCGATTTTAAAGACAAGCGATTTCTCGACTTTTACAACTAGACGTAACTCCTCGAATGCACACCAATCCGACGCTGGTTAGTTCCAACGCGTCAATACAAATCGATATACCTGCAAGTGCGACGAAAAAAATACATAACTCATTATCGCAAATTTATTACACCTATTCGCTTCCGTAATATTTCCTCGTGCGAGCGAAAGAAAACAACAAAAGTTCATTGGCTCCACGTTACGTATCGATTTATTTGCTAATTATCGTACCACAAATATTTTCTCGTATGACAAAAAAAACGGGGAAAAAAAGCATTCGTTCGATGAAAAAAAAAAAAAAAAAAAAAAACGCCCGACGTATCGTCTTCTCGCGGTTGCATAGTTCGACGAGACTTTGCGATCTCTGTTGCGGTGCAGTTACATCGCCTTTCCAAGCAAGAGTGCAGGAGAGAGAGAGAGAGAGAGAGAGAGAGAGAGAGAGAGAGAGAGAGAGAGGTGCGAGTGAGACGGTGCGACGAGAGTGGAGAATCGCGAACATCAGGGTGGGGATTAGGCCTTGGGAGAGTTCGCTGCACCTCCCGTCCATTCTTACGTCCTACCCCGCCGTTTCTTCTCCTCACTCTCTCTCTCTTGCTTTTTCCCTCTTTTCTCCTCTTCCATCGCTGCACCGACGACGACGACGACGCGTCGCAACTTCCAACTTCCCCTTTCCAAGACGATCCTCGGTGCAGCGACGTACATATGCAACTTAATTGACGATACGCGCGCACCACACATTTTCGTCGCACTCGTACGCGCGCCCGTCCAATAAGGACGCGCTCCCATACCCTCGGTCGTGTAACACACGTACGCTGACACGTTTTCCCAGCATCGGAAATGTCTCGCGTACAGCAAAAAAAATAAATGAGGTAAAATCGTCGTTCGATGGCTCGCCAATACTCGTTTATTCGCACACCAAGAAAAATGCTTTTTTGCTGCCCGAAAATAATTCTTCGATAATCCCATTACGAGATTCGAGTTCGTTTATTCGCATATTCCGTCGCGGTTTTAATTGATTGGGCCAATTGAAGAATATTGCTAATTTCAATGAACTCTGCTTTTTGAATGAATGGCAATCAACGTGCAATCTCGCTGAAAAATGTCATCGTGTTAAGTGCAATTTCGCGTAATAATCGAACGACAATGTGGATCTCTTGGATATCAAGCTTTCAAAATTTGATTGATATTATACTTGATTTGGTCGACCTCAATGAAAGTCATGTTTATTTTCGATATCATTAAAAATGCATATTTTCATTAATTAGCTTCGGGCCTCTTTTGGCTTAGCGCATTCTACACGTATATATATATATATATATATATATATATATATATATATATATATACAGGGTGACAATTCTAAAGTAGCCATATGTTTTTAACGATCTCGCGCAGAAATTTTTCGATCGGAAAATTATAATATCCTATGGTTTTTCAAATCCTTCTCGGAAAAAAAATATAGCGTACTTTTGTAATGAGTAATATTTGCCAGAAAAAATTGAGCATGCCGGAAAAAAATCGAAATTTCATTTTAACTTCAGCAAAAATAAAATAATTTATAATTATTGTTTATTTTCATTATCATAATTATCATAATTATGTATTTATTCAATTTTAAATACGAAATACTTCTAAACAAAAACTTTTCTCCAAATGGCACCAAGTTCTTTCACTTATTCACTGAAAAAAACGTTTTTTCACTTAACCCTGCGCGGTCGCACGGGGCGAATTTTTCCCCGAGTGAAACTTCACGTTGAAATTCTTGATAATTATTAGGCATTTATAGCAACAAATATATTGAGTTTTGTACTCAAACAATCGTGGGTTCACATTCCAGGAGGATTCACGAGCATTCCTGATTTTTTTCCGATTTCTTAAAGCCATTTAACACGTTGAAAATTGTACGTGAACGATCCAAGTGCGACCGCGTAAGCAGCGAAATTACAGTGCGATCACGCAGCGTTAAAAATGCATCTTTGGTAATTTTTTTTCGATGATGGAATAAACAAAAAAACGTTTTTCAGTAGTGTTTCGTATTCGGAATTCAATTATCTCCGCGCTGCTGTACGCAAAATAGTTTTTTTTTAGAATGCTTAATTTTTTTCGCTGATTCTACTCGTCTCGAACATGAGTTTTATTTATTTTCGGAGAGGACTTGAAAACCATTAAAAATGATATTTTTCCCGGTCGCAAATCTCGGCGCAAAGCTCTTGTAAAAACACACGGCTTATAATTGTCACCCTGTATGCACGCACACACGTGTTTATCAAGCTCATAAAGCGAACAAGAGACTGATAATACTTCGACGATCATTACGTATGTGTATGCATTTATGTATGCACGTGTACGCATATATATATATATATATATATATATATATATATATATATATATATATATATATATATATGTATGTATGTATGTATTTATGTATGTATGTGTATCGGAGCTGACCGCGTGTGACCGCAAGAGAACTCGATCACTCTCGCGCGATCGCACACATTGTAGACACAATAAAAGCGGAGAAGGCTGATCTTTTTTTAAACAATAACGTCCGCCAAGTGGAGTTGCTCGTTTAGCCGGACGTGCGCTCACTCATACACATAATAACTATTGTACATAGTATCGTTTCCTGTATCAGATCAGCGTTAACGATACGTATACACACGCGCGCGAATTTATATACGAGCATTTGTAACTATGCACTGTCACGAGTGCGTTTTCTTCATAACAATTATAATCGATTTATCAAAAAAAGTTGATAAATTTATCATTGTATAATTTATGTATTCGTATGAGTGAATGTGATCATTTTGTTTCGACGTTCATCGTAGGGACATGTGTGATGGGCTGAAAAACGTCGTTTTTTCCGGTTTTTTTTGTCCACTAGACTATTTATTTAGGATTTGAAAAAAAGGTATGTTATTGAGGGGCCAGTGTGAACCAGTGTAAACGCTGAAAATTTTGGTGATTTTCGGGAATTTTTTGGAAGAAAAGTACTCAATGAAATGTTTCGTAAAATTAAGAATATATTTGGCTATATTTGACCTATGTTACATAATTTTTTCATAGAAAAATATTGAGATCCAGGCGACTTGTGCGCTGCCTTCGGAGGCGCCAAAAAAAAAGTTCCTCCACTGCTGACATGATTCCGGCCGATTGAGTAGCTGAAACCGAAAAAGGAAAAAATGTCGTTAAGCTGGAAGGTATTTCCTGTACAATGACGTAGGATTTTCGAAAAATATCAAAATCTAACAAAATGGCGTAGTTGTGAAAAAAAGTCTGTTTTCTTGCCTATAAAATGGTCGTTTTTGTTCAATGCCAAATCGTAAATTTTCATCCAATCGAAAATATCCTACGTCATTGTAGAGTAAATATATTCAAGAGTACTCAGTTCAAATTTCAAGTCAATCGGATAATTGCTCTTTGAGTTACAATATCAGCAAATTTGAAAAATCTCATTTCGAGAAAAACGCGTTTAAAGTTTCGATCGCGGAATTTTCATTTAGTCTACTTACGTTTGTACAAGTATACGAACCGCATGTTTATAACCGTCTATACTATCGGGTAATGGACAAAAAAATCGATTTTTTTCAAAATTTTACACCGAGATGATTCCTTAAGGGGAGAATACACCTAGGAGCCAGAAAGAAAGGTCATTTTCGTGAATTTTTTCAAGGAAAACTATTTGAAATTTCGAATTGGGGTTTTAATAATCCAAAAGTATATACATTCAAAAATATGTTTAATTTTCTTTATTTAAAAATATCAAAAATATACAAGGATATTGTATGATCCTTGAGGCGTCGTAAAAAAAATCAGCGTATACGGTACCCACTGGCGTTTCTTCAAAAATCATCTGAAAAAAAAAACCAAAAAGATTATTAAATTAGATACTATAATCTAGTACTTGTCATAGCCGATATTGAAAATATCGTTTTATGACAAAATGGCAGACGTTTGAACATAAATAGTGATTTTTGGGGCAAAAATTAGTTATTATTTTGCCTATAAAACAAAAACGAAGTAACGGAAAAAAAATCCTATGACAAGTACTAGATAATGGTGTATAGAATAACCACAAAAAAACCTCAAGGCAATCGGTTCATCGGTTTTCGAGAAATTTTGGGTACCGATTTGAAAAACGTGGTTTTGAGAAAAACGCGTTTGAAAATTTGGGAATGAATAAATCATGAAATTTGTCAACTTACATGGAATCATCGATACCAGGCCCATAGTGTGGGTCTTCTAGGGTCGACGGAATGTTCATAGCTTCTAAATCCTCGACCTCGACCATCTATGTGTATATCTCCCCTTAAACCAGGCGGGACTGTCAATTGCAGCGATCGATAAAGGTGCGTTGCTCCGAAATTTCCGAACGTCGCATGCCTCTGACGAAAAGGAAGGCCGACATGAGGTCACTGCACGTTTCCGTTACAGACACTTGTCTCCTCAAACGACGAAAGATAAGAACCTACAGCCGTAAATTCGGTGATGCGACAATCGGAATGACGAATCCTGAACTCGCGGATCTCCATAGATGTCGCTAACGACCCCTCTTGGGCGCCCTGCAATTGGACCAGTCACGTGCATTGGAAGTGTCACCCTGCGTGTGTGGAGGTGCGCGTGAGCATCAACCCCTGCAATTGGGCCGTCTTTCGGGACCCTCGGGTCGCGAAGTAACGCAAGATCCGCCCTTTTGTCCTCCGGAGCGTATTTATACGACGGGGGTTGGGGAGGCAGGGGGAGGGGGGTGCGCGTGTCGTATAGATCGTAGCGCACAACCGGGAACCTTGAGAGCCCGTTCTAAGCGGATCGAGGGAATCTTTCCGGTTCTCGGGTGCGTCGACGGGGCAGCGCGGAGAGTCCCTCTCTCTTTCGCTCCGTTCCCCCCACCCCTGACGCCACGGAGAGGGGGAGGGGCCCCCTTTTTCTTCGTCTTTTTCATCATCTTCGCTTCTCGTTGCAACGTGCCCTTGAACAGCCGTGCAACTGCCTTCGCTCCGTCCTGAATCCAGGCGCGAGTGTACATTCGTCTCTGGTGAACGGAAAGACGCAACTACGGGTATCAGGATGTGAGCGTCACGTGGGGCCCGCCCCTTCGCGCTCTTCGTAATCGAGGCCGTTCGTACAGATATACGGAGGCTCGATCTCGGTGGATTTATCGTTCGGACACCCTGTACGCCAACGATCTGCCCTTTTCGACGCGCAACGATTGGAAGAAGTCGCCAGTGCTCAGTCACACTGAGAAAAAAAATCATTCATCCAATATCATTGGTGTTATTGAATGAAATTTCGTTAATTCAATTGTAAAATTGTTGGGGTACATAATCGGATTTATTAGTCCAAAAAACGCTATTGAATTTAATAACATGATAAAATTGAGTTTTTTTTTTCATTCACAAGATATATTGTTAGCGGAGAACAATATATTATCGGAACTATCTAAAAAATTATCGCGAACAAATTATATAGTTTCGAATGCATTTTCTGCAACGAACAAAAAAAGCGTTTCAATTCATAACATGAATATTGTTGATTCGAGTACACAAGAAAAATTGAATTTCGCTCTTTTGATTCAGATAACATTTCCATTGAGCAAATGTGTTATTTTATTTTTTTCACCATATCCGATATTGATTTCCAAGTACATTATTCGTTAAAGTATTAATATTTTATTTCGATTGAAAAATATTGAGCAAACGTCTGAATTGGTTGAAAAAATTATGCGAAAATAAAATTTGTCTCTTGCGCATTGGGTTGAAAAAATTCAAGCAAATCATGGCCGAGCGCCACCGAAATTATAGGTGTGAGGAAACCCGTAGTTCTCGGAGCAACCGCTAGAAGCCGCACGCGCGCTCGTTTCTCGTAAGCGTAGCGCGAATCGAAAATCTACTTAAACACCGGAGATACTCTAAAGAGTATCGCTCCTTGGCCTGTGGCTAAGATCAAAGTGTAGTATCTGTTCTTATCAGTTGAATATCTGATATTCTCTCCATGGATATTCCATTGGATATCTGATATTCTCTCCACTATTATCGTGGATGATCATTCTAATGCTCCCTTTTTATTTAAGATTTAAAACAAATTGAAAAACTTACGTCCCATGGCATATTCGTTTCGATGCAGTAAAAAAATAATTAATTCTATTGATTATATTTTTGTACGAAATGAAAAATGTTGTTGCAACCGCTTAATTATTTCATCTATACATCTACCAATTGTATATAGAATGATTTCAATAGAACATAATTTTATTTGAAGGATAATGTAGATATTCAGAGAACAGAAGAGCTTTTTTAAATAAAATAATATGTTATTTAACGGAGACTTTGTCCTTGGAGTGCCATATTTCGGGTGTTTACATTTTATTTTTTTTAAAGGAAACGAGTAAAGCTTTTTGAGCGCGGTTTTTTCTTGCTTTTATTCATTATATACAGAACGTTAAAAAAAATGTTTTTTGAAAAAAAAAAAAAAATGGCGGCCGTTGCAGCTCCGCGAAAACAGGTCCTCAAATCGCGGGAGGTAAACGGCTGACATCACTGCCCCCTCTTTGTTGATCTGAAACACAAATTCAAAGCATATTATCAATCTGTGACCCTTTGGTCATGGAATGACGGATGGGTTTTTCGTTTAGTACAAATTTCGGAAAATGGCGGCAATTAAAAAAAAATCGAATTTTCGCGTTTTTTTCGCGTAGAAAGATAAATAATAAATGCAAAAATGTATCTATCGAATAAACGATCCGTCATTCCGTGAAGACATATTTTCTGAGTATGCTCTCCAAATTTCAGGTCGATATGTTAATTACAGCGGTCAGGAGAATGCCATTTTTAAAAACGTGTTTTCGAGAAAATCGCGCTTAAAGTTTTGCAATGTGTTTACACAAATGTGTTTATAATTACCGCTAATCGGCAATGCCTGGTCCATAGAGGCATCCCTCCTCTTCTTCTAGCTGCTCATGTTGAGCCGCTAACATCTCCCGCCGATTTCAAGGACAAAGTCTCCCTTAAATCAATCACATTTTCCAATATTTCATAGTATTGACACAATCTCATATATCGGTGGCATTCCGCAACAGCACATTTATTTGAATCAACCAACATATTTTTTTTATTCAATTGGTTTTTTTTTCTCAGTGCAGCTCGGGGAGAACTTCCGACACATTGGCGTTACTATGAGAGAGGGGGGGTATCTTCCATCCATTGCAAAACGTCACTACGCGACTATAATGCTCGCACGCAGTTCCGTTTGCTCGTATAAGCCCACTGCACTTTTATACGTATCCCGTGCAACCCAACTTCCCTCATTGCTGTAGAGCAAGGTGAAAAATAATTGACTGAGTGCCCGGGATTCTCTTCGCCCCCTCCCCCCTCCTGCCGAGTACCTTACTCGTCCTCCATCTTTTTCTATTGGCACGCAGGAGAGAAACGTTCCGGGGAAAAGTGCGCGTTAGTCTCGGCCTGAATCGCCGACTAATGCCCCTTCCTCCACCCTGAAACTTCTCGCTCTTCCCCTCTTTGGTAATTTTCTATTTCACTTCGACTCGGTCGAGAGGTACCTGGGACTTGCTTTCTTCCTTTCTCACCCGCCCTCTTGCTCTTTTTGCAACCAATTATGTCTATCACGTGACAAAAAATTGAATTTGAATTTGGTCGATCGAGGGAGAGGCGGAGAGACAGCTGGTGAATATTGATTTTTTATTGCCCTTATTGAGTATTTAGTCTATTTAATAATTGATATATCTGGACAGTTGATAAGTAGCCTCCAAGCACGAGGGTGCCTATCAACGTCTACGTATTCAATATAATTTTCGCGATGCGAAATAGGAAAAACGAAGCTGCATAATAACGACGTGGAAACACGTGTTTCCGGTGTAAACGAATTAATCGAAAGTCCGAGATAAGAGTTATTATCCGTCCGCGGTGTAGTCGCACTTTTTTTTTTATTTCCGACGACTCGAACGTCATTTGTTTTTTTGCATTTTCACACAACTTGTGTTATTTGTCGAAATAAGCAACGATTGAAAGTTTATTTTCTCCGTGGCGACCTGTCGTGTCTAATTTTCTTTTTCGTTATTTCTGTTGCAGGTGAGTTTCGAAATTTCTTGTCGCGGTAAACTTTTTTACCCTAATACGGTGAGTATCTAATTAAATTGACTTTTCAAACACTCGAAGAGGTTGTAGGAACGTGGCAGAGAAAAATGAAGGAGCATTCGAATAGAATAGTTCGCGACACTATCCAAGCTGCGTGTCCCAATTGTTTTTTATCCCCATTTCCTTTCGTCAAATTGACTGTGTGAAGACGTCACGTGCCAATTTTCCCGTTGCGGACTCGGCGTTTACCATTCCGCGCGGAATTTAGCCTCGTAACGTCTCCCAGATGGCTGAAAAAGAAATAGGAGCAACTTTTGCTTCCTTTTCATCTCGGAACGAGAAAACACTCGGCCATTCTTTGTACCGCTTCTTGTTCCCGAGGAAGCTCTACATTCGTTGTTCCGGTCATTCGAGTTTAAAACGCTTCTCTTTTCGTGGATCTATATATATATATATATATGTGTGTGTGTGCATCCATTCGCCTTACGACCAAATCTCATCGTCCACGTGGATTGTGGAACGAAAGGCACATTTGTGCAAACAAATATACGTGAAACTACGGAAATTGGTGGGAATATGGACCCACCCTGGAAAAATCATCGTTTGGGTGCCTGAATACAAATTATAATTCACAATTATAATCAAATTATAATCAGAGTCATAAATATAATTAAATTATTATCAAAGTTACAATCAAATTATCATGATAATCAAATTATAATTATTTAAATTACAATTTCAATTATTGTAATCCATAATAATGAGTATATTTTTTATTTTAATCTTAATCTTGATTATAACTTTAATTGTAATTATAGCTTATAATTATAATAATTAATTATGATTACAATTTTGATAATTTGCACACGAAAAATTAATATGGGCCAATTTCTCATTACCCAAACAAGCGGACTGTCTTATACGAAAATGCTGATTTATTTCAATCAAAGTTCTTTGAGCTTCTCGGGTCTTGAGATGATCGAGAGAGCAATACAGTTGAAGTAATCCCTCGCTAGGGTAGGTACGTTGAGGGATACTGTTCTCCGATATAATTTTCAAATTTCTCCCATCTTGATATTGCGAGCTAAAAAAAAGAACGAGGGATTGAATCGTAAATCGGTGATTTAAAAAAAAACCAGGTCGGTCCATATTGACACCAATTTGTCGGTATACATCTGTAGACGCGGTGTTCGTGAGTCTTTACACCGGGATGGTTGATGGCCGCGATGCAACGGTTTAGCGGTGATGGATTAGAAATCGCGGCAGTTTTCCTGGATTGGGCGTCGTCGACGCGGACGATTCTCTCGTGGATCGGCGAGAGTCTAAGTCTGCGCCAAAACAGCTCTCTCTCTCTCGTTCTCTCTCTCTCTCTAACAATTTTCTCTCTACACTTGTACACCAGCCGGTCAACGGTGCGTTGCATTTTTGCGTGAAACTATAACTCTCGACTCTCTTCGTATTGGTTGGATTTCTTCTCGATCTCTTCAGCACTTTTCCTCACTCCATAAGCCCGAACTCTCGCTCGGCGACGAGTTTCCGCTGTCATCGGATTTGTCGATACGAGTCTCCCTGATCGATGATCTATCGCGCATCCACGAGTTTCCGTCAGCTATAACCGCGAAAGTCCATTTTCGATTTCAAAATTTTCCAAGTCTTCCTAGTTTCAACAAAAGAGGAAACAAAAATGGGTGGAAATTGGAACGGTCGGAGACGTAAGGCTTGGCGGTGATATAATCGAACTTGGGCGTTTGATTGATCAATGATTCGTATTTCCGTCGTCACACGAGAACTTTACGTCTTCTCGAATTTTCCAACGAAATTTGTTGGGGAGTCCCCAGATTCTACCACATCCCTATAGAGATCCAAAAGGGACGCCGCTGGGAGGTTTGATTTATGATTAAAATTATTAAAAGTCTTAAAGATTCGAAAACTTCACATTCATAAAACGACAAAAATCATATATAATAATATATATTTATATAATTTATTTAATTAAATTATGAATTTGTGAAAATCTACTCGTTGAAATAAATCTTAATAATATTCCTATATTACAAAAAAATAACATTCTTAAATTTATTATTTTTATTGAAAAAATGATAATTCTAGAAATTCTATTAATTTTTTTTACATATGTGGTACTGGATTGCATAAAAAAATTATTAATTAATCGAACAGAATATCCTTTAGTTAAACCTATTGAAATAAATAAAATTATAAATGTAAATTGATTTATATACACCATTAAATATAAATATTAAATTGTGTCCTTTTGAATAGCGGACATTTTTCAAGCGATTTATACTTTTTTAAGGAGGTTGGAGCGGTCCAGTTGAGTTGATTAGTTCATGACTTTTTTTTCAATAAACCTACAAAATTGTATACGCTCTATAGATTTATTATGTACATGCTAATTTTTCATAAAATATATCATAAACGGGCAATATTATGCATTTTTATATTTTTATTGCGTGAAAAAGGAAAACGTTTTTTTATTGCTGCCAACTTGAAAAAGTATGACATTATCGATGATTATTATGAGAGAACTGCGTCGGTGAATGTTGAGTCACTTATAATTATGCCCATTTATGTTTGTCACGAGATTATTTATTATTATCATTAATTAATATTGAGTGTTGCCGACATACGGCAACGCCGCGGACATTGAGATTGGCAGCAATGCTCTTCATTCGCCAGCCAAGATACGCAGTTTCTTTCCCAAATCTTAATGGTTCGATATTGAATATTAAGGGGTTACCCCCACTTGCGATTTCGAAAAAATCGATTTTTTTTATTGCATTTTTTTGAAGTATAAGTATCTGAGAATATGTCCTGAAAAATTCAAGTCGATCCGAACAAAATTGACTGAGATATGAGCGTTGAAAGAGAAGAATCCGCGTTGAAAGAGCGTTGAAAGAGAAACTTTAAACGCGTTTTTATCAAAATGGCATTTCTGAAGTCGGTGACCAAGATTACTCGAACGCTAATAAACCGATCTTCTTGAAATTTTGCAGGCTTATTTAATACATAAAAATGTAGTCTTTAATCGTTCGATTTTTTTTTTCGAAAAAAATACTGTCCGCCATTTTGTGAAAAATGAATATTTTTTAAAATCCTTCGATTAAAGACTAGTTTATACTTATATTTGACTAAATCCATCCGCATTTTTTTCTTCAGATGATCCACTTCGCCGCAATGTTGGTCACCGCAAACCGTGTATATAAAAACATTATTTCATTGACGGCCATTTGCCACTAAACAATGTAATATTTTTCAATAAAAAAATGACTAAAAGTTCTTCAAGATGTGTTCTTTAAGATGGTATATTGATCGATTAAAACAGTTTTGTAGTTTTCTTTTAAAAAATTCATGAAAAAGGCCTTTTTTGCGCTACAAGTGGGGGTAACGCCTTAAGATATTTTATATTAAAATTGTATATTTTATATTTTATATATTATATTATATTATATTATATTATATTATATATTATATTATATTATATAGTATAGTATATATTATATTTTATATTTTATATTTTAAATTTAATATTTAATATTAATATTTCGATGGGCAAGATGGGTTTTTTTTCGAAATATTTACTAAGGGTCCGTTTACGTTAATCCGTTGTTGGAAATTATTAATCTTGGTGCTAAATAGCAAAAAACACATCACCCGTAGCGTGAACGTCTAGAATCTAACCGCACGTAAAATTACATACATTCAACAATGTTTTATCTCTGGTATTTGGTGGTGAAAAATATTCAAAAAATTCGTAAGCTCAGTATAGTCTGGAAAATAACATATATATTTTTTTAATCTTAGATTGTGAGTACCACTCCAACCTCCTTAATATAAGATTTATCCTTTTTCATGGTCCACTCATTTTCTATATCTAAAGGGTGCCTTAAAATGACCTGACATGTTAAATGGAGAATTACACGATCGAGCAACGCATATAAATTGTTATTTGCTGCATTGTTACTGCATAGTTATTGCAGACGAAGTTTCATGGTCGTGTTATCTCGCGCCGCGGCGTTGTGAATTGGCCACCAAGATCATGCGATTTGACGCCACTAGACTTCTTTCTTTGGGCTTTTCTGAAAGGAAAAGTGTATGCCAATGATCCACATACCATTCCAGAGCTCAAGGAAGCAATTGGACGCACCATTAATGAAATTAGCCCGCAATTATGCCGAAATGTTATTGAAAATTTCGTCAAAAGCGTGAACGTTTGCAAACAGGTACATGGCGCCCATTTACCGGATATTGTCTTCCACACATAACCTCCATGTTTGTACCTTATATTAAAATGAAAATATTCGTACTTTTCAAATAAATAATACGTTTCATTAATAAATGAAAATGTCAGGCCATTTTGAGGCACGCTTTATTTAGTTTGGAAAATCCAACGTACAAAGTGCGATGGGATCCATCAAGAATCGTATCGGATTCTGTTCGATAACATGGCAATTCGTTAGGATCCAAATTGGATTCTCACATTGGATTCCAATGATGAATCCCGATAAGAATCCAACGTACGAGCGTGACATTTCGGTGCAGGGATCCAATGCGATGACCCATTGGATCCCCATCAGGAAGTGAAGACAAGTATGGGAATCCAATTGGATCCCTGAGACAATTTCTGCGCGGGACTCTTTCGTACGCGGCGCTCTCGTTATCGCGGGTATCGAACGTACGGATACTATTACGCGATGCGTTACCACGATCGATTCGATATGTAACAGGCGCATTCGTCGGGTAATTAAGACCCGACGAGTTTGTTCGGTGTTGTTTTTTCAACGCAGCGCCAATGATGCAGTCGAAGAGATTGGGTCTTCGGGTGGACGTGGCAATGAGAAGAAAAAAAATCGCGTGCGTATACGCGCGATTGGGAATGCGAGTGAAGCCCGAGCGAGATATCCGACCGATAAGCCATCAGAGGCCACTGATAACCTGCTGCGTCGCACATACGTGGGTGGGGCGTGTGTAACGGTTTTGTGAAGAAGAAAAAATTGGTGAGCATTAGCACGACGAGAGAGCGCGAGTTGAGTAAACGAAAAAAAAAAAATCTCCTTTTCGCACGACAGACGATCGGACCCGAAGGAATAAATTCATTTTGTTATAATAATTCAGATTCGTTGTGAACTTAGTGTATGGTTTTTGTTAACTTGAAGAAAAAAAAACCAAATTCTCGGTTGTGATGGAGAACAAATATTTTAGTGTACGGAAATTATAAATTATTATTCATTAATTATAAATAAATTATTATATTATGAATTATTTTATTATTTATTTATATATATTATTTGTATTCATTTTAATAAATATATTTTATTTTTTTATTGATTTATATATTTAAATGAATATATTTATTATTAATTATCTTATTATTTATAATATAATAAATTATTATATCATAAATAAATTAATTTATTATTAATTATAATTTCGGTACACTCGTAGCCAACATCATTATTGCTCTTATTATTATTGAAAATGATGAATACTAGTGTTTACGATGACAATGGCAGAGTTTCTACTGTAAATTTTCACTGCAACGTTATCCTACGATGTTTTATCCTGCAAGAAAATGCTCGTTCGTGGTTAAAAAAATATTTATTTTCGTGCAAATGTACATTGCAACTTTTGTACTATCGTTACTTTTATTATAAATTTATGTTTGATTGGTTTGATGTCCATTTTTTACGTGCCCACTTTATTCCATTTTTCCCTGCTCTTATTATTATTCTATAAAAATGTAAATAGCAATGTTTATTGCGATAATAGTAGACTTACTATGCTACATTTTTTTGAACATTCTTATTCAAGACGAGTGAATTTTTGAGTACGTATTTTACGTGGATTTTTCGTATAAAACATCAACAAAAAGGAGGCAATTTCACACAAAGCTTTCGAGTGTCCTCGAAAGGAATGAGAAACCTCCGGGGCTTTCTCGCTCCGGTGATCGACTCGGCCTTCGTGCGCGAAAAACACCGATCTCGTCCCGATAAAATCGCGATACGAGAGGGATAGAGAGCAGGAGGGAGAGGGAGAGAGAGAGAGAGAGAGAGAGAGAGAGAGAGAGAGACCATAGTGATGCGTACGTAAGATGGCGTTGTGCATTCAAGTCCTGAGGGACGCGTTTTACGTATAAACCGCGAGGGTGAGAGGGAAACGAAACGTCGGAAGCTCCTCTAAGCGACAAAGATCTTATGCGTATACGCGAGCCAGTGGGAATCTTTGTTGTATCCCGACTACACCCACTGTACGATCTCTCTCTCTCTCTCTCTCTCTCTCTCTCTCTCTCTCTCTCTCTCTCTCTCTCTCTTTCTCTCCCTCCCTCCCTTTTTCTCTCCCTCTCATTATAATTTACCCAGCAATACACTCTATACTTCGGACAATCCGAGATATCTGATTCTTCACGAAATTTTCAATTTTTAAGAGGTTACACTAAGTTGAAATTTTTGAAAATATAGAATTTTGGATTCCGAGACTTCGGGCTTTGTTATTTTTTTTTAATCATCTCCTCGTGGTTTTTTGCATGCGACATCCACAAATGATATGAATCGACAATAACCAAGCAACTCTTTAAAGTACTTGGCACGATATGCGTAGTACATGTTTTTTTACACCGCAGGCTATCAAAGTCAGATGTTCGAATTGGTTTGTATGAAAATTCTGCATAAGATTTTTTTTCATAAAGTTTCCTCAACATTTAAGGTTAAAAAGACGATTTTTCTAGATAAAAAAAATAGACAAGAGTATGTTTTAAAAAGTGGGTCAAAAAAGTATCTTTCGGAGAAATGTCATGCGAAAAACCAAAAGCAGATGATTTTTATCTCGAAAACCATGGGACTGTTACTAAACGGAAATTCCAGCATATAGGTCAGATCATGGCCTACTATATGCTGTAATTGAATTAACCCTGTTACGAATGGATAATCCTGCAACTGTCGATCAGTCGGATCATGCCCTGCTATTTGCTGGAATTTTGGTTTAGTAGAAGTCCCACGGTTTTCGAGATAAAAGTCATCTGCTTTTGGTTTTTGCACATGCCATTTCTACAAGTGATAACTTTTTGTGACCCGATGGAAAAAAAACTCTTGTTTATTTGGTTTATCTAGAAAAGTCTTTGTTGTAACGTTAAATGTTAAGGATTAATATTAATGTTAATATTTGCATGCCATTTCTACAAATAATAACTTTGTGTGATCCGATAAAAAAAATACTCTTGGTTATTTGGTTTATCCAAAAAACCAAAAAAAAATTTTAAAAGATTTTTTTTCAACTTCAAATGTTAAGGATTAATATTAATATTAATATACATACATACACACACACACACACACACACACACACACATATATATATTAGGGTGATTCGTTTCAGGGAAACTTTTTTTTTTCACCCATCGTGCCCGAAAACCTTTAGTTGGTACCCAAAAACGAACTTTCGTGAAAGGGGGGGGGGGTGTTGTCAAAAAATATTTAGAGGTCGTTCACCAAAATCGAAGGTTTCCCATTTGATTAACATTGAAAAAAACGTTTTTCTCAGTATTAGTGTTACAATTCCACGAATTTTGATATCGCGATATTTTCCAAGTGGGTTCTCATAGGAAATATGATACTTTACAATAAAGTTCATTGAGCCATGTCCGTATAGAAATATAGTAAAATAGACTTTTTTTTAAACAAAAAAAAATCGATTTATTTTACTTTTTTCACCTATAGCTGAGAAAGAGTTGAATTTACGGGCTCGGCTTATGAGACTTTTTTGTAGAAAATTACTTTCTCTAAAAAGTTCTCATTTGAATTTTTTTCGATATATCTAATAGCTTAGGCGTTACAGCCGTTTGAATAGATATTTTCGCACAATATTCACTTGAAATAATGATACCGCTGAAACGGTTGAATTTACGGTCATGGCTCAATGAACTTTATTGTGGAGTATCATATTTCCTATGAGAACCCACTTGGAAAATATCGCGATATCAAAATTCGCGCAATGGTAACACTAATAATGAGAAAAACATTTTTTTCAGTGTTAATCGAATGGGAAACCAATTTTGATTCGCGACCTCTAAATATTTTTTGACAACACCCCCCTTTCACGAAAGTTCGTTTTTGGGTACCAACTAAAAGTTTTCGGGCACGATGGGTCAAAAAAAAAGTTGCCCTGAAACGAACACCCTAATGTATATATATATATATATAGACATTCCTACACAGTTGAGGAATGTAAAAATAAAATTTGGTGTGACGAGTTGGGAATTTAGTAAACGATAGCACGAGAATAAACTATATCTTACTTCTCGCCCCCTCTCTCTCTCTCTTTCTCTCTACGTCTCGGATACCTACTCCTATCCCAACATTATCGCATCCTCATAGATAGTAGAGGGCATTGAAATCGCGTCGCGTATACGACGAGCCAACTATACCTAATAAAAAATATTTTTCAGCAGCGGGAAAGAGCAAACCGACAAAAGGTGACGTTGCGTCGTCACGACGAGAGAGAGAGAGAGAGAGAGAGAGAGAGAGAGAGAGAGAGAGAGAGAGAGACGCGGGACTGTAAATCGTGACATGCGGATATAACAGCTCGTCGACGTTGAGGTAGGCTCACTCAGTGAGCCTCTGTCGGTCTATCTGTCTGTCTATCCGCCTGCCTGTCTGTCTATCTGTCTCTCTCTCCCTCTCTCCCTACCTATCTCTCGTAAAACTACCAGCTGCACAACTCACTACATTTAATGTCCATTCCAAGCAAAAAAGTGAATAAAAATATTATAATTGCCGTCATACGAGTACACCGTCTCCACCATTGATCGCCTTTCGTCTCGCTCACGCGATTTTTCTCGAAAATTAAACGTGATTATTCGTGATTTCCGTGACGAACCGATCCAGCCGTACGATAAATCGAGAAGTCAAAATCGAATCGACAAGAGACACGTCGCGTATTCGATGCACAATTTCTCGTGCCTTTTATCAAATGATCGATTAAAAGATCAATCGAAACCCCAAATTAGTGCCAAGGACACGCAACGACCGTAGGCTGCATAATCTCCCACATTTTTTTTTTCTTATCCAATCGTCGATTTGAAACATCGCTCGATGTCCGAGCCGAAGAACAAATTGAGCAGAAAATGACAGCTTTACCTTTCGGTGAATTATACGATTGATTAAAAAGGAGAAGAAGAAAAAAACGTGCCTTTCCTTACTATAGGGCATTTGACTGTTGTACGGAAATCATCTGAAACGGTTAATTATTTTATACTAGGCTCACAATATTTTTTTATCGTCGCGAATGTCAGTATTTACGATATAAATTGAAAATAAAATTTCCATATTCAACCAGACCGCCAAACGGCTCTCGTTGTCAGATATGTTGTCACGTGACACCTGTGACGTCACATGCCAGTAAACAAGGTCTTATATCGCCGCTGAGTTGTCGCACAGCAAATATTCCTGTCCATTCTTATTTAAAAGTTGATAATATGGTAAACACTACCAATAACTATGAATTAACAGAAAAAGCACGGAAATACACTGAGATGAACTAAAAAATCGGTCATTACTCGTCACAGGACTCGTAATGACAATCTGCTTACTGACACGTGACGTCAACTAGAGATCCAGCCAATCCTGGAACGTTTTCATTCACGTGACCAAACGTTTAAATTTATGTAATTAAAAATTGCAATAAACGACGAAAGTAATGCATATCTTTTCGATAAAATGATAGAAAATGCTTTGTAAACACTATATTCTTTTAGAATGACAAGAGAATGGGACATATTTTTAATCGTTACTTGTCATAATTATGTAGAATCACGTACACTGGGGATAATCACACCTCAACGTCACACTGGGGTTGATCACACCACAGATGATACCCTAACGTCACACTGGGGTTGATCACACTCCAGACCACACCCCAACGTCACACTGGGGTTGATCACACCACAGATCACACCCCAACGTCACACTGCGGTTGATCACACCACAGATCACACCCCAACGTCACACTGGGGTTGATCACACCACAGATCACACCCCAACGTCACACTGGGGTTGATCACACGACAGATCACACCCCAGACCACACCCCAACGTCACACTGGGGCTGATCACACCACACACCACGTCCCAACGTCACACTGGGATTGATCACGCCCGAGGTCACACCTCATCATCACACTGGGGTTGATCACACCCCAACGTCACACTGGGGTTGATCACACCACAGGTGATACCCTAACGTCACACTGGGGTTGATCACACTCCAGACCACACCCCAACGTCACACTGGGGTTGATCACATCACAGATCACACCCCAACGTCACACTGGGGTTGATCACACCACAGATCACACCCCAACGTCACACTGGGGTTGATCACACCACAGATCACACCCCAACGTCACACTAGGGTTGATCACACGACAGATCACACCCCAGACCACACCCCAACGTCACACTGGGGTTGATCACACGAAAGATCACACCACACACCACGTCCCAACGTCACACTGGGATTGATCACGCCCCAGATCGCACCTCAACATCACACTGGGGTTGATCACACCCCAACGTCACACTGCGGTTGATTCACACCCCAGCGACGAAAATCGTTATGAAAATTAAACTCTTGAACATTTGTACATGAAACTTTTGTCAGATCATCTAAGGACTTCACTTTGTAATACCATTTAGGTCATTTAGCAAACATTTAAAAAAACAACCCTTGACAAATTTCCGTAGAATACACATCAATACATTTTCGCATGAGAAAAAAAGTAGGTGGGGTGCTTTAAACCCCACAGTGGCAACTAAGGGTTAATACAGTCAAATACCCTATTGGATGCATTGTACTTTCGTTTGTTCCAAGCCTGCAGTCAACATACAAGATCTACCAAGCTCCCATCCAGGAAGACTACCCGCCTACCCGTGCAGAAATGTGACCGGGTATTCCCTACTTTGTGTCCGGCCCTAACCAGACTTGCATCGTCTGATTTACCTCACTGGGCCCTCCTATGGAACAAACCGGCAAGATCGCAAAATCGTCTTTTTACGGCTTGCACTCTATGTTTGGAAATTACAATCTTCTGGCCGGGATACATTGCAAGCAAGTACATCTTCACGTGATGTCTACCCGGCCAGAACATTGACATGTTCCGAAAAGTGGAGCCTGTCTTTAAGAACTAAAGAAAAGCTACTTTGCTTTTCACCTCATCAAAGATGTTTATAATTGATTAGGATGAAACTAATACATCTGTTGTGATTCTATTCATCATTAAAAGCATGCGTTTCATCGATGATGATCAATGAGGATAACAATGCTGATCATAAATACCGGGATTACGATAACTAATGATTTGAGCATAAAGAATTGCCAAATTATTTAACGAGGCACAAAAGTAAAGCAGGTCATTCGTGGTTTTTCGACGCCTTGTCGCCATGTTGGGAAATATCAATGTTCTGGCCGGGAAGACATTACCTGAATGTATTTCGCCACCAATCCGCCAGGTGGCTACAAGCGAAGAGCTTCGCGTAAGCAAGGTACCATCGTACGAGGATAAAAGTTTGTCACTTACGCTTATGATTTTGCGATACTTGCGAAATAACCCTTTGCCCTCTAGGCCTTTTTCGCTCGGATAGTGATCTGTGTACGGTTTTTTGTCTCTTCGCCCATCAGGAATTGCGAGCAAGCGTACGTATACACTCATATGCTACCTTAGCAGGTAGATAACCAACAAACAATATCTTGTCGAAATACTAAATTGAATACACTCCCGATTTAACCTCAAGAATTCCAAAACCGCTGAACGGTCATTTTTAATTTCCTCGTTCCTGGTTATTTCCCGATCCATTCCCTACAACGTTCCTGGTCATTTACCGCTTGTTCTCCGGCCCGTTCCTGATCAGTTCCCCATAAAGGGAACGGCGGATCGGGAGCTAGCCTCAGACCCGTTACATTGTGAACCTATTCCAGGGTGGAAGGTCCGACCAGAGCCACGAAATCTCTTCCTCGAGCCTTGCCCCAAGGAAAAACATTCTTTCCCCACATCCCGCCTACCTTGCAAGAGCGACAGCGTCGAGAAAAAGAATTAATTTCACCGATCGAATAGACTTTCGTCCGCCGTAGATTATCTCGGGATCGTTCGGGCGAGGAGAATCGATCGGGGAAAAAGAAAAGTCAAGCGAAACAGGACGGAGAGTCGAAGGAAGATACGTAACGTACGTGTGGTTACGATCGGCGCGGTCGAAGGCGCGAAGAAGTGTCGGAGGAGAAGAGACAGCGAAGAAGGAGTTGAAGGGGGGTGGGGGTAGGCTTTGAGGAACGAGAGTTAGCGGATCGCGAGAGAGAGAAGAGCCGAGGAGTCAGTCAGTGTGCCACCGGCGCCTCCACCTCCTTTAGCTGCCGTATCTCTTCTCTCTCTCTCTCGCACTCTACCGGGCTATTTTATACGCTCCCCTTACCCCCCTCGTGCACAGCGAGCCGGCTACCTCACGCACCGTGCTCGTTTTTTCCTTCTTCCACCCCCCCCCCCCCCCGCCCGCTGACCCCCACCCTCTTTCTTCTTCCTGCGCGCGATTGTCGCCGCCGTCGCCGCAGTGCCGCGCCACTGCCACGGTCCACGCTCTCCCGACGTAAACACACAGTCGAGGGTGAGCCGTCGACGAGGCAACACACGCGGTCGCCTTCTCGCTTGTTCCCCCCACCCTTGAAATATCTTTCCCAACGCGCGAAATACGGTTTCACGTTCGTTTTGTTTCTTTTGTTTCGTCGTATTATCGTCGATTGTTTGACAAGCGGGCAAACGACAATCGCGATATCGTCGCTTCTTCGGACCGTACAGCGAGCGAGAGGGTGAAAGGGATGGAAAGAATGGAAAATAGTGTTTGGCAAAAGATTGCGGCAATGTACGGTGCTTGACGCGACTGTTGTATCGTTGTTTTTGTGTCTTTTTCGAGTGCGTGTTTTTTCGTATGCGTGGGTGTGTGGGTGCGTACGTGGGAGAAGCAGCAAGAGACATAGACGAAGTGTCAAGTTGTTATACGTAAAGAGAAATTAATATCTATACACATTAACGTGAACACATATGCATATATATGTGTGTATATATTCGTGCGTGTTACGTGCATACGTGGGTGTCTAAGCGAAATCTTCGACAATTTGATCGTGGCCAGACGCAATTACTGCTTGTATCTACGAGCGTGTATGGGCGCACGCACGTTTAACGCTTGGACATCGAAGCTACGTGTGAAAGAGAAAGAATAATAAAACGTTTATTTCACGATTCCGAGCGCGTTTTTCGTGCAACAGTGCGCGAACGAAGAAGAAACGCCTCGAGGATTGTCGAAGCATCGTTTTTTGTGTGTTTTTTTTTTTTTCGCACGGAGTTGCAACGGTGGGCCGAGAGACAGAAGAGGCCGGCGTTGTTTTCGCGCGCTGGCGCGCTCGCCGAAGGGAATGTGGAAGAGAGAAAACACAGGGCAGAAGAGAGCGAGAGAACAGAGCGGGTATTTCGCCGAGAGGAAAACATTGGAGTTCGGAGAAGGCGAGAATCGCAAGATCGTCGAAGTGGAAGCGAAAAGCCGGTAGTCGGATCGCTCGGTACAGTCGTACGTTGGTGAGATAAGGGCGAGCCCGGGCAGGATTCCGGTTGAACGCTCGAGAGTTCGGACTTTTTAGGCTCGTTTGTCGTTAGGATAGAAAATGGTCGGCCTCGCGACCTTGGAGATTAAGATGCTCGGGTGCTTCGCGTAGAGTATCCGCAAGTCTCGTTGGCCAGCGACCGGAAGTCACCCAGTGAAACGGAAACGTCAGGCAGCATTGCGACAAAGATCGAGAGTGAAGGTGAAAAAGGGGCAAGGAACAAGGCGAAACGATGCTGGAAGATCAGCCGCTCGATCTGAGCGTTCGCGTCGGCGATTACGCCGAATTTACGAGAAACGAGACGAAGAATCACGATGATCGCGTCGATTATGAGAATCGGCAGAACGATGAGGCGCGGGAGAAACATCGAAAGGATATCATGGAAGATTTTACGAGCAGCGATGATGCGGCCGCGAGACTTCGCGGCTTGATCACCGCCTCGTCAACCACCGGGGAATATATTCACGGCGAGGATCGCAACACATGCTCCGAGGACTCGGACGACTCGTGCTCCGACAATAATCAAAAGGACGGCACGAGATCGAGATCGAGACCACCCGGCACCAAACCATACAAGAAAAACCTCATGAGGAGATATCGTGAGTTTTCTCGTGTCTTGGGATCTTGCGCATCACTGCGGTGCACTTTTTTTTTGTTTCAACGCCAAACCTACCCCCGAGCGCCCTTCGATATGCTCGCGAAGCTCGCGACGTTGGAATGCAACGAATTTTTTTTTTCGGTAAATATTTACAAGTTGGGCTCCAGATGGAAAAGGGGTTTGGAAATTTTGTACCGAGTCGATGTATTTCAGGACACTGTTTATAATATCTAAGTCGGGGGGAGACAATTTCAACCCTTATTTCAACCCCCAAACGCTTTTTTTACTTTTTTAAAGGTATGGAGGAAACGGGTTTGTTTGGTTTTTTCTTTTTCTTAATTATATACCCCTCCCTCATGAAAAACATATTTTCATACTGAAGAATAGCCCGGAACACGTGAAAAAAAATTTGGACCCGATTGGGGCTGGAGCCCCACTTGTAAATATTTACCTTTTTTTGTATTTACTATTTTTTTACTATTTTATTTATTTACTATTTTTTATTGTATTTTAGTAATAGTAATAATAATAGTATTTTAGTAAATACAAATAGTAAAAACTATTTGTATTTACTATTTTTTTATTGTATTTTGTATTTTTTTTTTTAATATTTACATCGTTTTGCGATGTAGAATGAGCGTTTGCGGAAAATTTTTTGCACATAATTGCCCGAATGAACAATTTCCCGAACGGACAATCTCTCGTGCACAATTGGCCAAATGAACCATTTCTCGTAAACATTTTGCCGAATGAACAATTTCTCGTAAACATTTTGCCGAATACAATATCCAGAATTTGTTTGTTTTTGTTTGGGGTTTTTCATTCGGGATATTGTATTCGAGAAATTGTTAATTTTGGAAATTGTTTGGGTTTGGAGTACAATATCCCATTTTGGAAATTGTTCGGGGTTGTTCTCGAATACAATATCCCGAATTTGTTTGTCTTTTGTTTAGGTATGTTTCCGTTTGTTTAGGCTTGTTTGGGTTGTTCATTCGGGAAGATGTCCATTCGGGATATTGTATTCGAGGAATTGTTCATTTCCAAGGAATTGTTCAAACACAAACAGGATTTGTTCTCGAATACAAATCCCGAATTTGCTTGCTTTTTATTTAGCTTTGTTTGTTTTTTTTTTGGTTTGTTTGGGTTGTTCGTTCGGGATATTGTATTCGAGGAATTGTTCATTTTGCTAATTGGTTGTTTGGGTTTGTTCTCGGTTACAATTTCCCATTTTGGAAATTTTTGGGGTTCTCGAATACAATATCCCGAATTTGTTTGTTTTTTGTTTAAGTTTATTTTCGTTTGTTTGGGTTTTTTATTCGGGAAATTTTCCATTCGGGATATTGTATTCGGGAAATTGTTGCCGAGAAATTGTATTCGGGAAATTGACATTTGGGAAATTGTTTCTCGAGAAACTTTCCCCAAAGCGTTGAATAAGTTCTCGCTGTTTTTTTTTTCGTGAAAGTTGATGATTTATTTTTAAAAAAAGCATTTTTAATGTTTCCAAATGTTGCGAAACTGTTGCGTGATCAACTCCTAATGATTCTGCAAGTTCAGCTAGCGGCTGACACAAGTCTTCATGAACGTCTCCAATTCAACACTCCAAAATCATTATTCTTGAAGCGTCCAAACCAATCTGTGCATGTTGTTTCCGACAGAGCATGTTCGCCGTAAGTCTCAACAAGAATTCTGTGTGCTGCAGATATTACAGAAAAAAAAAGTTGTTTACTGAATTTCAAGCTTGCTTATAGTGCTTCTTGATACAGGATTTTTCGATAACGGCGGGTAGATGTTGAAATGGAATAAAACAAGCTGTGTGAGGTATTAACGAAATTCTTTTTTTTTTATTCAAAAGGTTTATGTATATGATTATGTATGGAATAAAACATTGTTCAAATGTCCGCCGCGGCTTCTCACGGCGGCACGGATCCGAGTGGTCCATTTTTCAATGACTCTGCCTCATAGATCCGGCTGAATTTGAGCGATGGCCTGGGTTATGTTGACTTTAAGAGCATCGGTCGATTGCGGCTTATTGGCATAGACCTGCGACTTCAAGAAAACCCCACAAGAAAAAGTCCAGCGGGGTCAAATCGCACGATCTTGGTGGCCAATTCACGTCACCTCTGCGAGAGATAACCATACCCTTAAATCGTTCATGCAGAATGTGCATCGTGGCGTCCGCTGTGTGGCACGTAGCGCCGTCCTGCTGCAACCACATGTCGTCTACTTCCATATCGTTCAATTTGGGCCAAAAGAAATCGGTTATCATCGTTCTGTAGCGTTCGCCGTTGGCGGTGACGGCCTCACCAACGTCGTTTTCAAAAAAGTACGGGCCAATGACGCCGCCGGCCCGAAGTCCGCATCAAACAGTAACTTTTTGTGGACGCATTGCCACCTGGTGAACCTCGTGTGGGTTGGCGTCGTCCCATGTACGGCAATTTTGATTGTTAAGGCGTTACCCCCACTTGTAGCGCAAAAAAGGCCTTTTTCATGAATTTTTTTAAAGAAAACTACAAAACTTTTTTAATCGATCAATATACCATCTTAAAGAACACATCTTGAAGAACTTTCAGTAATTTTTTTATTGAAAAATATTACATTGTTTAGTGGCAAATGGCCGTCAATGAAATAATGTTTTTATATACACGGTTTGCGGTGGCCAACATTGCGGCGAAGTGGATCATCTGAAAAAAAAAATGCGGATGGATTTAGTCTTATATAAGTATAAACTAGTCTTTTATCGAAGGATATTAAAAAATATTCATTTTTCACAAAATGGCGGATAGTCAAAGTTAATGGTTCGATTTTAACGAAAAAAACGGCCGTTTTTTGGCTATAGAACGGCCATTTTTTCGAAAAAAAAAATCGAACGATTAAAGACTACATTTTTATGTATTAAATAAGCCTGCAAAATTTCAAGGAGATCGGTTCCTTAGTGTTCGAGTGGCAGAAATGCCATTTTGAGAAAAACGCGTTGAAAGTTTCTCTTTCAACGCGGATTCTTCTCTTTCAACGCTCATATCTCAGTCAATTTTGTTCGGATCGATTTGAAATTTTCAGGACATATTCTCAGATACTTATACTTCAAAAAAATGCAATAAAAAAAAGTCGATTTTTTCAAAATCGCAAGTGGGGGTAACCCCTTAACATAGCCATTCATCAAAAAATGCGCCTCGTCGCTAAAGATGATTTTTCGGCCAAAATTGGGGTCCTAACGAACACTCATTTTGATAATAAAGTATTATCATTTGGACGTGCTGTTCAATCGTGTAACTTGCCATGGTGATTTGGCATCAGTGACTGAATAATAAACAACATATTAGACGGACGCCATCAAAACAACATGGCCGCCAACATGTACTCGCGCCAATTGAAAAACCCCTTAGATGCGTTACCATCTTGAACTACACGCACGCAGTTTTGGTAACGCCATCTGCTGGAAAACAGCGAGAACTTATACAACGTCCTAATATTTCCATATTTTTTTAAGCACATTCAGGATACAAATGTCACTGAACTATTATTAAAGATTCTCGTTAGGGATCTGTAATCTAAAACTGCAAAAGAAGAGTTCGGATGGTTATGAAAATAAAGAAACTATAAGGAGGATTTTCGTTGCGTTCCAACTATGCAAACTTCAAATGATGTCGATGTTTGCATCGTTGGAACGCAACGAAGGCTCTTTTTCATCATTTATTTCTTCATTTTCTTCATCATCCAAAATCTTATCCTGAAAATTGCGCCTGCAAATTTCTAATAAGGATTCCAAAAAACGTCTGAGTGCTTTTAGTAACCCAAAATTACCAAAAAAAAGTTCGAGCTACTAAACTTTCGTTGCGTTCCAACGATGAAATTTTAATATCATTGAAAGGACGCGATTAGAAAAAAAACCTTTTTTTTAATTTCAAGACCCCTCAAGGATGCTTACGGTAACGCGTGGTCCAGTACCAAATTGACCGCTTTTTATTCTCTCCCCTCTCGTCTATAGCTCAATATCAACGATAGCGATGATTTCTCACCCCACCCTCGTCTCCGAGGCACGCAAAACCTCATCGCTGCGAACTACGCGCTGGGCAGCAGCGTTTAATCGCAAAATGTCTCTCCGGCCGATAAAATCCCCAAAAACCTGCCGCTTTCTTCACTAATACGCTCCCACGATATTTTTAACGCACCCGAGAGAAAAAATCCACATAGTTGGCTCGGGCTTCGAAAAAAAAAAGAAGAAAAAGCAACGAAAGCGAGAATCCATATCGAAATATCACTCGCGCGAAATATTGGTCCACAAACGCGATTTCCGCGGCGAAACATTGACGCATACGTAATCGTTTATCGTCAACTGCACGATATTATTTATCTCGCATCGAGTCTCGCTTTACACTGCCGACGCTCATTCGGAACGCCGCGAATTTTGAATTGGTCGCGAGAGCGAGGGGGACCCAAAATTTACGTACACGCGTGTACGTATGGGTTTGAATATGATGGAGAGTGTAGGAGAGACATAAGAGGGAGAGAGGGAGAGAGATTGATTGATTGATTCATTCATTCATTCATTATTCATTTTCTGCCTTGGTAAAAAATCTCTAGACAAAAAATGTACGGATAAGGTAGACTAATAATAAAAAAGTAAACAAGCAAGTACTGCATAATTTGCATTAAACTATGCATTAAAACGAAAAAACAAAGAAGGATTTTCGTTGTCACGAAACTATGCACAGAAATTTGTTCGTCGTTAAAACTTTTTTTAAACTTTCTATGATGTCACATTATAATTCTATGATGTCATATGACATCATAAAATTATATACATAAAATGAACAGCAGTTAAATAAAGTACACAAATTAAACGCAGAAATAAACATTTTAAAAACGCAAAAAAAGTGATAAACAAGAATAAATATGAAAAAATGGCATTCAAAAAGAGACGGAGAAGGAGAAAAATTGGAAGATTTTTTTAAGCCCAGTTTGCGATCAGAGACGCTAAGGAATACGGTTCTTAAACACACAGTGCGTGAGTACTTGTGTGCCAAATTTTGGCAGAGAAAAGAGATTCGAAGCGTGAAGCCGCGCATATATATATATATATATATATATATATATATATATATATATATATATATATATATATGCACACGGGTATGCGTACGTGTATCTCCATACGCACACACGTATGTGAGAGATAAAAAAAAAATCACGCAATCGTACCTCGCGAAGGTCGCGAAAGCTGCCATCAACTTCGCGAACTCTTCACGAACTGATTATAACATACTCGATTCTCTTTGAGTATAAAAAAATGTCTTGTATAACTCGAGCGATATTCTTTCCTCCGGTTTTTTCTTCTTTTGAACACTACGATAATAAACGCAGGCCGGCCTGTAACCTGCCCCAACCCTGGCGAAATTTATGCTCGATCTTTTTTTCGTCTCTCTCTCTCTCTCTCTCTCTCTCTCTCTCTCTCTCTCTCTCTCTCTCTCTCTCTCTCTCTCCCCTCTCTCACCGTCTTTCCTTTTTATTCGATACACCATGGCCGATAAATTATTCGCGCGCTCGAAGAAATAACGAGCTTTTGCCGGCGTACTTTGCACGTTACGCACACCGAGCAACAGATGTAAACGACGATGGAAATTCTCTCTCTCTCGCTTGCTTTCTCGCTATCGCTATTTTTTTTAACGAATTTTAGTTTTTTTCATTAACGAACTTGGGCAGCTTTTTTCGTGTATTGTGATCGAAGCGAATTTCGGGACACGTGGGAAGGCCACTGACACGAGCGAGCTCGTTAATCGGCGCACTCGTGTGGCAATTATTTTTATTGAAAAAATAATGAACGACAGGCGGGGTTGGGGTGGTCTCCCGATAATTTTTTCACTCGGCGTTACATCGTTGAATGTTAATGAAGCTCCAAAGTGCACAATCGTTCAGCCTTCGATGCCAAATACCGGGCAAATAAATAATACCAGGAACAAAACGAACAATGCAGGAAATTGACGAACCGGAAGTCCGCTATAGATTACGATACCTGGCTTTCTTAATACGAGTTATCGCGTATCTCAACGAGCGAAAGATCGACACGTGATTAATGTTGAACGAAAAAAAGGCCGAAAAAAATTGTTTTTGTTTTTCAAATGACTTACAATGTTGGTTTTATGTTCTTTTATTCTTCGTACGTTCGTCAATTATCAGCAACGTGATTGCGGCGTATTTAAAAATAATCCGTGGTTTCTTTTTGGACAAGGTTCCGACAAGGATATACCTCCGGTTAATTTGGAATTTTGTGTACCCATGCATTTTTATTCGCTGATCACGAATATGATAGCGAAAATATCCGCAAATTTATTTTTTAAGGTCACAACTCATGGAAACTTATTTTTTTTAAGTTTTTCTATTTTATTGTTATAAATGTTGATCTTAGAGAAAAATGTTTCCTACAAAAGTTGTAGCCTTTAAAAAGATTGATCTTTTATGTTCTATACAAATTTTGTCTAAAACCAATCTGTTTCGCGAAAATGGGATAATGGTTCAAAAAGTACATTTTCCTAAACTCCATTCGTTTCGATATTATCTACTGCTCACTTTATCGCGGGGAGGGTGCGGTTTTATTTTTAACACTCGAAACATATCCAAGCAAGACACAACGAACAAACCCAAACAACGCACAACACACAACACAACAAAACCAAACAACACACAAATCCAAACAACACACAACACAACAAGTAAGCCCAAACAAACTCCAACCTTCCCGTGGTAAAGTGCATAAGTAGATAATATTGAAACTAATGGAGTTTAGCTAAATGTACTTATTGGAGCATTATCCCATTTTTCTCGAAACAGAATGGTTTTAGACAAAAACTGTATAGAACATAAAAGATCAATCTTTTAATAGCCTACATATTTCGTATGACACAATTTTCTCTAACATGAAAATTTATCAAAATAATGTAGAAAAGCATTTAAAAAATCCGTTATTGTGAGTTTTGACCTTTAAAATCAAATTTGCGGGTATTTTCACTATTATATTCGTAATCAGCGAGTCAAAATACAAGGGTACACGAAATTCCAAATTAATCGGAGGTACGGCCTTTTCGGAACCACACTCTGCTTTTTTCTTCGCTAGTGCGGCGCTTATATCTCAGTCGGACTGACTTCTCGTTAGTCTCGTGGAGGATTTAACCCTTCCGTCGGAGATTCGAGGGTGAAAAGTGGGCCCTAAATAAGAATGGGCCGTTGGCCATTATTTGGCAGGGATCCGAAAAAGATCTTTGACCGTGGGTATTCTAGCACGATTCGGGACGAAGGTAGGGGCGCATTTTCAAGCGAGAACTCTGGTCATCACGCCCCCCTCCCCTCCGCCGCTACCCTTGGCTACTGGTACGAGAATCTTGGAGAAAGTTTCTCCAGGGCAAATTTTTCGGGAAAAATTTCTCTCATTTTTCATTTTAGTCACACTGCCGAGGTTTCCCTATAAAAGAAAAACCTTTTTCTTCGCACATCTCACGGCAGACGCATCGGGGCCAGCCAGGGCAAGAGAGAGAGAGAGAGAGAGGAAACATTGCTACGCAAGTTCTCTCGTAACTTACTTCCCTACGGGCTTTCCCGACTCATGCCTGAGACAATTTAAAACTTTCACTCGCACAAACGTGCTCCGATATACGTCGACGATTATGCACGCTATGCCGTTGAGCATTTGTTTCAAAGGTCGTCACGTATCCAAGGGCAACGATCAACATTATGCAGAATTATATGTTGTGCAATTGTTCAATATCGAAGTACCAATGACTAGTCAATTTACCCTGATTATACCATCCTCAAGGGAGGACGGCGACGGACCGAAAAAAGCTCGTTTTCCCGATTTTTTTTGTCCACTAGATTATTTATTCGGGATGTGGAAAAAAGGTTTATTTAGTGTACATTTTTTTTTTAATTCATTAACAGTGTTATTGATCCGCCTGGATCGACAACTCGACAATGGTTTGTCTGAAAAGTAAAAATAAAAAAGTCTATATAAATCTATATAAATTTAGTTCTCGTACGTAGCCGTTCTTTCTTTCGAATTTTTTTTTTCACTCTATGGCGGGTAGTCGAAAAAAGTATAATTTTGGCGAAATTTTTACTTAAAAAATACTATATATATATATATATATATATATATATATATATATATATATATATATATATATATATATATATATATATGTATGTATGTATGTATGTATGTATATCAAACAATACCCAACATGAATTTACTTAAAAAATACTAAATACCAAACAAAAAACGCCTACGTACAACGATAGCTACTGAAATTACAAAAAATGTGGATTTTTTTCAAATTGAATTTTTAATTCAAATTTGTAACCTGATCAATTTTCAATATTTCAACTCCATTTTTTTTTCGCGTATTGAATATGTATACTTTAAGAAAATGCAAAAACATCGATTTTTTTACCCGTCTCAGTGTCGTCCCTCAAAACCCTTTTTCCACAACATTCCACACAATAATGAATTTATCGACGACGTTATGGCGTCAAATATTTGAAAAACGTCCTACGCCCTTCGCGAAACCTAGCATACATTTGCATAAGGGCCTCAACCTCGCCGGAACGATTAAGGGCCTTTGAGGTTAAACTTTTCGACAATGTGGGAAGAAGGGTTAAAAAAACCGCTCTACGAGGAAAAGCCTTTGGCCCATGGTACGGAGGCTCGGACGTAGGTATGCACAAAATAGAGCTGCGCGTATATACACTTCTCTCTTTCGGAAGTAAGGGCGGTCGAAGGGATAAACCGTCATATAGCTACCGTTTGACTCACTGCCTTTTGCGGTGAAGCTACCGCTTCCTTTCTCCACTCTCTTTCTCCCCTCCTCCCTTGCGCCTCTGCCCTTTTTTCTTCCTTTGGATTCCGGAAAAACTTTCCAAACAGCGCAGACCATCTAATCCACGCAGGTTTTCCGTATCCAAACTGGTACCTGCTAGTTTTCGCGTCAAAGTCTCCGTGTTGTATGAATTTATGTTTGTATTTATGACACCTGGGGTCTTTTGGGGCCTTGCATGTACGTACAAAGGGAAGAGAAAAGGGCTTCGCCACTCTCGTTCCCGTCAACATTCTCCGGGATATGGATAGTCACTCGTTTCTCTCTCTCTCTTTCTCTCTCTCTCTCTCTCTCATCATATACTCGAAGTATATGGTTTTCGCGGATGACACCCAACAATATCTGAGTTGTTCACAGTCCGAACTGGAATCTTTCATAGCACTGTTGTCCCAAGATGTGAACACCATAACTATGTATGCCAAAAACAACGGATTACAATTAAACCTTTCCAAATCAAAAGTTCTCATCTTGTTCAGCAATGCATTTGTGAGCCAGATCGATATCGCATCTCTGCCACCCATACCAGCAAACGGAATCGTCCTCCCTCATGTACGCGAAGCGCGTAACTTAGGAGTAATAATGTCATCTAATCTATCATGGAACCAACACATTCTTTCTTTATCGAGCAGGGTTAATTGTAATTTATATAAATTAAAATATCACCCTAATGCTCAATCTCGTGAACTTAGAACTACTCTCGTAACGTCCCTGGTTGATTATTGCTGCTTGGTCTACAACGATCTCACGGGTGATCAAAGCTTGACTCTTCAGAAATTGATCAATAGCTGCATTCGGACGCGATGAGCATATCACACCCTACCGGTGACAATTAAGGTAGTACCTCCACAGAAGAGTTGAATTAAGAAATGGTTGAAATTTGACATATAGGTTATTTAATACATTATCCAAACATCTATGCAATTTGAATAAGTTTGACCACCCCAAACCTGAGATATTTACACTTAAAGTTGGCTTGGTTTACACGTAACAAATGCGTTATAATGGACAAACAGAGCATCATTAATTCTACCGTCAAAACTAAAATTAAGAAATTGATAAAAAACGAGGATAAGCTACAGTAAGATATCACGAATAATGTGAAAAAAAATGAGAATGATTCACCATCTAGTTTCCAAGATATAACCATGAGAAGCCTTCACAATTTTGGTGCAAAGCCTGGCAAAGCCTGGAAAAAAAACAATTGGGGCAAAGCCTGGACAGTCCCGGCAAAAAGTTTACTGGCAATGGTCGATCAAAAACACAATTCAAAATATATTTTACGGCAATAAATGATATCCATCGTATTATCTACTAGTACCGAGTCAATATTGCGTAGTTTTTAATTTTATTCATTACTAATTAAACCAATTATCAATCTTTCAAACATGAACATGGTATGTAAACTTTTGGTTGCGATTTTCGCGGAGGAACTACCTTAAATTGGCTCACAGTCAGATGTAGACGACTTTACTTTCTTGGGATCAGCATTTTCAAAATTCTCCACAAAAATTCTCCAACCTATCGATCCGAAGTTTTCATTCCACTACCCCAAACTGTTCGGCCTGAACGCTATCCTTCCAACCGTACATTCTATATACCGAACCACAGAACAACGACGTATCGTCATTCTTTCCATTTAACATCTGCGTATTTTTGGCACTCCTTACCAAATGAAATTACTTGCCTACCTACTCCGGCTATATTCAACGCACGACTATTTTCATTCCTTTTCGAGCGAGACACTGCAAGTTGTTAACCGCGACTCTTGCACTATGGAACATTAGCGTCTAAGTGAATCGTTCAGCGTGTATTCCATTCTGTAAAGCACTATGGTGTTGAAGCTTGCATCGTTGGAACGCAACGAAAGTTCCGTTTTACATTTGATTTTCCATATTTTTGTTATCATAGGCGAACTTTTTTTTTTATAGATTCACAATGTAGATCGCTAACTAAATATCCAAAAAATGGGTAACGCACTTTTGAAGGCAAACTCTGCCGAAATAAAAATGAAATTCGTTGCAGTCCAACGATGCAAACTTCGACATCGTAAAGCACTATGATACTCACATTATCTCTAGTATAGTTTCTTTTTATCTTAAATCTTTAGTTTTTTTTTCTTCTTATTTGTTATTTTTACTGTTATTTTATTTCCATTTATGTAATTTATTTTTATTTTTCACTTTTATTTTCATTACCACTACTACTACTTGTTATTACTGTCACAAATATTCTTTTACTGTTCGAACTGCGTTCGAATGCGTTCTCGACAGTTATGTTAATTCTTGGTTATAATCCACGAAATCATGTACACAATGTTTATAATTCTCTGTTAGATTTTGCTTCAAGGTATAACCACGGCATAAATAAACCACCCAATCTCTCTCTCTCTCTCTCTCTCTCTCTCTCTCTCTCTCTCTCTCTCTCTCTCTCTCTCTCTCTCTCTCTCTCTCTCCTCTCTCTCCCCACCCCTCACTCTATTATTCGACAATCGATAATCAATCAATCTGCACAGCGCCAAAGCTCCGAAAATAACTGTCCGGAGTCTCGTAACGTCCTAACCTAAATATAAATATATGCACGTAACGAGAGACTAAAACGAACCCATCAACCATAAACGACAGACGGGTTGACACAATCGTCCCGACGTCTATACAATTCACCGGGAGCGAATCCGTAATTGTTAATCAATTGCGCAAGAGTATTATTATTCAATCGTCGAAATGAAACGCTGAGAATGAATCTTGTAACTGTCGTATAAATAGCTCAAATTCGGGCGCTGATAGGGACACCGCAATATCTGTAAGTAATAATAGCTTTGCCCGCCCTTCGTGGCTATATATGATTCTGTTAGGTATACCACATTTCACGATTAGAATTTTGTGACGATCGAACAATAAAGTATTGCGCGGTGAGGCTCTGTGGATGGCACTTAAGAAAGGAGATAGGCGGGGAAAAAATAGCTGACTTCCGGGATGTTTATTTTAAGGACGATTTTTTCACCATTCAAACTTAGGGTATGTTTTGTTAATACTTTTGGCTGTTACGTGATATTTTTTTATTACCCCTTAAAAATGGCGGAGGAAAAAACACCAACGAAGATTTTTCTTTAGTTAACATTCGTAGGCAGAATTTGAAGGAAGAAAAAGTGAGGTATGTTGAAAATCGATGAAATGGTACGCTTTGGTACAAAAAGATTGAACTTTCCGGAAAAAATTGCTACAGGCGATAAAAAAATACTTTTTTTTTTTATTTTCTTAAACATTTAGGGTTATGTTTTAGACGATAAGGTGAGGAAGATTTATAGCAAATTTCATCAGAATCGGTCGATTAGTTTTGATAAATGCAGTTTAGAAGACCATCCCATACCTCCGGCGTTTTTAATGATTAATCATGAAAAAAATACCATGTAACAGCGAAAAGTAGTAATAAAACATGCCATGAGCCTAAAAAATGGTGAAGAAATGTTTCGTTTAAAAAAATAATGAAAATCAGCAAATTTGTTGCTTGCCTAAACGTGTCTTCCCCCTTAAATAGCTAATGATTCAGGGAAGCCTTTTCCCATTCTCTCTATATATATATATATATATATATATATATCTATCTTGAACACTGTCTAGTATCTCTCTCTCTCTCGCTCTCTCGACTCGGCGTATACCGGGCTCATTGGGATTCAGGATATTGGCCCGTCGCGAAAGGAAGGAGGAACTTCCTGTCTGCCTCACACTGCTATACAATACTCTACGTGTACATACGCATACATATAGTGTGTGTGTGTGTGTGTATAGATTCAATTAATATAAAATAAAAATCAATGAACACCCTTAGTGAAAATCGTGCTTTTTATTTAATCGACTTCCTTGCGATTAAACCGAAGAGTTTCGTTTCTAATCGACTGGAAAGGCCCCTATGTAAAGGCGAATAAAAGAGATATCGATGAACGCAGCGAGGCAAAATGTTCGTATCGATGTTCGCATCGTTGGAATGCAAAGAAAATATGTTCTACTCGTATTGCAGTAGTTTTTTATGGCCCATTTGGGCAAGGGAAGTCACTGAAACATTTTTTAGGATCTTTATTGAAAATGTATAACCAAATATTGCAGAAAAAATATTTTAGATGATAAAAATGAAGAAATTATTCTTGATCTTTGTCATTCCGTTATTTTTATTATCATCTGAAACTTTTTTTGCAGCCATTGGTTATAATTTTTTTAATAAAGATTCTCAAAAATGTTTTAGTGACTTTCGTAGCCTAAATGTGCTAAAAAAAGATTTGGGAGTATGAAAAAAAATTACACTTGGTGCACTCCAACGATGTAAACTTGGATACTAACTAAAGCACCATGGCGCTTTTCAAGCAGCAGGTGCGTTTTCACTTAGATACGAAATTACGCAAACTGTTGCATCGTGCAAGATCTATCGCGAGGAAAAAAGGTGCAAATCGAGCAAAAGTACGTTTCGTACGATTTCGCGGCCCTTTTCTTTGGTACCTTTCGCGCTCCGGCGATTTCCCTCTCGTCTCGTCGACTCCGGGAAGATCGATTTTTCTCGGATAATACGCGCTCAGGGTATTTTCCGCGCCGATCGGCCCGGAAGGATCGACCTGCTATAAAGTGGGTAGGGTGCGCGCGAAGGTGGAGGATCCCGAGATACCGGGGCACCGACGTTTCGTACGATAGGTATATGTGTACGGGTATAGCGGAGATAAAATCGAGACAACGTTCGAGCGATGTATAGAGCCGGAGAGGGCGCAATAGGAAACTGGGGTAGCCTGTCCTTGTGCTCTTGGATGGTTATTGGAACGTTGGCACGGATACTCTACCTCGGCATCCTCCGTCTCTCTCTTTCGCTTTCGTTTCATCCAACGGGTGTACCAGAACGAGATCGTTGACTATTAAAAGAAAGATGGATCTATTGTTTTTTTTCCTGCCGCACAAGCGGATACTGTGCTGAAATTTGGTGAATTACGGAAGTAGCAACTTGGGCGGAAATTATCGTGAAGTTCCAATTGGATTCCCATACTTGTCTCCACACTGCCAAAAAAATCTTTAATTTAAATCAAATAGGTTTTTTCCTTGTCTCACGGCCTACTCGATCTTATTTGTTTCAAAGATATTTTTCTATTTGTTTCAGCAATTCGATATATCGAAATTGAATAAATAAAGATTCGATTAAAAAAATCTTTATTTGCTTACAATGTTGACTGTGAATCTAAGTGTAGTAGATGCATAAAATATTTCATAAATCGAAAATAAAATGAAACACTTAATTGAGAGTTTTACGACAACGATTTTGTCTCGTAATTCGTAATTCCGTGGTATATATATATATATATATATATATATATATATATATGTGAGGTATTCCAAGTGTTTTCGACCGGCCTAAAGCCTGACCTTCTTCAATATTTTTCAAAGTTGGTGATGTTTTTGTATCATATATTTTGAGTACGTGGCATTTTTTTCAGATTTTTATCGGCTCGCTAACTCGGCTAACTCGGAGATAAGATTTTGCACGTGATAAAATTTCAAATGATCGTATCGTAGTGATCTTCTCGCCGTACGAAAAAATGTCCTTTACAAAAAAAGATGCGTTTTTCTATGAAGTATTTTGAAAAAAAAATTCAAAATTTTCCAAATACTATACCACTAAAACAAAAAGAAAAATCTGTCATTTTTTAATTTTTGAACCCCAACGACTAGGTTGATCCTGCTAAAATTTACACTGAATTTTCTTTTATTAGTGTAAAACAACATGTGTAAGTTTCATTCTGGGCTGCGCTTGCGTTCAGTTAATATCGTCGTCTTAAATTTGATGGGAAATTGTTTTTATTAAATAACTCGGCGATTTACAATTTTTAAGTAAAAATGGTAATGACTAAACTTGTAGGAAATCGACTGCTTTACAAATTTGGTCATTACAGTTTTTTCTCTACCATCGATATTTTTCGAATTAAACCTGAAAAAAAGCGGCTATTACATTATCTCGTTTATTTTTAACTTTAGGGTATAAACGAGCATGAAGGAACTTGTAGAGAATGAGATTTTGGATAATGTTTTTCCCCACCTTTTTTTCCTAGAATCAATATTTAAGGTCGTACGCCAACGGTAACAGAAAAGATCGAATGGTTCGCGCAATATTTTCACGCTTCTCGAAAAGAAACATACCCCAAGTCTCAAAAATGGTGAAGAAATCTTTGCTTAAAAAAAAAATCATGACAATCAGCACATTTTTGCTCGCCTAAAGGTATCTCCACACAAAGACTGTCATAACTCCGTCAATTTTTGGAACTTTTATAAAGTCCTTGTTGCAAACAAACGTCAAGACCCTAGGCTAGAGGCTATGCAAAACTTGAACAACACAACGAACGCGTTTTTTCGTAATAACCTTGGTGGAAAATCTTTAATACGATATGACCCTAATATCCACTCCCGTCGTACACATGAACCAAATTTCCGAGGCGCACGCGAGCGAAGCCGGGCAAAAGGCTCAAATATATATACCGAGACAAGGAGAAGGACAACTTTTCATAACTTAGTGAATATCAAAGCTTTGGGATGTCCGATTAATCGTTTCGAAATAAGTACGTTTAAGACATCTGGGCTCAATCACGAGACAGTTGAGATGTTTATCTTACGATCCACTCGATAAGGTTGCTACTCTTGTTTTTCTCGTTGATCAGACATATATGCATACAGGGTGTCCCGTTATGAATGGAGAATCCTGCAACTGTCGATAGGTCAGATCATCTCCTACTATATGCTGGAATTTCAATTTAGCAAACGTTCCATGGTTTTCGAGATAAAAATCATCTGCTTTTGGTTTTTCGCATGCCATTTCTACAAATAATAACTTTGTTTCACCCCGTTTAAAAAAAAATACTCTTGGTTATTTGTTTTATCTAGAAAATTCTTCTTTCTAATCTTAAATGTTAAGGAAACTTTATGAAAAAAGATCTTATGCAGAATTTTCGTACAAACGAATTCGAAAAAAATTATGTTCTACGCATATCGTGCCAATTACTTAAAAAAATTGCTTAGTTATTGTCGATTCGTATCATTTGTAGAAATGGCATGCGAAAAACCAAAAGCAGATGATTTTTTTTTTTTTTTCAAAAAATAAAACAAAGCTCAAAATCTCGAAAACCATGGGACTTTTACTAACAAGGAACATCCCTCAGGTGACACCTGTCGATTTTGTTGAAATTTGGATATGTTATAAAGCACCGAAAAGTAAGCGATACGTATTTCTTTTTATCGGCGGAAAAAACGGTTTTAAGGGCTGAAACGTATCCTCAAAAATGGGGATGTTTATCGTTTTTCGTCGATAACGTTTTAACGGTACGAGATATTAAAAAAATTCAAATTGCAACAATGTTTATTTTTTTGTGCGCTATACATTGGAGATGAGAACGATAACGTTATCGACGAAAAACACCCCTATTTTTGAGGGTTCGTTTCACCCCGCAAAACCGATTTTCCGCCGATAAAAAAAAATACGTATCGCCTACTTTTCGGTGCTTTATAACATATAAAAATTTCAACAAAATCGAAGGGTGTCACCTGAGGGATGTTCCTTGTAAAATGAAATTCCAGCATATAGTAGGACATGATCCGAGCTATCGATAGTTGCAGGATTATCCATTCATAACAGGACACCTTGTATATGTGTGTGTGGGTGGGCGTGTGCTCGAATACGCACTTATATATGTACACATGTATTATAACAATCCTATCGTAATTGGAGAAATTTCAATGTCATTTCTCTCTCTCTCTCTCTCTCTCTCCCCCTTTCATATCAACACCACCACAATTATCGATATAAATGTATATCAACATTTCTACCCCACTATCATATTACTAAGTATTTTCATTATGATTCATATTATTCAATCGAGGCAATCGACAATTTCCGACTCATCGATACTCGCGCGTGTACGAGAAAGTCACGTGAATCGGTGCTCGAAAAAAACATAATAATTTATTGCAACAAAAAGATTCGTGGTTGGATAAGCCCGGTCGAACATGATCGCGAAGTTTAACGAGCGCGTCGCGGCTAACCAGAGCGTGCAAAAAAGGGCGTCGTTTAAATTAATATATCATCGGGAGATGAGAGGCGAGAGTGTACGGAGAAGGACGGAGCGACCCGGGCGCTGCACCCACGCGAGGGGAGATCCACATCTCATTAGAATTGAAAAAAAAAACAAATTCTCAATTTCCCGATCTTACTCTTTAATTTAAAGCTTCTGTGGGAATGAAAGCTTTCGATAAAAACGAGAAAGCGAGAAAAACAAGAAGAAATTACGAATTGTTCCATGACCAAAAATAACTCACGATAAGACCCGCACGAAAATTACATAATTATGTCTTTAACCGATACCGACACGATCTTGGACTTTGAATCTTCGAATCTGTCAGCTCGTTCGAGAACGATTAGTCGCCAACAATTATAGATAATTATCATTTTTACAGTGTGCAATGGCATTGAACCTTCTCCAAAGTGTGCCCTTATGTCTTGTACAATGAACTTACAATTTAACTGCGTTAACTCGAAGCCCAAAAACAAGTCAATTTTCAATATTTCTTTCTAACGAGAGTATTGGGACGAGGTCGGAATTCTACATGACGTTGAAGTTTGCATCTCTGCAAATTTGAAAAATCTCTCTTCGAGAAAAACGCGTTTGAATATTCAACTATCGATTTTTGCAAGATAAAATGATATTGATATAAATGAAAAGTCGAAAAAGGCAAAAAAATCGATTTTTTTAAGGTGTCACACTGGTATAGCCCCTTAAAGTTTGTTTGGGTTACATAAATACATTAAATTTTTTTTTAAATGTATTTCGAAAGTGTATTTATTAACTGTAACAACTTTTATATCAATATCTATAATATAAACCTATCAAAAAAATGCATGAAAATAGCCTCTTTTAGCGTCCAAAGTGAGAAGACCCCTTAAAAGCGCGTCAGCGAATTACGGCAACGACGTGTGGTCGGAATCGGGGCACCGGTTTTGCGGGGCCGTCGAGGCAATTCGCGCGATTGCACCAATCCACGAAGCGTTTGTAACGTGGTCGTGCAGTATGGGAGAGATCGATTCCGCATGTATACGTACGTGCCTTGTCGAGTCACCCGACGAGAGCTTTGATACATAATCTATCATACGTTTACTTATATTTAGCCCGATTATAGCCTCGTGTTGAACAATCGAGAAAATGAGAACGCGATGAATACACATATATGCATGTATGTATATTGGATTCTCGTTCTTCGGTATTACGCGCGTTGAAAATGTCAGCAAGCAAAGCCGGAAGTGCCAAGAGGTTAAAGCCTCTTGGCGTTGTGATACAATCGATAATTTCTTCCATCTGCGATATCGCCGTTCGCGATCTATATACGAACTTGTGAAATTCAACACGCCGCGTATCGATCCTTCAACGCGGCAATTCACCGTGCTCGCTGCCACTTCCTTACGCTTGTACACTTGATAGCCGAAAGACGGTAAACATAGAAATCGTTGATGCGACATTTGTTTTGCCTCGAACACGTGTGACATATCCCGGGCAAAAGTGATGATGTTAGCATCGTTGGAATGCGACGAAAATTCTTTGAAAATCTTCTCGTTCTTCTTCAGTTTCGTCATCAGCCAAAGTCTTATCCTGCAAATTTGTGCTGTGAATGCCTGATGACGATCCTAATGAGGTGATCTTTGTTGGCGAAATTGGCAAAAAAAGTTGCGCCTTTGAACTTTCGTTGCGGTCCATCGATGCGAACTTTTATGTCACTCAAAGTGGCTCATTTCTTCATTTCATCACAATCTGAACACTTCTTTTTCCAAGTTTGGGTAACGGATCCCTAATGGGGATCGTAAAAAAATGTTTTGAGGATTTTTGT
>OY723393.1:27517863-27543244 GCA_963210295.1 Ophion ellenae | reverse complement strand
GATTTCGAAAGTCTCTTCGGAATTAACGATGGACGTATCAAATTACCCTTTTCTCTTCTACGCGGTTTTTTACATCTATTTTCTTTCTATTCTGTCAATGCTCCCGAAGTATTCATATGACTGCTATTATCGCACTAATTCCCGAAAGCGTTTCGCAAAGTTTGCACGGAGGAGGGAGACGGGGGAGGGGGATTTATGAATTTATTGGCCAAACAACCGATTTCGGGTTGATTAGAAAACAGAAAAAAACTTTGCGTAATAATCGACTGAGACGTGACATATTTTGTAATACGAAATATTACCTAATTTTTCGGGCACTTCGAGAACTCCGCGATGGTTTTTTTTTCTTTTTTTTTTTTACTACGCGTAATCTAAGATTTCTCTATGTGGTATCAAAGTAGGAATGATTTTGACGAGGGAGATCCCTTTGGGCGAGGAAAAAATAGGTGATTTCATGTTTTTTTTTATGGTCAGATTCCTTCACCATTTTTTAGACTCAGGGGATGTTTTATTACTACTTTTGGCTGCTACATGGTATTTTTTCTGTAATCTTTATAAATGGCGGATGCACAGCACGGTTTATTGTTGAAGTTTGCGTCGTTTGAATGCAACGGATTTATTTTTGTTTCCCTTTTTTATTTATTTTCATTGTCATCCAAAATCATTCTCGATAAATTTAGGCTGTAGGGCTCTAATGAGGATCGTGAATAAACTTTGCCGTAGCAATGCTCAGCGACTGGAGGAAAACAAATTTTTTGTTGCGTTGCAACGATGCAAACTTCGTTATCATCATGGTCTTCTAAACGGGCTGGGACGGATGTCAGACGGCGTGACACGTAGCGTCGGCGGGATTAATCCGAAGAGAACCAACGAAGATTTTTCTTTCATTAACACTCATACGCAGAATATGAACCAAGAAAAAGCGAGAAATGTTGAAAATCGATGAAATGGTACGCTTTCAAACAAAAATATAGAATTTTCCAAAAAAAATGGCTACGTTTTACAATGAAAAAACAATTTAAAAAAATTTTCAAAAACATTTAGGTTCATATTTTAGACAATAAGGTTAGAGAGATTTGTACCAAATTTCAGCAGAATCGGTCGATTAGTTTATTAACTACACGTCACGCCAGTTTTGACAATGCAGTTTAGAGGACCGTGCCATACCTCCGCCATTTTGAAAGATTAATAAGTAAAAAAAATACCATGTCACAGCCAAAAGTAGCAATAAAACATACCCTAAGTCTCAAAAGAGGTGAAGAAATCTTTCCCTTGTTAAAAAAATCATGAAAATCAGCCACTTTTTTCCTCGCCTAAATCCCCCCCCCCCCCCCCCTTAATGCAAAATAAGATATAGCGCGGATCTATACGTACGCGACGAGCACGAAGGTTCGGAAGCTCCGATTGCTTTTTTTCCCTTCTCGTTCATATCTCACCGCAAGTACACCAGGTGCGGTACGCCCCTCGGGTGCGCGACTTTGCGAACGTGCAGGTTATCATTACGGCCTCGAAATGGTCGAGTATTACGCTCGCTGCTTTGTGCTCTCGCGTATTTCTTTCGATGCATATTTTTTTTTTTATTGCCTCGATTTTCGTCGTAACTGACCGTGGCACTTTCGTTGTACTTGGCGAGACGGCGTTCGACGTCTGGCGTGTTTTACAAAGACGAGTGGAACTCCCCGACTCGAGGGACAACTCCGTAAACACGTATACGTGCACACACGGATGTATAAGGTGACCGTCGGGGCATGACTCTTATTTTCACGAAATAAGGGCCGAAAATATTCTTCGATTTGGAAATTTGTGAAAATTGACGGGGTTGAAGTTTGCATCGTTGGAAAGCGGAGGAAGTTTGTTCTTTTTAACCTTTTTTCGGCACCCTTCGGTGGAAAGACGTACTTGGCACACTGGGGTTGTTTGCACCCCAGCGACAAAAACTGTTATTATCAATAAACTATTTAACATTTCAACTTGAATTTTTGTTGGGACTTGAAAGCTTCTTTTTCAAAGTAGTGTAGGTTATATAGCCGAAAATTTGATTTGAGTATGTTAAAAAAATTAAAATTGCGAAAAAACTTTTAGGTACTTGAAATCTAAGAAATATGGTCGTGGGGTGCCACCCCAGTGTGCCGAATAAGGGTTAAGGGATGATGCAAATGTGACGTGCCGAAAAAAGGTCGTTTTTTCAGATTTTTTTTGGTACTAGATTATTTATTTGGGATTTGGGAAAAAGGTTAAGTACATTGAACTTATTCCGTGTAAATTTTTATGGAAAAAAAATTAAAAATTAACAACGTTATTGAGGTGTAATAGAGCCTCTGTATAAAAAATGTGGTCCAAGGGCCGAGTCGATAACTTGATAATAATTGGTTTGAACAATATTAATTAAAACGTTTTATAATCCATTTAAATGTAGTTCTCGTTGTACATAGCCGTTTTTCGAAGAAAAAAAAATCCCGAAATAGCGGTTGTTAAAAAGAGTGTCATTTTGGCGAAATTTTTACTTATATTCGAGGACTTGAAAATACCTAAATTAAAAAAACAACGTACAATACTGCAATTACGGAAATATTGATTTTTCAAAATTGAAAATCGGTCAATTATAACTAGAGCCCTCACTAAATCGCCTGGAACTTGGTAAATTTTCATTTTTTTTCTTGAATTTTTTCTCGCTTATTGAATATGTATATTCAGAAAATGAAAAAAAAAAAAAATTTACCCGTCACATTGATTGCTCGAAAGATTTTTGGCCGATTTAGACTATGAAAATTGCTCAAACTTTTTTTACGAATTCTCATTACTGACCTACGGCCTTAGTTCGCACAAAATGGCTTTGGATAATGAAAAAAAATAAAGAAATAAATCGTTACCTTCAACAGTGCAAATTTCAACGTCATTGAAATTGTTCATCGCGTGTAAAACGAGTATAAAAAAATAATTCGTGCAGAATAGAGTATTTTTGGACGTGTTTTTTATTTCACGTAAAAGCGGAAGTGAGACAATAAAAATTAGACCAAAGAAGACACGAATTTATGGCATTTGAAAATTGGACACCCTGTAAGAGTTACGATACGTGAGAAATACGAGGCTCGATTTAAAATGCACCCTATGGCGTCTCGTCCCCAGACGCCAAACTTTCATACCGAAGGGTTGTCGAACGATGAAAAACACGCTTGCATCAATTATACAATCACGGGAAAAGCTTCTCGCATACACGTAGTGGACTAATAATTTTCCTTGACAATTAGACGAGCCGAACAAAACGGTCGGCGTTCCCCTTCTGCCATGTTTTATTCATAATTTCGTGACGTTACGTCTCGTCTACTTTTCTCTTAGTTTTTGTCCAGCAGAGCGAGAGGGTGGCTCGAAGGAAGCAGAGAGAGAGAGAGAGAGGGAGATTTTCGCGTAACTGCTGTTGCCAGGCGACATTTACTTCGCCCTTGTCCTTTTTCATCCCTTTTCAACCCCTGTCCCTTTTCATCCCTTTTGGCGATCTGTGCCAAATCCGTGGACGTTCGAGTCGACTATGGGGATCTTGAACAGCTTTTTTTCTCTCCCTGTCTTATTCGCTCGGAAAGGTCAATCGCTTTTTCATCCCCCCTCCCCGCGCTTGTACAAAGAGAGTGACCGAAAAATAGTGAGCTTTCGCTGAAGCTCACTATTTTCACTTAAGGTAGTTCCTCTGCGAAAAACTCAACCAAAAGTTTACATACCATGTTCATGTTTAAAAGATTGATAATTGGTTGAATCAGTAATGAATAAAATTTAAAACTACGCGATATTGACTCGGTACTAGTAGATAATACGATGGATATCATTTATTGCCGTAAAATATATTTTGTATTGTGTTTTTGATCGACCATTGCCAGTAAACTTTTTGCCGGGACTGTCCAGGCTTTGTCCCAATTGTTTTTTTTCCAGGCTTTGCCAGGCTTTACACCAAAATTGTGAAGGCTTCTCATGGTTATACCTTGGAAACTAGATGGTGAATCATTCTCATTTTTTTTCACATTATTCGTGATATCTTACTGTAGCTTATCCTCGTTTTTTTATCAATTTCTTAATTTTAGTTTTGACGGTAGAATTAATGATGCTCTGTTTGCCCATCATAACGCATTTGTTACGTGTAAACCAAGCCAACTTTAAGTGTAAATATCTCAGGTTTGGGGTGGTCAAACTTATTCAAATTGCACAGATGTTTGGATAATGTATTAAATAACGTATATGTCAAATTTCAGCCATTTCTTAATTCAACTCTTCTGTGGAGGTACCTTAGCCTCTCCTAGTTGAAATCACTGAAAATATCGATTTTTTTTCGACGGATTCTCGAAGTATAAAATTTGAAAGATATTCACGATGTTGAAGCTTGCATCGTTGGGACGCAACGAAAGCTTAGTGAGCCGAACGTTTTTTTGGAAAATTTGGGCTACGGAGAAAACTCAAACTTTTTTACGATAAAAAAAAATCTTCAGCCTAAATTTTCACGATAAGATTTTGGACGATGAAAAAAATGAAGAAATAAAAAAATTTATGATAATTTTCGTCGCATTCAAACGATGCAAATTTTAGGGTCGTAAATAATTTCGGAAAATGTCAAGCCGTGCCGTACAAAATTCAGGGAGGTACGGGCGTTGATAGGTAGGCTCCCCGAACCGGCGAACTTTGAAGGCGTTTTTCGCAAAATGACTTTTTCGAAATCGACGATATTTAAAAAATCACTGCGCCGATCAACCTCAAATTTTCCAAGCTCCTTTCACATATCAAAAAGCAGCGCTTGAACGAAGGATTTTTTTTTATTTCGATGCGCAGTTTTTTCTTGTCAACGAAAATAGAGCGTTTTTTTTTCACTTTCGACCACGGCCGTTGTTTAAAAAAATGAATACTTCTTTGAATCCTTGGTCCAATGACTGGATCATTTCAAAACTAAACGCGTTTGATGTTTTGTATTTAGGGTGATTTGTTTCCGAGCAGCAGTGGTCATCACGAAGACCATTTTCCAAACAGCGCTCTGCACAAACCATTTTGTCTACCCCGTTTATTCATATTGTTCAATATCAAAATCGTTAAAAAATAATTAAAAGCGGACTCTTCAATGCAAAAAAAAGAAATACACAAAGATTCCTTTTATTTTCACGATGTTGAAGTTCGCATCGAATGCAACGAAAATTCTTTTTAATTTCCTATTTTCATTACTCTCCAAAACCATATTTTGCATATTTAGATTATGGACCGCTAAATAAGAATCCTAAAGAATGTTTGCGTTATTTTAGCATCTGCAATCTGCCTAAGAAAATTTGGAAAATCAAAGAAAATTGATTTTCGTTGCATTCCAGCGATGGAAACTTCAACCTCATCCTTTTTGTTCCGTTATTTTACGCCACACTTTCCGGATCACAGCATGTTTTCCGACCATTTCCGAAAACAGTTCCATTGTTTGATAAACCAATTGTTTGTGATGGGGGCGATTTTAGAAATAGTTATCTAATTCGGAACCGAGACATTCGCGTCTCTCTCGTTTCCAAAAGAGCACTCAAACATTCAGCCATCGTCTGCTGTCACTCATTGACCTTTTCTCGATAGACCCGCCTCGTAAGACTATGCCCTAGGGGCACCTACTTACGTACGCTTTCACCCTTACAGAGTACGATTATTATCAGTTGTCCAGTGCTGATACGTAACGGATAACAATTCTATATGATACCAAAGCTATAGAAATCTAACTTTGGTATTATATACGTACTCTCTCTCTCTCTGTCTCTCTCTCTCCGCCTACGACGTCTTCCCTATTCTTTCTCCCGCTCAATCTGACCGTCTCGTCACATAATCATTCATTTACACCTCGTAACATTTCTAATAACAGATTTAGTCGCTGGACCCTTCCCCCGTGGACGTTCGTCCTGTTACCTCATTTTACCCTCGATGATATCAAAATATTAGCCCGGATTGATTATTCCTTCGTTTATTCCTATTCTCGGCCTCGCCAATCAGACGAAAATATTGCATTATAACTCGGGTGAATATATAATTCAAGGGACGTGAAAAGCTCTCCCATATTCGCCTTGTTTTTCTCGTTTATTAATAATTTACGAACGACAACGATTATTCGAACCGAGCCGATAATAACGTCGTATTTTCGGATGAAATTGTATTCGATCCACTATTCCGCGGGATATTTCCAAAAGCAAGGCAGAAGCAAAGAATAACGGGCACATTTAGAAACGTCCACTGATTAAGTATCGTGAATAATATTATAACACCGAACTGTCGCAACTTCATCGTTCAAGATTCTATTGCGATCACAGGCGAGACGAATCTCGTGGCGCAAAAGCAGATGTCATCAATAAATCCTGAATCGAATTTAAATTCGAGTAATTTATGTCCGCTTCGAATAACGTTTCGGTCTAACGAGCTATGTCATTGAATTATGACGACGTCGAAGTTCGCATCGGAATGCAACGAAAATTTTCTTCATTTTTCCTCATTATAGGAAACTGTATCCTGCAAATTCGGGCTGCAGATTTCTGATGAGGATATCGAAAAATGGTTGAGTGTTTTTTGCAGCCGAGATTCGGGACAAAAAAAAGGCAGGGTAATAAAGTTTCCCCGTGCAGAAATTTGTTGGGAATCCCTAGATCCTATCATATCCTTATAGAGATTTAATGAGGAGTCCTCATTGGGATCCAATTGGATTCTGCACCGTACCCCTATGAGGGCCGTTTGAGAATTTTTATTTGAAACTCTCAACCGGAATTTGTTGGATCAGCGAAGGATGAAGAATATCCTTTTGTGATGTCAGTGATGTGATACTACAAATGGATTTTCAAGGTATACTTTTCTCATGCGATTTATACTTTTTTTTTAGATAAGATTAATACTTTTTTAAGATTCACTTATTCTATCATCTATCTAGGATCTAGGATCTATCAAGAATCGTATCGGATTCTGTTCGATAACGTGACAATCTTTTGGGATACGATCCAATGGCGAATGATCATTTGAAGTTTGCATCTTCGGAACGAAAATTCTTCTTGTCTTCCTTCATTTTATTATTAACGAAAAAAATTGTCTTCCCAATCTGTGTTGTAGATTTTTAACATGGCGCCTGAAAAACAGTGAAGTGATTTTTGTAGCCCAAATCCGCAGATATTTTGGTAATTCAAAGAAATTGATTTTCGTTGCATTCCAATGATGCAAACTTCAACGTCATTGGGGAATCCCAATTAGAATCCAATGTACGATAGTGACGTTTCAGCATAGGGATACGATGACCCATTGGATCCCCATCAGGAAGTTGGGACACGCATGGGACAATTGGATGACGGTGAAGTTTGCATAGTTGGAATGCAACGAAAGTTATTTTGTTTTTTATTTCCTGTTTCCTTTGGCTTTGGATTTGAGCTACGAGAATCACGCGAATATTTTTTAGGACTCTCATTTAGTGATCTACAACGAGTGTGCCAAATACGATTTGGGATACTAAATCAAAGTTGGAAATTGAAAAGGACTTTCGTCGCGTTCCAACGATGCAAAATTCAATCTCATACAGTTGATGTCAAACAATTGATACGATTCATACTCATACAATTAATATCAAACAATTGATACAATTGATACTCATACAATTGATCTCGAACAATTGATACAATTGATACAATCGATGTCAAACAATTGATACAATTGATGATACAATTGATCCTTATACAATTGATGTCAAACAATTGATACAATTGATACTCATACAATTGATCTCAAACAATTGATACAATTGATACAAACGATGTCAAACAATTGATACAATTGATCCTTATACAATTGATCTCAAACAATTGATACAATTGATACAAACGATGTCAAACAATTGATACAATTGATCCTTATACAATTGATGTCAAACAATTGATACAATTTATACTCATACAATTGATGTCAAACAATTGATGTCAAACAATTGATACAATTGATGTCAAACAATTGATACAATTGATGTGAAACAATTGTATCAATTGATGTCAAACAATTGATACAATTGATGTAAAAAAATTGATACAATGGATGTCAAACCATTGATACAATTGATACAGTTGATGTCAAACAATTGATACAATTGATACTCATACAATTGATGTCAATCAAACTTCAATGTCACAAATTGTGTCTTCCTCAGTGCATCAAAGACTCTCCCCGGTGGTCTCTTCAGGGAGACAGGAAAGAGTGTCTCGGAGCATAAACACGTGTAGCGAACTCAATGATTTTGAAGTTTGCATCGTTGCAATGCAACGAAAATGAATTCTTTTCAATTGTACCATTTTTTTGGCCATTCTAGACCGTGTAAATGCTTCAAACGTTTTTACGTCTTATTAGAGATTCTAATAAGTCTAATCTTATTAATTCTAATTTTACTAGAGATTCACCAGCTCAATTTGCAAAAAAACAGGCTTTGGATAACAATACAAAAACAATATGAAAAATGGACAAAAAAATAACCATTGGATTCAAACGATGCAAACTTCAACGTCATGCGAACTCACACATCGAGTGATTATTTTCGCCTGGTATCTGTGAAACGTAGACGATTTGTCCTCGGTGCTCGTTTGTTCCACAGGCTTACCACGAGGCGAACTCTTCATAATTCATTGACACGAGCTACTCACATATGTACATACATATACGCGAATTAGTATCCATAAACAAGTAGAGAGTCTCCATAAGTCTCCTACGTCCATTGAATCGCCGTTGAAAGATTCTTCGAAACTTTGTTTCCGTACTAATTGCGCGATAACGTCTAGACGTTTGTATAATTGAAAAAGGCTCGCTCGTTCCGAAAGCGACGGTAATTTCGCTCGAAAATCTCGTTTTCCGCGTGCATGAAACACGTCATAAATCGAAAATCTCCATTAGCCCGTACGTGCTTTATCGGTGAACTTTTCGAGTCCCGCTCGTCTCCGCGACGTGATGGAGGAACGTTCGATGAAAAAAAAAAACAAACAGTTGAGAAAAGAGAGGTGACAAAAAAAGAAGTTTACGCGGGAAATTATGCGAGTAAGCGCGGACGAGAAATTGCTTAATGAACCTGACGAGAGGGAGAGAGACTCGCGGTGCTCGCTCTCGTGCTCGCACTACCTGAAAGGAAGGTAGAAACGTTGCAGTGGGTCAAGGAGAGAGACTATACCATACAGTACGTGGCGTACTCGCGGCTTTCACTTCCTCTCTCGTCCGCAGCTCGTATATTACATACAGAACATAAATAAGCATATACGCTGATTCTTTTTACTCGCTCTTTTTCTTTTTTTTTTTTTTGACATTCTCAACGCGTTCCAACAATGACAGTTGCCGTTTTGTCATTCAGCGTGAATGTACGATTTTCGAAATTCATTCGTACACATTGTTTACTTTGCCGACATTTTTATTCACAGGCCATCGTTTTGATATCAATAATCGCAATAATAATAATAATAATGAGTATAATGATAATAAGGAGATTTTCACTGTCCCTGGGCGCTGATGGTAGACAGCTGTCACCTCGTGAATCTCGAAAACGTTTTCTCTTTTATTTGTTCGTGAATATTTTGGCGGCGAATAAACCGTTTTTTTTCGCCAAAATCTACGAATGGATTGTCGCATTGTTTGAACAATATTCGCAGGATGCGATTAACGAAATGCCATTTTTTATCGTATACGCGTTGAGGGAAAAATAAAACGCTGCGGCTAGCCGTCCAGTTATCGGACGAATAAGCGTATGTACAGGTTCGTCCGGATAGCGGCTCAGTTCACGCAGTTCACGCTGTACAAGGCCCCAAACAATCAAACCGAAACGAATAAATAAAAACGAACACACCCAAACAAACGAACGCAAACAAACAAACGAACGCAGACAAACAAACGAACGCAGACAAACAAACGAACGCAAACAAACAAACAAACAAACACACCGCAACAAACAAATCCAAAAAACAAACTCAAACGAGTCCAAACAAAATTATAAAGATTTTATTCGGACGAATACGTGTAAATTATTCATCCTGATAGTTTGTTTACCAATTTAACATATTCTATCCGAACGATTATATATTATTCTTCCGACATCCGGACAGGGAGCGCTCCGTAAATAAAATGACGTCAAAATTTGCATCGCTGGAACGCAACAATTTTTTTCTTATTTCGTAATTTTTATTATTATTCGAAACTCCTTTTTTGCAACGTGAGCTTAACCTGTAATAAAAATACGTAAATACCGAATTTCTTACCTGAATCGGCCAGAAAGGAATGTTATCAATGGGACAGAATTAATTTTCGTTGCGCTCCAAGATCATGAAATAAAGTGATGTTTGCGTCGTTGGACGGCAACGTCAACTTTTCTTCCATTGATTTTTTCTATGGCCGATTTTGGGTCCGAAAATCACTGAAACGTTGTTTCTTTCTCTAGGGATCAACGACCTTGATATAAAAAAATGATAGGTCACGATAAAAATGGACAAATAAAACGAACTTTCGTTGAATTTAAATCCAAACTTCAACGCCACAAAATAAAAGTAGAAATTTCTTGAAACTACATCAATCGAAAATATGCGGTTTTTTAAATCCGTACATTTTTTTCTTCTGCCCTACGATGACAGTTGACACGAGGGAAGTTCAGCCGTCGCACAACGGCGAGAACGGCGACAAGGAGGCCCTCGCGGGTTTGGCCACGGTCAAATCGGAGCCAGGTTCGACGAGCGGAACTCGGCTGCTGCACGGAATACTCTCGCAGCATCCGCAACAGCACGCTCTCGGTGTTGTGCAAAACGGTTACGCGCGACAACACTTGAACAGCCACCAACAGCAGCTCGGTCAACCTCCCTACAACACTTCCGTGATAGCAACCACGAGCACGCCAGGTACGAAAAACGTCATCTCACCATACACGGAAAAAAAAACCTCGCGAATTTACACATTGCGAATTAATTCACTCTTTTGTCACGGGATCGCGAGGGATTGGATAAAAAAAAGTGCATTTACATCGCCGTCCCATGTTTTTGTGCGATCGACGTTTCGGCCGATACTTGGCCCTTCAAGCGATCATCGAGGTAACGGGTCGAAAAATAGATGATTTTCGCGATTTTTTTTTCGACGGTTAAAATACGCTGATCAGTCCGATTTTTTTATGTCAAATCGAAGCACTCATGAAGAACGGAAAATCATTTTTTTAACCATTATTTTTATTTTCTGTACATTTTTTTTTGACAGTTGAAAATGTCTTCGAAATAAAAGGTGTCCTGACGGTGTACACGGTTGTGGCCGTAAATATTATCCGAAACAAAATTTGTAAAATGATTATTAATCAGTATGAAAGCCGCTACCTGGCTATGGAGGTTTTTTGAAAATCAAAATTCACAAAATGGCGGCAGTTTGAAAAAAAGTATCGAAATTAGCGTATTTTTCGAGTTCTTTTGTTTAAAAAAATAGGAAGATTTAAAAAAATCAAAAGTCTCGAGTACGGAGTTTATACTATCGAATAATGCACAAAAAAATCGATTTTTTGAAAATTTCACGCTGCGATGATCTCTCAACGGGTCTGCGTAAACTTGAGGCCCAAAAAACCGGTCGATTTTCAATATTTTCTTCCGAAGAGAGCATTGGGATGACGAGGTCGGGAATTTACACGCAATTCATACATAGTCTTGCCGTTCTTGAGTTTTTTTTTCATCGAAAAAAACTGATAAGCATCCGAGTTATTATTATTTGAACAAAGCGTCGCCGCTGCTTGGCCGATCGGTGCAGGTGGCTCTGCCAACTACGATCATCCGAAATGGAAAATATAAAAATGTACTTTCAGTATAATGATAAAACTTACGTATGACCGGATACTTTTTTTAAACTAAAAATGTTACGTAAATTTCAAGTTAAACAAAAGTTCGAATTTGCAAGAATAAAAAATAGCGAACTACACGAATAAAAAAAAACGATGTCTTCAAACTTCAAGTTTACCGCAGTGGATTCAAACAGATCTCATAGTGGCGACCGGACGTGACCCAGTTTTTGTTACATTGCGTTTCTATTTAAATTACTCGGAATTCGACGTATCAAGACAACGAAACCGCTGAATTCTTTTCCGCCACTGATCAGGCGAATTCAGTGAAGTTTCCACTTTTATGGGCAAACCAAATATTAGTAACCGGACGAGCGGCGGTGACGTGAGTTCTCTGGATTCTTTGTCCACCGCGGTCCCGTCAGGACACAGCGTTTCTTTTATTTTCGCTAAAGCTTTTCAACAGTGACGCATCGCGCGAATGAACTCGACCAGCGTAGAGCGTTTCGCGACATTTCTTTTTTTCCCTCGATCGGAGATTAGCAAATTTCACGCGCGAGCAAAGCGTCATCGTTCCTTCAAGCTACTGTGTCAGATGAAATTTCACGGGCTCTATATCGCCCGATAAAAAATCCTCGGAAAATACTCCACTCTATACACTTTCATCGATCCATTTCTACTAAGGCCATATTCTAGTGTGAATTTTTCAAGGTGATTTTTTGAGAATTTATTTTAGCCAAACGGTTGAATCTACAGCGTTGGTATTTCACAGTAATATTCATACATGTTTGAAGTAACATCACAAATTTTTTCAAAGCACTGTATTTGAAATTGTAGATGACATTAAGTGTGACGTAAGTCAGTGGCGAAAATTTTTCGTCGTCGGGCGTTGCGATTGCGGCCGTCCTTGTCATCTGAAACAAACGTTTTTTTTTCAATCAACTATTTACGAATGTGGTTATCGTTCGGCTCTCTGATAAAGAATTCTAGAAAGAATTGACGAAATGGCGGCGTTTGAAAAAGAACCTTCTGATTTTTACGGACAAAATATTCTGGAGGCCCGGAAAAATAGTTATTATAGAGCAATAAAAAAGATGGAGGGCCGAACGATAGCCCGACGTGTGCTCTGCGTGTGTGCAAAATTGCAAGTCGATCGGCTGAGTAGTTTCTGAGAAAAATACACGCCCGATTTGGAAAACGCGGTTAAAGTTTCTCATGCCGTTCAAATTTCACTTCAATATTTCATAAAATACATTTGTAAGACCTCAGAGCATAAAAATATGAATTTAAAAAAAAACAATTTTCTTGACCATACACTAGAATACGGACGCAAATTGATCCGCAAATATGGCAAAAAAAAATCGAAAATGTCAAGTTTAAATTATCGAATAATTCTGACGAATAAAATTTCCTGTGTGCTTCCTACGTCTCGGGGCCGATTGAGAAATCTCGCGCCTACGTGGACGAGCCCAGTAACGTCAATCTGTACCAGGCTCGCTCGGAATAAAATCATCCAATTCAGTTGAGAAACAACAATGACAATGAAAATAATAATAATAATTGCATTAGCAGTAATTAATAGTGATTAAAATAAAAACAATGATGAAACGCAGAATTCCCCATGTGGGGAAAATAAAAAATGTACCAATTGAACAATATCCCGAGAGCCAAAAAAAAATCCCTTTTTACTGAAACAGCAGTGTCCAACTCAAAAAGGCACTAACTAAAAAAAATTGCATCTACCAGATTTTCATTTCTGCCACGCTTGGGGATAAAAATCATTTTTACAGTCGAATTATTATTATATTTACGAATTTTATATTAATTATTCCGTCATATAATTACGAATTTTATATTATTTATTCCGTAATATAATTACGAATTTTATATTATTCATTCCGTAATATAATTACGAATTTTATATTATTTATTCCGTAATATAATTACGAATTTTATATTATTTATTCCGTAATATAATTACGAATTATGTATACGAATTATTAATTCGTATTCACCAGTCTAATTATGATGCACGTAATAATTTATCTATTCGCGTCCGGAGCCGGCAATATTATTTTTCGAAATTCAAGAAGTGGTAAATAACAAAAAATATGTCCGAGCGAGCCTGCATCTCATCCTGGTCGCGATTCCAACTCTGGGAGTCTCGGGCTCGTATATGCGCGGGTTTTTAACATAAAAAGTGTGTGCATCATCGGAAGAAGAGACGAGAGAAAGACACAGGAGCAACGGGGATCATTTATATGTGTGCGGCGCGTGTGCAAAATCTTTCCGCGACTGGTTCGAGACAGTTGGAGACTCTTGAACGTACCGTGAGAAAAGCATCCTCGAGCTAAATGTCTCTCTCTCTCTCTCTCTCTCTCTCTCTCTCTCTCTCTCTCTACTTACCCCGATATGCATACCCAATGACCGGATGACCTTCGACCGTTGCATAAAGATAGGCTTAATTGACCGGGCACGAGAGAAAACACGTTTCGTTTTATTCGGCCATCTCGTTTGATGACGGAGAAGAGGCATTAAAACGAGTGGAGCGAGTGCAAAAGCCAAACGAAAAGTCCACTCGCGCATACCGAAGGCCCTGTTTACCGCGTCCATTATCTCCGCACAATGGGCGCCTACAGTTCGGGCATTTTCATTCGGTCGAAATCTCACTCATTGGAAACGGCAACTCGCACAAAAATCTCGGGATAATTTATTCGCTTTTTTTTTTGTTATCGAGATTTCCGTAAAATCGTCGTGATGCATTATTATGTGGTATCGAAGTTTGCATCGTTGGAACGCAACGAACGTTTAGTATACCGAACGTTTTTTTGTTTTTGGCAAATTCGGCCTACGAAAATCACACCAATGTTTTTCGACGTCGTCATCGGAAATCAGATGCCTACATTTGCAGGATAACTTTCGTTGCATTCCAACGATGCAAACTTTAATATCGTTTTATTGTTGTTTTTATTCCTGAAGCCGCGAAGTTATTTGCGAGCCTGAATTAGAAGGTGCAAAAAAGCGTTTTTCGGGAATTTTTTTGGAAGGGAAAGAAACAAGTGAGCCGGGTAAACATTGAGGTGTATTTACATGGATATTTGAAATTTATAAAAAAAAAATTTCAACATGAAAATGACGGCAGATTGTATTTTTCTTCTGGGTGAATTAAGAAAAAGCTGAAAAAATCGTGAAACTATAACTTTTCTCAGGTTTGAAAAAAAATGTGTTAAAAAAACACTTTAACGTGCTATGAAAATGATTTGAAAATACTTTTTCAACGACTTTTTAAATTCACTTCGAAGAGACTTTTATACTGGAGAAAAAAAATTCTGGTTTGATTCGATAGGTCGTTTAGTTTTTTTGCTATCGCGTCCGCCAATTTGGAAAATCGTGAAAATGAAAACTGGAGAAAACGCCCTTCAAAGTTTGCAATAAGAGGTAATGTCAATATCAAATATCAATTCGATGTATCTTCGAAAATATTTACAATTGGCCTCTGTAACTTTGTAAATATATTCTTGGATAGTTTATCTGTCGATTTAAGCAATAAAAGAAACGATTTTCCGGACCGTCTAATTCAGGCTCCGGCCTTAAGTTTATCTATCGATTCAAGCAATTAGAAAAACGATTTTTCGGACCTTTCGATTCAGGCTCCGGGCCACATTTTCATAGTCGCAATCTCACTCATTGGAAACGGCAACTCGCACAAAAACCTCTGGATAATTTATTTTCTTTTTTCTCTCTCGATATTTCCGTAAAATCGTCGTGATCCTACAATATTGTTTTTGTTCCTGAAACACGCTGTTTGTTTCCGCACACATTTTTTTCATCTTACCAAAGTTGATAATTGCTCAACTCGATTAAGGGGCTACATCTACTTAGAGGCCCGAAACAAAAATGCCAAATTCCGATTTTCTTTTCCAGAAAACATTTGGTGAAAGAGAACCACATTTTTTTAACACAAAGGTACATATGTTGAGAGCCTTCAAATAAAATCACCAAAAAATATAGGAAAAAAAAACAAAAACACGGTCGCCGGCCGATGAATTTTTTTTCGCGCCGTTTAGCCGTGGACACTCTCCAGCTCAAACGGTCCATCCGAAATCTAAAAACCAAACGGGTTATTCAAGTTAACAATAAATACGAGTCATTGACGATCGTCGATTTTCAAAAACATCTTTTTTAACCACGTGTCAACGAATTGAAACTCGAGCATGCAATATATGTGAAAAAGTCGTCATTTTTACGTAACTATTGAAAAATGAAGATCGATTTGAAAAAAGTGAGATCGTCAACGACCTTTAAATGTTTCTCATCGTGTCTTCTGTAAATTTTGAAACAATCCATCAAGCGGTTGTCGAGATATCATGTCCACCGACTTTGAAAACGGTGGTTCGAGAAAAAACGCGTTTAAGGCAGTAGTCTGCTTTAGAAGCCGAAAAAAAGCGTTTTTTCAGCAATTTTTTTTGAAAGGGAAGGAAATGATTGCGGTAAACGAAATTTTGAGACGATAGTGTATTATATTCAAGCTTTAAAAAACAATTTTTATTATTAAAAAATATTGAAATCTTTCAAAGTTGTAACGATTTTTCTGGGGCGCCTGGAGTCTGCACTTGTAAATCGGTGCCGGTGATGGAGGTCGTGCGATGCATCCGAAACAGTCGAACCAAATTTTTTTTTAGTTTTTATAAGTTCCTTTTCTATATGAACTAAAAAAATACCGAAGAAATGATGAAATACCAAATTTTTTCGAAGTTTGAAAAAAAAATTCACTTTTTTGAAAAAAAAAATTCACTTAAAGTTGCAAAACAAGTAATTTAAATAGTACTTTTGTCCAACTTTTTTAGTTCAAATAGAAGATAATTCAATACTGAAGCTAGATCACTTTGATTTTTTTCGATCGGACATATATTGTTTTTGCTATCGCCGGCACCGTTTTCCAAAACTTGTGAAAATGAAAACTCGAGAAAACGGGCTTTAAAGTTTTCGGTCCAAAAAAATATAAGTTTTTGGATACTTACACTAATTAGATGTTAATCAGCTATCCCCGGGCCATACAATAATCCTTCCTCTTCATCAAATCGATTTTTTGAAGCCTGCAAAGCAGACTACTGCCTTAAAGCTCTAGCACATTCAATTTTAGGAATATTTCGATAAAATTTCCGGGGTTTGTTGCTAAAGGGTGATACTATCGAATAAATATATTTTTGGAAAATTCAATTTTTTGACCCGTCTAGGTATATGTAGCCCGTCAATAGTAGAAACTGTGAAAAAATCGTAAGACTACGCATGATTTTTTTATCTTACAATTCGAGATCACGCGATCTTGCGGGGGAAAACAAAAGTACGGTGATTTCTAATTGGATTTACAATTACGTGGGTGTGTGTGCGGAAATTTCGAATAACGATGATATTTTCTTGTGTGTTTGCAATATACGATGACGGTACACGGAGGAACTCTTCCGCCCCTCCCCCTTCCTTTCTGTTACATTTTACTCCGACGCCGTCCCATCGAAATTTTGCCGAACCGGATACTCAATCAGGAAGCGGATCATTGCCAGCGAGTCCGGCCGACAGCGGCGTCAGTGACGTCGAGTCGAGTACGTCTTCGGGAGGCAACGAGGACGCGAATCTTCTGCTCAAAGCGAGGCTCAATCCGAACTCCTCGATACAGCCCAATTTGGCGTCTCATCACTCACATCTCAGCTCAGGTAGGCCAACATTCATTTATCTTTGTTTCGGCGTATCGCAATGCTGCGTTGAATATTTCCATTGATTTATCATTTTTATCGAGTGTTTAACGAAAACATATTTTTGTAGCAATATTCGTACAATATTCTGTGGAATGTTGCGACGGTTTTGAACATTTTATTCCATTGGTCTTGACGTTTGCATCGTTGGAACGCAACGAAAAATCTTTTTTATATTTTTAATTTTCAATTTGATTATTTTGCAAAATATTCTTTTGCAGATTTATATTCTAGATCTCTGAATAAGCGACTTGAAAAATGATCGAAGGATTTTCGTGCCGCTGATTTACCAAAATAAATTCGAGTAATTGAAAAATAACAATTTTCGTTGCGTTCCAACGGTGCAAACTTCAACATTATTTATTCCACTCGCTGTTTTCAATAATTATTTCAACGTTCATTTGGTTTTCCTCCTTTTTGCATTGCGATTTTTATGTTACTTCAAAAGACGATTTATTTTCATAAGATGTATGTAGAAAAAAACTAAATGCTTAGTGGATATTTTGAAGCTCGCGTCGTTGGAGGTCAACGAAAATTTTGTAGCCCGAATTTGCCAAAAAAAAGGCTGCGAAAATCTCTCAAACGTTTTTCAGGATCTTCATCGGCGATCTGCAGCCGAAATTTTCAACGGATAATTTTTTATAGTCATTAAAATGAAGCAATAAAAAAAGACATTTCGTTGCATTCCAACGATGCAAACTTCGACATTGTATACTTCGTCGAAATCTGGAAGCAAAGCCTTCGATATCGTATGAATTATTATTTTTCCTCGAATTAAAAGATCTGCCTGTCTAAATTTTAATTTTTATTACCTATTATTTTTATCCTCGCTTCATTTAATTTTTTTGCATTACGATTTTTTATTTGACTTCCAAAATTCAATTAGCATCATTAGATTTACGTTGAAAAATCAAAATGCTTAATGAATACTCAACTATATTAAAATTTTCGTTGTTGGAGCGCAACAAAAGTTTTGCAGCCCGAATTTTCCAAAGAAAAGTCTGCGAAAATGCCTCAAACGTGTTTGAGCATTCTGACCAAAGATCTACAGCCTAAATGTTCAACAAAACACTTTCGATAATAATGCAAACGAAGCAATAAAAAAATAAAGAAATTTCGGTGCATTTTAACGATGGAAATTTCGATATCGTATATTTTATGAAAATCTGGAAGCAAAGCTTTCACTTGGCAAGCTTTCGATACCGTCGGAATTATTATTTTTCCTAGACAGAAAAGATCTTCGTGGCCATTTTATCCCAATTCACAAAACGGCCCAATCTTCGCTGATTATTAATCACAGCCCAAGCAATCCCCACTTTCCTATCGATAGAATTGAAAGAACGTTCTTCATTTTTCTCTCATTCATTTATTTATTCATCCGACTAAAACTCGCGAAGATATATATATATATGACTATACTCTTAGCAAAACTCTTAGCATAGTAGAGTAGAGTAGTATACTTACTATACTCTTGAGCAACCCTATATGGTTGGATCTACAATGAACATTTGTGAATTCGATAAAAATTAGCAATCGGCAGCAGATCAGCGTGTCACAGTCCAGGAGTTTATCCATCACCGGGGGGTTTTTTGCCACCGTCTTATCACCCACACCAGCACCATCCGTCGCAGTATCACCCTCACAGAGGAGGCTCGCCCCATCATTCGGGACACGGGGGCCACAATATGCCACCGGCAATGGGACCACCGCACCACCATCATCATCATCAAGCTCAGAGCCTCCAGCACTTGCACTATCGTCAACCACCCACGTGTAAGTACCCCATTTTTATAGCCCCTCGTCGTTGTTGATCGATCGATCGATGATCGCGGTTCCCTTTCCTCATTCTGTCTGTACCCTAAACGGTCTCAATATATTTTCTTCCTCTTGTATCGCGACAAGGAGGAAAGAAAATTTAATTACCAATTATCATTATTAATAAAATAAATCAAATGAATTAAATAAATGAATAAAATAAAATTCATAAAATAAAACAAATTAAATTAATAAAAGAAACTTTACAAAATTGAATTTATAAAATAAAATAAATGAAATAAAATGAAAAATTAAAAGATCAAAATCACGGGACTTCCGCCCGACTGATCGGAGCTCAGTAACTTTTCTTTTCCTACAAACGATCTGAAAAAAAATCGTTAAAAAAATCATTCCTACGTACGTCAAGCAAAAAAATAAGTCCTCGTACGTTTCGGCGACTTTGATTTTTTTCGTTTCGGTCAGGCACTTTAATTTTGTCACGCGACCAAAATTCCTCGAACACGATTGCGCGCGATAAAAATATACGCGCGTAAGACTTTTTCATCATAACGTGCCCTCTCAGCTGGGGCATAAGCTTCGAAGTGTCGAGCTGCGATTATTACACTCGCGAGCTTCTCTCTCGCTCTCGCGCCCGCGTGACCCAGTTGCCACTTTCATGGCTCGTCCCAGATTCTCAGGCTGTCAAAACGTCGCGGTGTATGTCACCCCGTTACGTTTGCTCTTTTTTCCTGATTTTTTTTTCGCCTCCTTGGCAATTTTCCTTTGACATTCTTTGGCCGGGCGCGACGACGATGGTCGCGAAAATTGGAACTTCCGGTTTTTTTCTTCTCGCCCGTGGAAATTCGTTGGAGGCCCACCCCCGCGGGGGCGGTTCTCGCACCTTGGTCCCGTAACGAAGGACCGGAAGTGCCCGGTACATTCGGGGACCGGAAGTGCTTGGTACTTTCGGGGACCGGAAGTGCTCGATACTTTCGGGGACCGGAAGTGGTGCGAAATACGTTCGGGGGTGCGAAAGAAAAATGCCGCGGGCTGTTTTCGAGGTATCGCAGGGTCGGGAGGAATTTACGATTCCGCGTGTCGCAACGCTCCCGATATCCACGAACTCGCTCATCTCGCCCGCGCGAGATGACGCGAATTCTCGTATACGAAGGAACGAACGAGGCCGCGACGCGCGGAGGAACGATCGAAATAACTCGCATCCGGGGCCACAGACGGTACGAGAGACACGCAGGGCGGGGGGGGGGGGGGGAGAACGAGGATGGGGCGGAAGGTGAGAAACTAAAAATTCATACTACGTGTGCAATTTGGGGAAAAAATGTGTTTATTTTTCTTTTTTTTCGTCGCGAATTTGCCTTGCGATGGACCGTGGTGGGATTCTCTTTTTTCTTCCGTCGTCTCTCGTGTATCGTGTACATTCGGCTCCTTTGGGGTGAAATTCAGCGGTCAGGGCTGCATTTACGATGGAATCCGATGCTGAGACGATACCTATTGTTTTTTGGAATTTTGTCTAGAAATTTAGAATTTATTTTGGGAATTGAAAATTTTATTTAGCGATTGATGAATTTTGTTGGGAAGTTTTTAATTTTATTTGGAAATTAAAAATTTTGTTTGGCAATTTGAAATTTTATTTAGAAAACAAGACATTTTAAGAAATTTTGAATTTTATTTAGAAAATAAGAAATTTTGAATTTTATTTGGAAAATGAAAAATTTTGCATTTTATTTGGAAAATAAGAAATTTTGGATTTTATTTAGACATTTAAAATTTTGTTTGGAACTTTGACATTTTGTTCAGAAATTTAAGATTCCATTTAGGAAATAAAAATTTTATTTTGAAATTACGATGCTGAGACGATACCTTTTTGGAAATTTTGTCTAGAAATTTAGAATTTATTTTGGGAATTGAAAATTTTATTTAGCAATTGATAAATTTTGTTGGGAAGTTTTTAATTTTATTTGGACATTTAAAATTTTGTCTGGCAATTCGAAATTTTTTTTAGAAAATAAGATATTTTAAGAAATTTTGAATTTTATTTAGATAATAAGAAAATTTAAGAAATTTTGAATTTTATTTGGAGAATAAGAAATTTTAAGAAATTTTGAATTTTATTTGGAGAATAAGAAATTTTAAGAAATTCTGAATTTTATTTTCGGGAATAAGAAATTTTAGGAGGAAAATAAATAATTTTATATGGAAAATAAAAAATTTTCGATTTTATTTAGACATTAAAATTTTTTTTTGTAACTAACATTTTATTCGGAGATTTAAACAGTTTAGAATTTTTTTTTTTTAGAAATTAAACATTTGCTTTGGACAAATGTTTGGAAATGTTTAATTTTATTTAGAAATTGAAGTTTTTATTCAGAAATTTAAGATTCCATTTGTGAAATAAAAATTTTATATTGAAGAATAAAAATTTCATTTACAAATTTCAAATGTCATTTAGATTTTCGAAATTTTATTTGGAAATTAAAAAGTTTATTTAGAAATATAAAACTTTATTTACCAATTAAAGATTTTATCTAGGAAATTAACTTTTTATTTAGAAATCAAACATTCTATTTATAAATGTAAAATTTCATTTATGAATTTAAAATTCAGAAATTAAAAGTAAAAAAAACAATATCTATCATTCTATCTGCTTAGGCGAAGTTGGCGCTAAAACGATTGAAGCTTTTTCCCTGAATCTTTGGCATGTGCACATAAACGCTTCCAGAAATTCTCGGAACTTCGTTTCATCTCGATCCGTCGAGTAGAAGCAGAAAAAATGCGATTTTCTTTTGAACCTCTTTCCTTTAAACGACCGTGGCGCGCGACATCAGCATTTATTTTCAAGTTTTTTTTTCAAATCGAAGAATATTGATAGGAAATGAATTATTTAAACAAACTGCCGCTACTGCTGGATGGAAAATTGATTTTATCCGAAACAAAAGAAAAATGTACTTTTAGTACGATAATAAAACTTCCGCACGACCGGATATTAAGTCACAAATTGCAAAAATGGCAAGCTGTAAACAAAAAAAACTGGTCTTCGATCTAAAGTACAACGTCAATCATTTATCATTAAAAAAATAGATGAACAAATTTTAAAAAATCAACGAAAAATACGAAAAAAAATTGTTAAAGATTATCCGAATTTCAACTGAATTAAACGAATAAATTTTGAAATACGACTCACACCATTTGACACAACAGTTTCCAAAAAAAACGCAACAAAAAAAAACGTGTAAATCGCAGGGTGGTGGCTGATCCTCCACAAAAGTCGTCACAACCCGGTCAATTTTCGGAATGTTCTCTATCAAAATGTCGACATTTTGCAATCGAAAATTTTTTTTCCAATCTTTTTTTTACTTCCAATCAAAATTTCCAATAACAAAAAAAATTGGAAATTTTTATTTCCAATCTTTTTCTCAATTTTCGAAAGCATTAAGGTTCATGTTTCAGACAACAAGGTTAAAAAGATTCCTACCAAAGTTCATCCGAATCGGTCGATGAGTTTTTCCGCTACACGTCACGCCAGTTTTGAAAATGCACTTTGAAAGACCGTGCCATACCTCCGTCATTTTTCAAGATAAATAAATTCCAAAAATACAACGTAACAGCCGAAAATAGTAACGAAACATACCCCAAGTCTCAAAAATGTTGAAGAAATGTTTACTCGAAAGAAAAAATCATGAAATTCAGCAATTTTTTTCCTCGCCCACACTCAGAAAAAAGATTTATTAAGGACGAAGAAGTTTGTCTCCCGGCGAATAAGTTTTCTTATTCGTATCTCGGCCTACTAGCATTTCATTAACAGCTAAGACAAATGTTTTATTTAAGTTTATGTTTAAGATTCACCAAGATTTTTTCTTAACATCTAATAGGATTCTTCATAATTCCCCAGCTGGTTTGTTTTCGAGCAATTGTGTCATTTCGCCCGTCATTATTTTCTCACTTGAACGTTTTGTTTCTCACTTTATATTCTTACTTACACTTAAGGCGTTACTTTATATACTTACTTACACTTAAGGCGTTATATAAGGTGCACTTGTAGCGCAAAAAAAGGCCTTTTTCACGAATTTTTTAAAAGAAAACTACAAAACTTTTTTAATCGATCAATATACCATCTCAAAGAACACATCTCGAAGAACTTTCAGTAATTTTTTGTATTGAAAAATATTACATTGTTTAGTGGCAAATGGCCGTCAATGAAATAATGTTTTTATATACACGGTTTGCGGTGACCAACATTGCGGCGAAGTGGATCATCTGAAAAAAAAATGCGGATGGACTTGGTCAAATATAAGTATGAACTAGTCTTTAATCGAAGGATTTTAAAAAATATTCATTTTTCACAAAATGGCGGACAGTCAAAGTTAATGGTTCGATTTTAACGAAAAAAACGGCCGTTTTTTGGCTATAAAACGGCCATTTTTTTCGAAAAAAAAAAATCGAACGATTAAAGACTACATTTTTGTGTATTAAATAAGCCTGCAAAATTTCAAGAAGATCGGTTCATTAGTGTTCGAGTAATCTTGGTCACCGACTTCAGAAATGCCATTTTGAGAAAAACGCGTTTGAAGTTTCTCTTTCAACGCTCATATCTCAGTCAATTTTGTTCGGATCGACTTGAAATTTTCAGGACATACTCTCAGATACTTATACTTAAAAAAAATGCAATAAAAAAAATCGATTTTCCCTTAAATAATTCCTCACTTTCGAGTTGCTCACTTCCCTAACGCAACACTGACACTTGTGCCGAAAGCATTGGCATAGGAAGAAGCTACACGGTAAGCGTACGCGTGAGCTTCATCTGACGAGCGGCCTGCTGTCGGGGCCCGTGGCGTTGAAGGGCAGAGTGCGCATGCGCGCATTAATATCACATTCGCGAAATAAGAGTTTTTCATGATTGGAAATTGGTATTTTTCCGATTAGAGGAAATATTGCTTCAAATGTTCTGTTTTAAATATGGCTTTTGATTGATGTGAAAAATCGGCACGTAAAAAAACATATTTAGTGACGCCGAATAAAAGCTGTAGTTACAATCACATAAAAAATGTCTCCATACGAGTAAACATTTATTAATTTCCAATAAATTATGTTCCAATGTGGCAATGTATTGGAACATAATACATTTTTTTTCTGAGTGCAAAGGCATCTCTCCCTCGAAAGGGACGACCGAAAGGCCGAGTGAATAATAAAGCAAGCCGGATCTTGGGGACGCAATTTCTCGGGCATATCGGTGACGATAATCGGAGTATGGGTACGCTCGGCGGTATTGGGCAAGCGTGTGCGTTCTTCGTGGCGTGTATACGCGCGGGATGGATGGCAATTTCAGGCGGCAGCGACTTCGGCAGGGATAGCCCCCCCGCGCCGAACCTCGCACACTTTCCTGGTGGGCTTTGTGAAGGAACGATATAGCCGCGAGCTCGCGGTAGCGGGAGCCCGAGAGTAAAAGTGTGCCGGATTGTATAATCGAACGTGAATAAGCAAAATGTTGCGCCACGACGATTTGGTAACTCCGAGACCGGGGAAGCAGGAGAGAGAGAGAGAGAGAGAGAGAGAGAGAGAGAGAGAGAAAGGTCCCCTTGCCGCCGTGTTCTCATTGCAAGCAAACGCACGCGGAACCCGAGAGAAAGAAAGGTAGACGGAGAGAGAACGAGAGAAAACAGCAAGGGGATAAAGTCAGCAATGAGCAGACATGTGTACTCGTACTCGCGTCAGAAATCGCCACTTTTAATGATTTTTCTGAAAATAATTTTTATTACGTTTTTTTTTTATACGAGCAATCCATTTGATGTCGATTATTACGTAAATTCCCCGAGGCGAGAGATTTTTTTTCTCTCCTGGGCCAGAATGAAAATCGTAAGATAAAAAAGCCCGAATGAAAAGTTCAGAAGCAACGTTACGTGTTAAAAATTCTTTATTGCTGCGTTACGTGAATGTTTTAACGATTCGCCTTTCATGCAGCAAATGCGCTGAAGAATGGCCACTTTTATTTTTGGACGTACCTTGATCGCTTCTTCATTTTATTGTTATAAATAAAAATTACTTGATCGTCGAGTGAATGAGTTGCCTCCTGATGGTT
>OY723393.1:27359307-27517663 GCA_963210295.1 Ophion ellenae | reverse complement strand
CAACCAAGACTTTTCTTTCATTGGCACTCATACGCAGAATATGAACCAAGAAAAAGTGAGAAATGTTGAAAATCTATGAAGTCGCACGCTTTGAAACAAAAAGATTGAATTTTCCGGAAAAAATGGCTACATTTTGCAGTAAAAAATGTACTTGAGAAAATTTTCCTAAACATTTAGGTTCATATTTTAGACACTACGGTTCGAAAGATTCATACTAAATTTTATCGGTATCGGTCGATTAGTTTTTCAGTTATACGTCACGCCAGTTCTGAAAATGCAGTTTGGCAGACCGTGCCGTATCTCCGACATTTTGAAAGATTAATAAATCAAAAAATACCATGTAATAGCCAAAAGTGATAATAAAACATACCCTAAGTCTCGAAAATAGTGAAGAAATCGGTAAATATTCGGACGTGTCACTTCCGATAAAAAGAGGCTGTACATTTTTTTTATCAATTCTTTATGATCATAAAACCTTAATGTAAGTTATATTTTAATAGCGCATAATGTTTTTAATGCATTAACATTTGTTTGGGTTTGTTTGGCCGTTTAAAGTTTGACTAAAATCAACTGAAATCTTGACAAAAATTTTATAAAAAGTTTTTAAAAAATATTGATTGACATTGTTTTTGTTGATGCGCTACCATAATAATATTAAATATCACGTTTTTTAACTGTAAGAAACCACACCAAAAAAAATCAGCTCGATTCTGACAGGAGTGACACTTCCGAATATTTACGAAGAAATATTTCCTTAAAAAAAAAGTCGTGAAAGCCAACTTTCATTTTAAATGAAAGAAAATAATTTCCCCCTTAAAGGCGCGCGGCCACGAACAAGAGCAAGGGTCGTGAAAAAAAAATCATCGCCAGCCGATTCGATTCGACGTGGAGCGCCCTGCGGATGCGCGCCTATAATTCGCGCGTGTACATGTCTACCGCCGTGTGTATGCAGTTACGTCCGTATGCGTTTGTCTGTGGGACGGTGCATCGGACTAGCCAGTTGCGAATGGCGCGGCTGCGACGCGCATCGCTTCGGACGAGAAACGAAGTGGGGAGAGGAAGGAGAAGGATAGAGCAGTTAAGTTAGTCTGTCGGTCAGTGACTGCCTGACTTTCCCGGCGCAGCTGAAGGTCAACTCTCCCCCTTTGCCTCTCCGCCGCCTCCTCGTCCTCTTCTTCAACTTCAACTTCTCCTCGTCTTCTCCTTGTCGTTCTCGTCCGCTATTCCTCTCTTTCTCCCCCCCCCCTTCGCACCGCTCTCTCGCGATCTCTTTCTTGCTGTAGCCTACTCTCTATACTGCAATTCGAGACCGCCCAGGCCATCCTCCTTATCTCCCTTACTCTCGATCTCGACTCCGGATTCCCTATGCGCACTTTTTCCACTTCGTACCGCCGTTGAATTTTTTCCGGCATTGAGGGGGGGTTCCCTCTGGGCAGCCAAAAATAAACGAATTTTCAAGATTTTTTTGTGTGGGAATTGTTTATTGTACATGATTAACATTTTGGGTACATATTGTTACGTTGTTTAATTTTACAATTTTTTAATATTTAAACATGGAGGCTGTACGACACTTGCTTGAAAGACGGTTGCCGCCTTGGTTGCTCCACGGCGTATAGCCTAGCGTCTGGTGCATTGGTCTGAAACACCTAAGCAAACCAAAGAAAAGAAGTTTCAGATTTTTAAGATCCACTAGCTTTATGTGAACCTGAAAGTCGAAAGGAAAGTGATAATTTGGAACATGGTACGTGTTTGAAAAACGTGCTGGACAGAAAAACGGCTCTATAATTTCGAGTCGCGTTATTTTTCGTTTTACAGTGCAGTGAAGACTACTTGGTCTGAAGACTGGTCTGATACTTTATGAAAACTACTTGGTTTGCAAACTGGTCTGATACTGCATGAAAACTACTTGGTCTGAAAACTGGTCTGATACTTCATGAAAACTACTTGGTCTGAAAACCGGTCTGATACTTCCTGAAAACTACTTAGTCTGAAAACTTGTCTTCAGACTAATACTTCATAAAAACTGGTCTGATACTGCATAGAAGCTACTTGGTCTGAAAACTGGTGACTACTTGGTGAAAAAACTACTTCATGAAAACTACTTGGTCTGAAAGCTCGTCTGATACTTCATAAAACTGGTCTGATACTGGATGAAAACTACTTGTTCTAAAAACTGGTCTGATACTTCATGCAAACTACTTGGTGTGAAAACCGGTCTGATACTTCATGAAAACTACTTGGTCTGAAAACTAGTCTGATACATCATAAAAACTGGTCTGATACTTCATGAAAACTGGTCTGATACTTCATGAAAACTGGTCTGATACTTCATGAAAACTACTTGGTCTTAAAATTGGTCTGATACTGGATGAAAAGTACTTGGTCTGAAAACTGGTCCGATGCTTTATGAAAACTACTTAGTTTGAAAACTTGTCTTCAGACTAATACTTCATAAAAGCTGGTCTGGTACTGCATAAAAACTACTTGGTCTGAAAACTGGTCTGATCCTTCATAAAAACTGGTCTGATACTTCATGAAAACTGGTCTGATACTTCGTGAAAACTGCTCTGATACTTCATGAACATTACTTGGTCTGAAAGCTAGTCTGATACTTCATAAAACTGGTCGGATACTTCATGAAAACTATTTCGTCTGAAAACTGTTCTGATACTACATAAAGTTAGATTTGGAGCTTAAAGAAACCCTTTTTTCGGATCCTCTGCTCTCTATGATAAGACGTTGAAAATCTTTTCTATTTCCTATTCTAACCATCGATCAATACGATCCCCTTGTCAATAAATTCCCAGCTTCAACAGCCCCGATAATCAGCGGGACTAGTCGCGTTCGCGCTCGACTTTGATGACGAATTTTATTCGCTCTGCGGAAACGGTTCCCCGGGGTCAAATTGTTTTTAAAAAGCGGTGTTTCGAGAAAAAAAACATGAAAATAATTAAAATTGACATCGCGTCAATGAGCTTAGTGTTAATAGCCACGGGCAGAAAGGAGTTCCGGAAGAGACGGAAAAGAGAAGAGTAACGTAATTGAGGGGATTCAAGGCTCGGGAGAATTTAAATCGAGCGTCGTATACATATATATGCTCCTGGGTTGCTCGGTTGACTCGCCGAGCGTAATTATCCCTCGTACACACGTATCGGCAAACGTATCGGAGAATGCGGCCTCGCGGCCCTATCCTCTCGCCATTTCCGTTTCGCTCCATCTGCACGCTGCGAATGTACAACAGCGACTCGTCTATGCCTTACTTTCCAAGCGTAATGTACTGCCCTCTCTTTCCTCTTTTATTTTACCGTTTTTTTTTTTTATTAACTTCGTTGCTTTTTTTGGCTCGTTTACTCGCTCGGTCCATTCGCGCGCCACCAGGGGCGCAACAAGAACGGAACAGCACGCACAACCTCCCCTTGGTTCTTGTTACGGTGGTGCGCGACGATCGCCGTATGTCCCTGGAATCCCCACTCCGGCGCGCCGCCACTCGTTTCACCCCCCTCTCCCCGCCGTTCGACGAAGCGCGCACGCGCGCACTTTCTCACTCGCGCTTTGAGCGCCCCCTCTCTTTTCGCTATACTTGTACTTCCGGCCGCGAGAGGCTAGTGCTAAATTCTCACAAAATAAACGAGCAAGCAAGAGAGAAAGAGGGAAAGGTTTCTTGCCTCCTCGGAGCTACGCTTCGCACACCGCGCCCTCTGAAGCCGTTCCTCTATTTTTAACACACGTCGTCGTCGTCGTCGGCGTCGCGGATTCAGTAACGGCTACCGCAAAGTGTACTTGGTATCTTTCTCCGTCTCTCTCTGAGAGAGAGCGAGAAAGATACGACTATATAGCCGACTATACAGTCGTTATGCGAACTCTCGCCTAAACTTCCTGTCCCTCGGCCGAATAATATGCCGTGCGTGTAATCACAATTTGCATCGATTTAGATCAAGAGCACCGTCCGCCGCTCAACGCCGAAAATAAACGAGATGAAAAAAGTCTTACTCTCATGCAAATGAGAACGGCACGTTTTCGTCTCGTACCAAACGTGTGGAAGCAAAAAAAATGTTCACCTCAATGAAAACAACTTCAGAAATCGTCACTTTATTAATCTCATGAACCAATTCCGATAGAATTGACGACCTATCGTTCAACAAATATATCTATATATAAATATTAATTTATTTATTGATGATGTAATGCAAGTCATGAATATCCACAAGCGGCGAAAGTGCAAGCGAGTCCGTCTTCAATGGCAGCTGTCTCGCTCCCTCGTTGTCTCACGCCACTCTACCACACGTTCCGTGGTATAGGTCAGTGAAGCTCTCTCGCAAAGTTTGCCCCCTCCCCGTCGCTGGTCCGCTGCCCCTTCCCGCCGCCCGCTCGTGGCGCGAATGACGCGAGGTACGCGCCTGCCGCGGCGTGCGTGCCCGCCGCGCTTACTAGAGAGCAAGCATCGGAAACGGCTTTACAACTACTCTAGCCGTGCGGGGCTCTCCTAGACAAACCGCGTTCGGGTCACGGGAGGGGGAAGGCTCTACGATTGACTCATCTAGCTCGTAAAGCCGGCAGTCGTGTACGGCTTGTTCGCTCGTCCGTGGGCTAACGTCCTCTCGCGGTTCCTACTCTCATCCGCACTCACGAGATCCAGCCTGTTTTTCCATTGGGCAAACATTGCGAGGTTATGGTCTCGCGCTCGTTTGATTGTAGCCCCCCCCCCCCCGCCACCCTCGCTCGCCAACTGCTTTTTGTTTATTACGAAAAACTACGCGGGAGACTGACTTCGCGTAGGCCTGCGAGAGATAACTCGCACCGGGAGACAGCAGGGGTGGGAGGAGAAGTTCGTAACGTGCGAGAGAACGTTTATTATTAGCTCAACGCTGCCCGAACGCAGCGCTTGCAAATTCGACGGAAATTCCGAGCGACTCCCCAAGAGAGAAAGAGACAAAGGCTCGCATCGTCGCGCCTCCTGCAGTCTGAGAAATTAAAAAAATGTCCGTTTTCCTCCCAAGTGTCGCGGCCCGAGCGGTCACGTGACTCAAGCAAGGTGTGACGGGCCATCGAGGACTTTTTACGCGCCATATTCGCGAAAGATGTTTCTCTCGCGAACGAACACGATAATGATACGTGGAGGCTTTCTAGAGGCTCGAAAAAAACGACCAAAATCTACACTTTTATCTGGGAAACGGTTTGTGAAAAAGAAACGCATTTTTTTAAACACAAAGGTACATATATTGAGAGCCTTTGGGAAAAAATCACCAAAAAATACAGAAAAACAATGCAAACATGGCCGCCGGCAGATGATGAATTTTTTCGCGACGTTTCGCGGTGGACACTCGCAAGCTTAAACGATCTATCCGAAATCTAAAAACCAAACGGGTTATTCAAGTTAACGATGAATACGAGTCGTTGACGATCGTCGATTTTCAAAAGCATTTTTTTTAACAACGTGGCAACGAATTGAAACTCAAGCATATAAAATCTTTAAAAAAATTCGTCGTCTTTACGTAACTATTGAAAAATGAAGATTGATTTTGAAAAAGTGAGATCGTCAACGACCTCCAAATGTTTCTCATCGTATCTCCTGTAAATTTGGAAACAATTCAGCGAGTGGTTCTCGAGATATCACGTCCACCGACTTTTCAAACAGTGTTTCGAGAAAAAGGCGTTCAAAGTATGGTGCTGCCACCGCCCGCCCGGCCGACTGTTAGGAGCTGTAGCTCGTTCAATTTTAGGAATATTTCACTGAAATTTTCACGGAATATAGCTAGAGGTGATACTATCGAATCAAAATATTTTTGAAAAATGCAATTTTTTGACCCACCTAAGTACATATGTAGCCCGTTCAGTGTACTTGAGGTATGAAAATTGTGCGCATGTTCGCTTGCGATTTATCGCTTCCATATGTTTACGGATGCGTAACGCGTCGAATGCAAGCAAAAGTAGAGTTGTAAAAATAGTCCGGGTGCGATCTCGCAGCTATTATTCGCGAGAATGAGTCGCGCGTGGTGAAAAGCGAGACTGCTTCGCGTTTATAGCGAACTCGCTGTCTCCCTTCCGCGCGCGCTTTTCCCTCTCGCTTGCGCGCGCGCTATTATGCACTAGATGCCGCTGATGGCGTCACCGTGCAACCTTGGCTCGGGTCAGTCCTCTATCATACTGCAGGCAGCTCACCGCCGCCTTTCCCTCATCCTTCCTCTTCGCTATTCTACCCCCCCCCCTCCCCCGGCCGTCCTCATCCCGCCGTCCTCCACCAACCTCTTTTACGCTCTTGGCTTCTTCCTTCTCGGTGTCGTCGCTGCACGGTTTCCCTCGTATCTTTCTTCCTCTCTTTCTCTCTCTCTCTCGATCTCGAGAGCTCCGTGCACACTTCGCGCCCTCCTCACTTACGACGTATTTTCTAAGCCCCACCACCGACTACGTCCGCGACTACTGAACCCTCGAGAGATCGCCGCGCTACTCCCCCACTCCCTACTTCCCCCACTATCTACCTATCTATCTTTTCTATATGTTAGTTCTCGTCTAAATTCACGATGTTGTCGCTTTTTTCGCACTTGCGCGCAACCCTCCCTTTCGAAAGGACGTGACGACACGGCAGACAGCAGCCGAAAAGGCACTTCCGGCTGCTGCCGTTATGCGCGTGTTTCTCAACACTCGAAAAAATACGAACGAATTTCCGCAACGGCGAATATTGCGGGAAAACGATTCGGTGGAATTCCTGAGTAAATAGTCACATTGCGACTCGGGGATTGATCAAGTCGAGTTGTCGCGAAGCGTGGCTAATTCGGCACGAGGCGGAAGAAATAGTTGGGTTGAATCGTAGGAAACGCAGGTGCGTCTCGAGGTGTGTAAGAGAGGTTAGGGAGGAGGTATGTTTGGGCGAGGAAAAAATTGCTGATTTTCAGGATTTTTTCGCGATTTTTGAAACTTAGGGTATGTTTTATTACTATGTTTGGCTGCTAGATGGTATTTTTGTTCTATTAATCTTTTAAAATGGCGGAGGTATGGCACGGTCTTCTAAACGGGTTGCGGCGAATGTCGTCAGACGGCGTGCCATGAAAACCTATGCAAACACTGATACGCGTAGCTCCAACCTCGTGTCATCGTTGCACCTGTTGAGAAAATACGTCTTCCTCTGCCATCGAGATACGGCCTCGCGATATTACGCGTAGGAAGTGTGCACATCGTGGCAAGAAAAAGTTATTCGTGTGACGATACGCGAGCGACAAAACGTCGAACCTCCCGTCGTAACGCCAACGAACTAAAAAATTTTATTCGAAACAAGTGCCCCGCATCCACGGAGAGATTTTTTTCCTCGGGGATAAAACGCGCGCGTGCGAAACGTTGTTTTTTATCAAGCGGATCAACGTTAATAACGCTGATCGCTTATTCTCCAGATTCTTATCTCTCATCGACTGTTTTAAGAGGCTTTTTTTGCACGCTCCGGAGAAGTCGTATCTCTCATTAGCCCGATGCAGAGACGCGCTCTGCGCACGCCGCTCGTGAAAACGAGAGATTTCAATCGTCTTCGCGCGCTCGAAACGAGGGACTTTCACACTTGTTCGTATCCACCTAATTCACAGTCGCGAAAATCTTCGCTCTCGCAACACTGCAAACATTCCACAGTGCGTGTTTATACGCGTACGCAAAAGTCGCGCACTTTTTAATAACGCGTAACAAGTCGCTGCGTTCCCTGATTGCGCCTATACCTACGCAAAATGTGTACAATTTATATGTACTGCAAGGAACTACCGACGTTTTTGGGAGCTCAACGCCATCTCGCGCTTACGATGCGAAACTTGAGGCTCGACACCGGTCGGTAAAACAGCACGGGACGAAGATCTTTGTCGGTAAATTGTTATCGACGCGGCGAAACGAACATCGAAACAATATTACCGAGAGTTTCTCTGTTATCTTGTCGATATTCGGTGATTTGTATTGTTCCGGTTGGAGGTCGAAGGCGAACTGAAGTACCGACGCGTAGCGCGATATACCAGATGAAAATTCAAGCTTTCAATCATTGTTTACTTTTAATATTAAACGTAAAAAATATTGTACTTAAATTAAAAGTGTATTGAAGTAAAAAGTGATCGAATGTTGTGAATCTCGCTGTACGATGGTACTATTTATTTCTACGTTACATGTGCATGGCCAATGAAAATGGACAATTGAAGAAATGTTCTTTTAGTGTAATAATAAATAATAATAAAACTTCAGAACGACTGGATATTTTTTGGAAATATTGAAAGTTATGAAAATGACATGCTGTAGAAAAAATTGTCGATTTTCGACCAAAACACAACGTCAAGATTTTTTTATGAGCAAGCGGATAAACTTATCGAAAAATCGTCCGGTTATACGATAGAAAAAGCTAGAAAGTAGGCTCCGTCCGAGTTTGAAGTGAATCGGGGAAATCGATATAGAGATACAACTTCCTCCATTTTATAAAACATAGTTTAAAGATAAACGCAAGAAAAAGGGTGACCGTTCCCAAAAATCGCCAAGATTCAGTCGATTTTACGAGTTTTTTTTTTAAATCTTTGTGGCAAAGTGAAAATTAACGGGTTACCCCTAACTCGTCGCCGGAAAAAGAGGAATTTTTTCTGGGAAACGTATTCGGGTTTTCAATTTCATTTTACATTAAAGAGTGCAGCTTTAAGTATCTTATACAATGTTTGCATTGAAAAATATTTATAAATTTGATAAATACTTACGTATTTTAATTTCGTAATTTAAATATTCATAAATATTTACATATTTTGTATTGAGAAATATTTATAAATTTGGTACAAAAATTTCCCGCTTGTGTAGACCGCTGTTTGAAACGAATCATTCGAGATTTAAAAAACCCAAACAAACAAAGGCATTTGGTTATTTGACGAAATTATCTAGTGCTTGGACGAAGGATTTGGTAAAATATTCATTTATCAACAAATTGCCGCAGTCAACAGTGACAGTATCGATTTTCGGTGAAAAAACGCTCTAGTTTCGTGGAAAAAAAACTATGCAACGAAAAAAAGTCCTTTATTCAAGCACTTGTTTTTAATATGTGAAAGAAGCTTGTAAAATTTGAAGTTGGTCGGTACAGTGATTTTTGAGTTATCGTGGTCACAGATTTTGTAAAAGAAATTTTGAGAAAACAGTGTTTAAAGTTTGCCGGATCGCGGAACCTACCCATAAACGCCCATAATTCCCTCAATTTTCAACGTATCGACTTGGAATTTTCAGAAAATATTTTTAAAACGTCATATTTTGAATTTATACTATCAATTATGTATTATAATAAATATAACAAATATAAATATGAATATATAATAAATACCTCAAATATAAATATAAATGGATAATAAATATAACAAACATAAATCTATACATAATAAAAATAAAAAAAACCTTATATTTTAAATGAATTCGTCAAAAACCTAAAATCGATGGTTCCGAAAATCGCAACTAGGTATAACCCCAAAGGCCCTGGGCTACAAAAAATCCCAACCCAAAACCGCATGAAAAAAAAACAAATATGAATATCAATATATAATAAATACAACAAATATAAATATGAATATATAATAAATACAGCAAATATGAATAACAAATATAACAAACATAAATCTATACATAATAAAAATAACAAAAATCTTATATTTTAAATGAATTCGTCAAAAACCAAAAATCGATATTTCCGAAAATCGCAACTAGGTATAAAGCCGAAGGCCCTGAGTTACAAAGAAAACCCCAACGAAAAATCGCATTAAAAAAAACAAATATGAATATCAATATATAATAAATAAAACAAATATAAATATAAATGAATAATAAATATACCAAACATAAATCTATACACAACAAAAATAACAAAAATCTTACATGATAAATGAATTCGTCAAAAACCAAAAATCGATGTTTCCCAAAATCGCAACTAGATATAAACCCAAAGGCCCTGAGCCACAAAAAAATCCCAACCCAAAAGCGCATTAAAAAAAAAACATTTCAAGAAGCCCCTCCAAATTCTCGAAATCCCCTTTCTCCCGAGGAAGCCGACGAAAATAAAAAATAAAACAGATTGTTGATACCCCCATGTTTGCCGTTTTGCTTGCAGTATCCGAGAGTTACAACAGTTACGTGAATTCGATGTACGGCGGTGGTGGTGGTCAATTCGCGACGACGTGTACGCCGAGTCCGCCTCGGGGACCAGGTGGAGTACCGACGAGTGTGATCCAAGCGGCGACGAGTTCGGTCTCGGACGACCTCTATCTCCTCGAGTTGGGCTTTCCGCCACGGCCGAAGAAGAACAAAATGAAGAAGCCTCGTCAGTCCGAGGGTGGCGCAGCGGTCAAGAGAAAATCGCGCGAGGGCTCGACGACCTATCTGTGGGAATTTTTGCTCAAGCTGCTGCAGGACCGGGAGTACTGTCCGCGTTACATAAAATGGACGAATCGCGAGAGGGGCGTATTCAAGTTGGTGGACAGCAAGGCGGTCTCGAGATTGTGGGGACTGCACAAGAACAAGCCGGACATGAATTACGAGACGATGGGACGAGCCCTGAGATATTATTATCAGCGTGGCATATTGGCCAAAGTGGACGGCCAGAGATTGGTGTATCAGTTCGTCGACGTGCCCAAGGACATTGTGGAGATCGATTGCACGGGTGCGTGAGATAGGGCCTGCCCTTCGACGAGGGAGCTCGGAATATACGCGAGAAAGTCAACGATTAATAATAATAATAGCGATAGCTGTAACGATAGTAAGGACAAGGGTTGCGATTACCCGAAGGGTAACAACGGCAGGAGCATCGCGTCATCATTCTCCGCCCCCTCCCCGTCATTGTCGCCGTCACTTTCATCGTTGCCACTGAGGCGAGACGGTACCTTGTCGAGCTCTTCCTATCATCATCATCATCATCATCATCATCATCATCAACGTCATCACCGTAATCATCATCAGCATCATCAACCTGACTATCATCAGCAGCAAACTCTGCCCACGTGGCACATCCCCCAAATCATTCAACGCCCTCTCTGACTCCGTTGTTCCTTCTCCAACGAGGGAGAGCGCGCGAACGAAACGCCACTTTCGCTTTTGCGACATTGAGCAAACCAAAAATCTTCACGTCACGCGGAAAATCCTTTATAGAGTTCTATTCGTCTCAATGTTCTTGTCGTTCAATGTTGGCGCGCGCGCGCGCTCTACCCACAAACCTTACCCGTAAACGTATGTTAACGGGGTCGTCCAGTGTGAAGGCCGCTTCTTAATGCTTCTTTGGGGAATTTTTTTTTCGACGAACCATTGAAATAATATAATTTCTATATTGCATTTCATTTTTATTGACATTTGAACAAAGTTTGTGAATTTTTTTAAGTCAGAATATAGTCGGAGATACACCGCCCAACAGGGACACATATGAGGCGATCCATGTCACTTCAGGCAGTGAAAAAAAATCCACAAATAATTTTGATAAATCGAGTTACTTTATTGAAAAATAATCACCGAGTGTCGACATTTTTAAAAAATTTCTGACGTTTTTTTCTCGTTGATTAACATTTTTTGATATTTTTCCATTCAAACGGCTGTATCTTTGGCAGGATTTGACGTATTTACATTCGTAAAAAACGAAAATGTGCGTCTTTTTCTAGCCTTCCAGAAACAAATTAATTGAGATTTTATTGAGCAAGTAGAACGTCCGTTTCAAGGCAAAATATGCAAAAATATTTTTTTTATCAAGGAACGACACTTTTTATTTTATTTTTAAAAATTTCCCCGAATTGTGAATACGAAAAACGGATTTTTGGTATTTTTTATATTATGGGATTCCTAAACACCGTGAAGTAACAGGTATTTTTATTCTTTTAATTTTTTTATTAATATTCGGTTGAAGAGTGCGGAGCACTCGCTGTATATTTACCAGGTTTTTGAAATACATATGCCATATATGTCATATGTATTGGAGCCTTGAAGTGCTCCACACTCTTCAATCGAATATTAATTAAAAATTTTTTTTATAAAAATAGCTGTTACTTCACGGTGTTTAGGAATCCCATGATATAAAAAATACCAAAAATCCGTTTTTCGTAATCACAATTCGGGGAAATTAAACAAAATAAAATAACGAGTGTCTTTCCTTAAAAAAAAACATTTTTGCATATTTTGCCCTGAAACGGACGTTCGACTTGCTCAATAAAATCTAAATTAATTTTTTTCTCGACGCCTAGAAAAAGACGCACATTTTCGTTTTTTACGAATGTGAATACGTCAAATCCTGCCAAAGATACAGCCGTTTGAATGGAAAAATGTTAAAAAATGGTAGTGAATATTTTTCAATAAAGTAACTCGATTTTTCAAAATAATTTGTGGATCTTTTTTTTTACTGGCTGAAGTGACGTGGAATGCCTCATACATAAAAAGAGGTGCTCCACTGCTGCCATGATTCCGGCCGTTCTGCTTATCTGAAGTCGAAACAACCAAACGCAATTTTAATCGCGTGACTTGAGCCTCTACATCGAACTAAAATAAAGTTCAAATTCGAATAAAATAATTTTTTTTACGCTTTAGAAAAAAAAATTCAATTTTTCGTATTTTTTTTTTTGGCGTCTATGTAGCTGATAAAAAGAAAACTAACGAAGCAATCTTAATTATTTTAGTTCAACTTGTAATTATATATGTACTAAAGATACTGGATACATTTGAGCAGAATCAATCAAATAGTTTTTGAGATATCATGGCAGCAGTTTGAAAAAATCGTGTTTTGAGAAAAACGCGTTTGCAAGTTGTCGTAAATAATTCATAATAAAAAAAAAATGGTCTCACCATCAATCCGCTATGTCGGGACCATAGAGTACACCTTCCTCTTCTTCAAAGAAGTCATGCAAGGCCGTTTTCTCTTCTTTTGATCTGACACACCAGACGACCCCCTTGTTCCAAAAACGAAAGAAACAAAGTGGTAATTAAACGCGAGCGTACGGCGCCTCGGAATCTACGGACAAATTACTTAAAATTAGCGGGAGAAAAGAAAAAGCTCGCGAACGAATATAAAGATAGGCGATGAAAATTGTACATTCGAAAAAAAAAAGGCGATATAAATTATTTATTGTACATTCAACGGTTATATTGTGAGACTCGGAGAAAAGAAGAAAAAAAAAGAGGATTAGGAAAAGACACGAGTGTCGGGGAATAGAGGCGCGGAGATTCATTGCTGAGAGAGAGAGAGTGAGAGAGTAGGCCGCGAGAGAGTTTTGAAAAAACGAATCGAAATGTGGGCTGTGAAAATGAATTTTTTGAGAAACGTGACGTAAAAGCGCTTAAGAAAAAAAAAACAAAGAAAAAAAAACGAATATGACAAAACTGACAACGGAAAGTGATAAAGAGTGTCGGGTGCATGTTTCTGTGTGTGTGCGTGTGCGTGTGCGTGTATGTGAGGGAGAAAGATAGAGGAACAGATTCAGGGAGAAAGAGAGAGGAAGGGCTCGGCGAGGGTTGAACCGATATTTTTTTAAACGCAACCGAGTGGCAAACTGGTTTTCAATTGAGTTGAAGATGGAAATTCAACGATCGTCAGGTGCTGGCTATTACACACGAGGTCCAAGAATGTTATTTAGCAAACAAGAAGGAACAAAAAAAAAAGGAAAATATAAAAAAAAACATGAAACTTAGCGTTATTACTGGTTCATAGGAATTATTGAGACAGACATTATCTATACATCTCTGTATATATTATATAAAATATAACTTTAGCACATATTATTATTAATAATATTATTATTATTGAATATTATATATATATATATATATTATATAAATATATATTGTATGTTATGTAGTAAATGGCGCGTGTTAATGTGTCTCTGTGAGATTTTGCGTCACGTCGGTGCTAGTTAAACGCGAAACAGGCATGGCAATATTCCTCTCGCACCGTTCCGACGCGTCTTCGGACAAAGAAATCAACCGAAACGAACGTTTGAAGAAAAAGAGAAACAAATATATAAAAATGTTTTTATACGACTCGTAGTATCGAAAGTTTAATCGTGAATCATCGACCGCTCATTGTACAGTCTCGTAAACGCGATGAAAATGCTCAGAAGGATTGTGTTTCTTGTATCGTCCGAAAACTCCGATCGCGCTTCATTATATGAAAATTATATATATATATATATATATATATATATATATATATATATATATATATATATATATATATATATAAAATTCAAAAACGCACATTTTGAGAAACTTTGTCCGTCGGAAAAAAAAAGAAAATATTCCTTAACGTGTGCGAGGAAAATTTGGCCATCCTCAATCGTGGAACGAGAGCCCGGGGTCGTGTAATAATAATACCTTAGAATAATATTTTATTTATTTACGCCCTGGGTGGCCGACGTGAGAGTGAAAATAAGGATACGATGATTATAGTTGGCGAAAAAAAAAGGAAACGAGAAATGGAAGAATGTGTCTCGTAAAATATAATTTTGTATATAGATATTCGCTTGAGGAATATTACTTATTACGTGAAAAGCGTTAAAAGGAACGAAACAAGAAGAAATAAAAGAAGACTCTGTTTTTTTTTTGTTATTGGCGCGTGAGAAGGCGGAGTATATGAATATTAGTTGTATACTTCTTTTAGGAGCTAAGGCTCGTAGCGCGGTGTGCTCTCTGAACACGGCTCTTTTCACGACGATGCAGCCTTTTTCAACTGTTTTTTTTTTTTTTTATTATTATTTTTTCACTTTTCTTTCCGTTTCTCGATTAAATTGAAATACAGTAATGGAAAAAATGGACACGCGGAAGGAGAAGAGAATGAAAATATGATACCTATACAGTGATCCAGTGCTGCCAATAAATGCCTGATATACTGTCCCTTGCATTTGCCACACAAAGAAATATACGAAGAATATTTAACGAAGATGCTGTTGATATTGATACGAGAAATTTAAATTGAAGATGAAAAAAAAAGCGGAGGAAAAAAATACTAATTAAAATAGAAATAATGATGATGTGACGATGTTGCGGGACGCCAGACATACCGATGATACAAAGCAAATTGCCTTTACCTGTTGAACAAAGACGCGTTGCCTTCTTAACTCGAAAGAATAAATAAATAAATGAAACAAGAAACAAAGATAAATGCGAGAAATACGCAAAGTTTTAGCGATCCGTGTCGTAAAGTACTGTCACGAATTACACTCTGTCCCGGTACTTAAAGCGAGGCAAAAAAGAAAACAAATATTCCCCGAGCCCGTAAAAACAACAATTGAAGACCCGTCGTTTTTTCGAGAAAAATAGATTTTTTAAAGTCACACGTGTTTTTTGGTACGTTTTGAACACACCGTACGTATATGTGTATATCTACGTCGCATCTGTGAGGAACGTATTCTACGACTTTTATAAATGAGAAATAAAAAAGGGAAGATACAAACAAACAAAAACGTAAAACAGTACAATCGACGAAAAAGCAAGTACCTATATGAATAATACCACTTCGATACACGCGCGTACACGATACAATTACGAGGAGAAAAAAAAAATAACACATCAATGGAAAAATAAAAATAAAAATAAACGACAACAAGAACAAAGATAACGATGAATGCATCATACTACAAGAAAAACCTATTTTTAGGTCGTTTAAATTTACATATGCATAACATTTGATTACAGTACGAAATATTTTAACGTATAAGACTTAATTGTAATAGAGATAAAGGAAGAAAAAAAGCAACTCGTATAATGATTTTAATTGTATAAAATATATGAGATACGATGGATTGACGTAAGGAACTCTAATGTAACGTTCTGTGATTCGTTGTTTGTAGGTGAAATTTAATAAAAAGAAATACTGTATCATAATTCTGGGAGTCGATTTATTTCTCATCCTAACCGGAAGCGCGTATCGTTCGAAATACCCTTTCGAATCGTTACATTTGTGAAGTCACGTTCGAAATTTGAATTTCGACGAATTCTTTACGATGTTTCAAAACTAAAACGATGTTTTAGTTACAAATGATATTTTAGGGTCTTAAGGGGAGATATGCACCTAGGAGCCGAAAAAAGGTCATTTTTGTGAATTTTTTCAAGGAAAACTATTTGAAATTTCGGATTGGGGTTTTAATGATCTAAAAGTATATACATTCAAAAATATGTTTAATTTTCTTTGTTTAAAAATATCAAAAATATACAAGGATATTGTATGATCCTTGGAGCGTCGTAAAAAAATCTGCGTATACGGTACCCACTGGCGTTTTTTCAAAAATCATCTAAAAAAAACCAAAAAGATTATTAAATTAGATACTATAATCTAGTACTTGTCATAGCCGATTTTGAAAATATCGATTTATGACAGAATGGCGGACGTTTGAACATAAATAGTGATTTTTGGGCCAAAAATTAGTTATTATTTTGCCTATAAAACAAAAACTAAGTAACGGGAAAAAAAATCCTATGACAAGTACTGGGTAATGGTGTATAGAATAACCACAAAAAACCTCAAGGCAATCGGTTCATTGGTTTTCGAGAAATTTTGGGTACCGATTTGAAAAACGTGGTTTCGAGAAAAACGCGTTTGAAAATTTGGGAATGAATAAATCATGAAATTGGTCAACTTACATGGAATCATCGATACCAGGCCCATAGTGTAGGTCTTCTACGGTCGACGGAATGTTCATAGCTTCTGAATCCTCGACCTCGACCATCTAGGTGTATATCTCTTCTTTAATAATTGTGCAATTGGTCCGGGAGTCAAAAGATTCCGTTTTAACGACAAACTTTTCACTGTCAAATTGAAAGTGATGTGGCGCAAAATTTTGGAGTCGATTTTGCCGAAAAAAGGTTTTTCGAGTTAGCTCGCGGCATAATTTGACCAAATTTTTTCCGATTAAATTTGAATCTTTGCATCGTCTGAAAAAAAATTCTCTACAGAAATATACAGGGATTTTTAAGCGGAATAAAAAGCGAATTTTTAAGATTTTTTTCGTGTCGAAACTATTTATTCTACATAATTAAAATGTTAAGTACATATTATTACATATTCGAATTTGACAATAAAAAAAAAAGGCGGCTGTACGACACTTACTTCAGAGACGGTTGCAGCTTGAGATGTTTTACGGCGTACAACTTAGCGTCGGGTGCATTGACCTAAAACATCAGAGCCACGAGGATATGGGTTTCTAAGATCCACACGATCTATGTGAACCTATAAAATTCAAAGAAAAGTGAAAACTCGAAAAACGGTACGTGTTTGAAAAAATGTTCTATTTTTCACGAAATTTTTAGTAGAGTATTTGTTAATCAAAAGGTAGTTTTTTGAAATAATTTTTAAGGAACTGTAGGTTTACATATATGGACATGATCTTATCCGAAAGTGTGTAAAATTTCAAAATTATCGATTCCATAGTTTTTGAGTTATCTTGTACGAGGTTCCGGAAAAAGTGGATTTCAGGAAAACGCGTTTAAGGGGTTATACCAGTGTGACACTTTAAAAAAATCGATTTTTTTTGCCTCATTCAACAGTTTATACTTTCAAGAATATCATTATTATTTATGGCGTTTATATCAATATCATTTTATCTTGAAAAAATCGATAGTAAATCTTTAAACGCGTTTTTCTCGAAATGAGATTTTTCAAATTTGCTGACATTGTAACTCAAAGAGCAATTATCCGATTGACTTGAAATTTCAACGGAGTACTCTTGAATATATTAACTCTACAATGACGTAGGATATTTTTGATTCGATGAAAATTGACGATTTGGCATTTAAATAAACGACCATTTTATAGGCAAGAAAGCAGACTTTTTTTTCATAACTACGCCATTTTGTTAGATTTTGATATTTTTCGAAAATCCTACGTCATCGTACAGGAAATACCTTCTAGTTTAACGACATTTTTTCCTTTTTCGGCTTCAGCTACTCAATCGGCCGAAATCATGTCAGCAGCGGAGGAACTTTTTTTTTTGCGCCTCCGAAGGCAGCGCATAAGTCGCTTGGATCCCAATATTTTTCTATGAAAAAATTATATAATATAGGTCAAATATATCCAAATATATTCTTAATTTTTCGAAACATTTAATTGAGTACTTTTCTTCCAAAAATTCCCGAAAATCACCCAAATGTTCAGCGTTCACACTGGTATAGCCCCTTAAAGTTCCAAGACCCAAAAATGTTGTAAGTACCGATTGATCTGCGATTCCGGAGTCATAAAGTAGTTCCTCAGCTCCTCATGGAGTTCATTTTTCGGCCATAAGCTCTTCTTTACGTTATCTCCCCCCTTAATTAGAGTAAAATTCCTTTCGTTAGCAACAATTCTACACGACTTTTTTTTCTAAAAACGAAACTTCTCCCAAATGCTTGTTCCATTTCCATGAAAAAACGATATTCGAAAAATCCCCCATGTATCTCTCTGGCTATTATGCAGATCATTACAATGGAGTTCTTTAACTAAATTTTCGATTTATCTTTCACGCGCCAAAATTGTTTGGTTCCCGATAAAGCCCTATTCCAAGGGCCACCGTACCCTTTTACTTTTTATTCATCTCAGCAAACGCGAACATATCGGGCCCTTGATTAAGAAAAAAAAATTGAAAAAAAAAATATTACAGTTTCATCAACGCGTGCTACAAAAAGGGACGCAAAATGATATTCGACGACCGGAAGTGCCCGCTTCGAGAATAAAAGTTTCACAGGCTTGTAGTTCGAGGGAACCTTTGTCCCTTTGCCCTGATTGCATCGAGCATTCCATACTTTTCGACGCGATAATAAAACTTCCGAGGGCTTGACGTAACGACTAAATATAGAACGGATGAGTGGAGGCATTTAAACCTTGCGGTACATTCTCCGTAATTGAGAGCAGCGCCACCTCGATGCGCGAAGAGCGATGGGCGGGGGGGGGGGGGGGGCGACGCTGCGAAGCTTCGCCGCGTTGGTATAACAGTACAACCGCAGTACACTGTACAGCGCCGGTGTTGAACGACGTTCGTCGAATCGAACGAACAAAAAACTGTGAGTACTTCCGCGTTTTTTTTCCGTCGGAGAAAAACAAAAACCAAAAGCGCTTTTCAGTTTAGCAATAACTGCAGTAACTTAGAGGCGAAAGATTGAAATTCACGATGTTCCAGGATCGAACATTGCAGTACGCAGTCTCGGGACGCATTATTGATCAACGAGAAAGTCCATCTCCGTCTGCCACACCCGTCGGCCATTTTGACCCAATCGAACTCGAGTTGACAACTCGCCGTTCCGCGAGGAACAGGCCATAAAGAATCATGGATCAAATAACACCCAAGGAAGTCAGGATCCTCGAGAATCCTGAGGACATTCAGGAACGTCGCGAACAAGTCCTCACGCGTTATGCCAATTTCAAGGCCGAGGCCCAACACAAACGCGAGAAACTCGAGGACTCGCGTCGCTTTCAGGTATGTCGATGATATCATCAACCTTTTCGGCAGTTATTTACACGATGATAACGATGATTTAGTCTGATCAAATTAGAGTACGTTTTGAAGTATCGCGAGCAACTTTACGATATTTTCAAAAAATTGGATTTTTTGTGTTCGGAAATCGAATCTGTCAGTTCGATTTGTGATATTTTTTTTTATGCGTGCATTGAAAAGACGGCGCCGAAATTTTACACAGAGTTAATACTTAGTCAATTACTACTTGCCAAGTTTGAGTTTTTCAAAATAAAACATGTTGCGCAATGAAGTTATTATTTTTCAAAAGTCCCGCCGTTGCCTTTAGTGGATACTTCTTTCTGGTCTGAAGTTTGCACCATTGGAACACAACGAAAAGTCTTTTTTATATTTTTATTATTTTACGAACTATTGCTTTGCAGGTTTAAACTATAAATCTCTAGATAAGCGACTTAATAAATGATTGATGAATTTTCGTAACAAAAATCAGCCACAAGAAATTCATGCGATTGGGAAGCAATACTTTTCGTTGCATTCCAACGATGCAAACTTCAATCACATTTTTCGTTCTTCGTATTTTGGAAACAACAAAAATGGCGAGCTATAGAAAAAAAATCGATTTAAAAAAAAAAGAAAAGCTTGAGTGATTTGTTTCTAGAAGATAGACAAAAATATTGAAAAATTAGTCATACGATGGAAACAAGAGTGCAAGTAGGCTAGTTTGACTCTTTACAAAAGTCTTTGTAGCTCGGCCATTTTTTTCGAAATTTTCACAAAATCTTATTTATAAATTGAAGTTGAGACCCTGGGATATACAATTATGCAATAAAAATGTATTCCTTTGAAATCGTAAGCTTATGGAGACTAACTGTCAAACCATTGCAAATGATTGAATATTTTTTACAACTCGCTCTGAAGGCTTCAATTAATAATAGTTATTGGCAGCAAAATTGCATCAGTGGATAAATATGCAACATTTTTTATATATGTACAGCGTGTTCTGTTATGAGTGGATAATTCTGCAACTGTCGATAAGTTAGATCATGCCTTACTATATACTGAAATTTCAGTTTGGCAAAAGTCCCAGGTTTTTTTAGATGAAAATCATCTGCTTTTGGTTTTTCGCATACCATTTCTACAAATAATAACTTTTTTTACCCAGTTTTTAAAATAATGCTCTTGTCTATTCGTTTTATCTAGAAAAGGCTTCTTTTTAATCGTAAATGTTAAGGAAACTTTATGAAAAAAGATCTTATGCAGAATTTTCATACTATTTGAACATCTTTGATAGCCTGCGGTTTAAAAAAAAAGTACTACGCATATCGTGCCAATTACTTGAAAAAGTTACTTAGTTATTGTCGATCGATGTCATTTGTAGAAATGGCATGTGAAAAACCAAAAGCAGATGATTTAAAAAAATAACATAAAACAGAAAATCTCGAAAATCGTAGGACTTTTACTAAACTGAAATTCCAGCATATAGTAAGACATGACAAGAGTTGCAGGATTATCCATTCATAACAGGACCCCCTGTATATATATACTTTTGTGGTTGCATACATAAAGGTAGATTGACTAAAAATAATCTTTAACCCAAACAATATTATACAAAATAACTTCGCGTTGAATTTGAGCTTTGTATCTCAAGTACAAGCAGTAGTCCAGGTACGTGTTTCTCTCATTTGATTTACACGGAAAATGTCTTCGCATTCAAACTCAAACAACTCAACGAATAATCATAATTTCTGAAATTTGCTTGAAAATATCCAAAACCGAGACTCGCAGCTTTAAAAAAATTCTTTCCAAACCGCGATATCATTATTTTCACACAAACCGCAACCATTTGACTTCAATTTTGAACTGTCCTGAAGAATACATTTTCCAAGCAGCTCAATTTGAGTAGAAATAATAAATGTTCACGACTCGATGTTTGCAGTACTTCAAACGCGATGCGAACGAGCTCGAGGGTTGGATATACGAGAAGCTTCAAGCCGCGTCGGACGAGAATTACAAAGACCCGACGAATCTCCAAGCCAAGATACAGAAGCATCAGGCCTTCGAAGCGGAAGTAGCGGCGCATTCCAACGCGATAGTCCTCCTGGACAACACCGGCCAGGAGATGATAGCCCAGTATCACTTCGCGAGCGACACGATTCGCAAACGTTTGGAGGAACTGCATCGTCTCTGGGAGCTGTTGCTCTCCCGTCTAGCGGACAAGGGTCTGAAGCTCCAACAGGCCCTCGTTCTCGTTCAATTCCTACGTCACTGCGACGAAGTAATGTTTTGGATCAACGACAAAGAGGCCTTCGTAACAACTGACGAGTTTGGCCACGATCTCGAGCACGTCGAGGTATTGCAGCGTAAATTCGACGAGTTCCAAAAGGACATGGCGAGCCAGGAGTATCGAGTGACCGAGGTGAACGAGCTCGCGGATAAGCTTCTCCTCGACGGTCATCCCGAGCGCGATCAGATCCTCGGCCGTAAGGAGGAACTGAACGAGTCGTGGCAGCGACTGAAGCAGCTGGCGATATTGCGCCAAGAGAAATTATTCGGTGCCCACGAGATTCAGCGATTCAATCGGGACGCGGACGAAACGATGGCGTGGATTGCGGAAAAAGACGTTGTTCTATCGTCGGACGACTTCGGTCGTGACCTCGCGAGCGTGCAAACGCTCCAACGCAAGCACGAGGGAATCGAGCGTGACCTTGCCGCGCTCGAGGACAAAGTGGCGACTCTCGGTGCCGAAGCCGATCGTCTTGCGGCCATTCATCAAGCCGATCATTCCCAGCAGATTCAAGCTAAGCGTGCCGAGATCCTGCAGTCCTGGGAGAGCCTCACAGCCAAGGCGAAAGAGCGCCGTTTCAAACTCGACGAGTCTTATTATCTGCATCGTTTTCTCGCGGACTATCGGGATCTCGTGTCCTGGATGAACGACATGCGCGCCATTATCTCGGCCGACGAATTGGCCAAGGACGTAGCCGGTGCGGAGGCTCTCGTCGAGAGGCATCTCGAGCATCGGGGTGAGATCGACGCCCGGGCGGACAGCTTCGACTCGACGACTCTCGCCGGCAACAAACTTCTCGAGAGGAAGCACTACGCGGCCGAGGAGGTTGCCCGCAAGTTGGACTCCCTCGCCGAGGACAAATCCTCGCTTCTCGAGCTCTGGGAAAAACGTCGCATACTCTACGAGCAGTGTATGGACCTGCAATTGTTCTATCGCGACACGGAGCAGGCGGACGCCTGGATGGCGAAGCAAGAGGCTTTCCTGGCGAACGAGGACCTCGGCGATTCGCTCGACAGCGTTGAGGCGCTGATAAAGAAGCACGAGGACTTCGACAAGTCCCTGGCAGCGCAGGAGGAAAAAATCAAGGCTCTGGACGAGTTCGCCGGGAAATTGATCGAGGGTGGACACTACGCTGGTGACGACGTGGCCCAGCGTCGTCAGATGCTCCTCGAGCGTCGCGCCGTTCTCCTCGAGAAGTCAGCGCAGCGTCGTCGTCGTCTCGAGGACGCCTACAAGCTGCAACAATTCGAGCGCGACTGCGACGAGACCAAGGGATGGGTGAACGAGAAACTCAAGTTCGCCACCGACGACAGTTACCTCGACCCGACCAATCTCAACGGCAAAGTCCAGAAGCATCAGAACTTCGAGCAAGAATTGAACGCTAACAAGACCCGAATGGAGGAGATGGTGTCCACGGGACAGGAATTGATCGAGGCCGATCATTACGCGAGCGATCGCATCAGAGCCCGCACCGACGAGATCGTCACGCTCTGGGAGAGTCTCGCTCGTGCCACCGAGAAGAAAGGCACGAAATTGCAGGAAGCCTCGCAGCAGCAACAATTCAATCGCACCGTGGAGGATATCGAACTGTGGCTCTCCGAGGTCGAGGGACAACTCATGTCCGAGGATTACGGCAAGGATCTCACGAGCGTGCAAAATTTGCAGAAGAAACACGCTCTCCTCGAGGCCGACGTTGGCTCGCACGCCGATAGAATCGACAGCATAACACAAGCGGCGGAGCAATTCGTCAGCAACGGCCACTTCGACGCCGACAACATCAGAACCAAGCAGGAACAGATGCAGAGCCGTTACTCGGCACTGCAACGACCGATGAGCATACGCAAACAGAGACTCCTCGATTCTCTACAGGTGCAACAACTCTTCCGCGACATCGAGGACGAGGAAGCCTGGATACGGGAGAAGGAGCCGGTCGCGGCGAGTACAAATCGCGGACGCGATCTCATCGGAGTGCAGAATCTCCAGAAAAAACATCAGGCCGTGCTGGCCGAGATAAACAACCACGAGCCACGCGTAGCCGCTGTTTGTCAGGCCGGCTCGAGGATGCTCCAGGAAGAGCATTTCGCAGCGGAGGAAATAAGCCAACGCCTCGCCGCTCTGGACGAACACTGGGGACAGCTGAAGGAGAAAGCCCGTCAGAGAAAAACCGATCTCGATGATTCGCTCCAGGCTCATCAGTACTTCGCCGATGCTAACGAGGCGGAATCCTGGATGAAGGAGAAACGGCCGATCGTGATGAACGCCGATTACGGCAAAGACGAGGATAGCTCCGAGGCGTTGCTCAAGAAGCACGAGGCACTTGTCAGCGATCTGGAAGCTTTCGCCAGCACGATCGCCGCACTGAGGGAACAGGCGGCAGCGTGCAGACAACAGGAAACACCCACTGTCGATATAGCTGGAAAGGAGTGCGTGGTGGCGCTTTACGACTACGCGGAGAAGTCACCGCGCGAGGTGTCCATGAAGAAGGGCGACACGCTGACCCTGCTGAACTCGAACAACAAGGATTGGTGGAAGGTCGAGGTGAACGATCGCCAGGGCTTCGTGCCAGCTGCTTACGTTAAACGCGTCGAGCCCGAGGCTGGATTGAGCGCGTCGCAACAAAATTTGGCGAGGGAACAGAGCTCCATTGCTGCGAGACAGGCACAGATTCAGGCGCAGTACGACGATCTCATTCACTTGGCGCGCGAACGGCAGAACAAACTCAACGAGACAGCGAAAGCTTACGTGCTCGTGCGCGAGGCTGCCGAGCTAGCCACGTGGATCAAGGACAAGGAGAATCACGCGCAGGTACAGGACGTCGGCGAGGATCTCGAGCAGGTCGAGGTGATGCAGAAGAAGTTCGACGATTTCCAGGCCGATCTGAAAGCCAACGAAGTACGATTGGCCGAGATGAACGAAATTGCCGTTCAACTCATGAGCCTCGGGCAGACCGAGGCGGCGCTTAAAATTCAGACACAGATACAGGACTTGAACGAGAAATGGACGAGCCTGCAGACACTCACCGCTGAGAGGGCCAGCCAATTGGGCTCGGCTCACGAGGTTCAACGCTTTCATCGCGATGTCGACGAGACCAAGGATTGGATACGCGAGAAAGACGCCGCACTCAACAACGACGATCTCGGCAAAGATCTTCGAAGCGTTCAAGCACTGCAGAGAAAACACGAGGGCCTCGAACGCGATCTCGCCGCTCTCGGCGATAAGATCAAACAACTCGACGAAACGGCCAATCGCTTGATGCAGTCGCATCCCGACACGGCCGAACAAACTTACGCGAAGCAGAAAGAGATCAATGAGGAATGGACACAGCTCACAGCTAAGGCGAACTCGAGAAAGGAGAAGCTTCTGGACTCGTACGATCTTCAACGTTTCCTCAGCGATTATCGCGATCTGATGGCTTGGATCAATTCGATGATGGGACTCGTAGCTTCCGAAGAACTTGCCTCGGACGTTACCGGGGCTGAGGCCCTGCTCGAACGTCACCAGGTAAAGATGTTCAAACGAGTGGTTGCTCGTGTACGTTCGTATAGATCGTACGTGATCGAAGGGGGCACACCAACTTTGGTGCATTGGAGAAAAACTTCGAGTTGTTCAAGGGGCCAGTCCACTTTGGAGCCACGAAAAAAAGGATATTATCGCGATTTTTTTGGAGGATTTTATAAAATATATGAATATAAAAGTTGTGGGGCTTGATAAAAAGTCTTGAAATACATTTAAAAAATTTTTATTATTTTTTAAGTTCAAAAACTATTTTAACGTAAGTTTAACGTAACGCCTCAAAAATAGGCGGGTTAGGTAGCTCCATCGCAACTCGGCAACGGCTTGTCTGAAACACAACAATCAAAGTCCATTAGATTCAGTATGACACCAGCTACAAAATGACCCTCGAATATAAAGTTTTATCGAAAAATAAAAAAATGGCAGATGAAAAACGAAAAAAGTTTCAAAAAAACGTTTTTTTCGCAGTTTTTCGCAAAAAAAGAGTAAAAATCAACATTTTTAAACCGTCGAGCGTCATCTCGTTGCGAATCATGTTTACAATATGTGGTTCAAATTTCAAGAGAATCGGTTTATTAGTTTTAGAGATACGATGGAGCTAGATTTTGAAAACGTTGTTTCGAGAAAAATGATTTTGAAGTTTATACTATGAAAAACTCTTACCTAAACTCAATCGGCAATTCCTGCACCGTACAAAATCCCTTCTGTTTGCTCATCATCGTCGATTTCTTCAAGTCTTGCTTGCTTTCGATTTTTTGAAATTTTCGTAGTGGACTGGCCCCTTAAAAATACCTTGAGGGGCTACATCTACCTAGAGATCCGAAAAAATTGCCAAATTCCGATTTTTTTTAACACAAAGGTACATATATCGAGAGACCTGTAAAAAAAGTCACCATAAATTACAGAAGAACAACGAAAACATGGCCGCCGGCAGATGCAATTTTTTTCGCTACGTTTGGCTATGGACACAAGCTTAAACGGTCCATCTGAAATCTAAAAACCTAACGGGTCATTCAAGTGAACAGTTAATACGAGTCGTCGACGATCTTCAAAATCATTTTTTTCAACAACGTGTCGACGAGTTGAAACTCCAGAATAAAAATCTATGAGAAAAAATCGTTTTTACGTAACCCCTAAATGATGAAGGTCGATTTTTAAAAAGTGAGAAGGTCAACGACCTTTGAATGTTTCTCATCGCACCTCCTGTCAGTTTGGAAATAAACCATCAAGTGGTTCTCGAGATATTATGTCCACCGACTCTGAAAAACGCGTTTAAAGTTTGAAGTATGGTGCTGCTAGCGCTTGCCCGGCCAACTTTTAGAAGCCGCCAACTTTAGAAGAAGAATTTCAGAAATAGGTCAATGACATTTTCAGGGAATATAGCTAAAAGGTGACACTACCGAATAAAAATATTTTTGGAAAATGCAATTTTCACCCACCTCGGTTGATGTAGCCCGTTAAGGTAATCCTATCGCTTCACACTAGGTAGTCATACTACTGATCATACTCGAGACTTGTACAATTTATATTTTTAACATATGCAAAGAAAATTATCGGTAATAACTAAAAATTTTCCATGTGTAAACTGTTTAACCCCTTCGTTGGCAGACAGAATTCGACAAAAAAAATGTTATCCTGAAAACTTGTACTCTGGGGTTTTTGAGGGTGCTGATCGCGAATCTGAACTCAAAATTCGTGAATTCACAATGACGAACAGATATGGCGAATGAAAATACAAATAATACAAATTGATTTAGATGAAACTTGGTAACTGGTCACTGATTATGAGTCTGAACAAAAAATTTGCAAATTCAGTTTGCTGATACAATATCAGTCTGTATGAAGTTGAAAAAATATTTTGCACACTAGTAAGTGCTACTAATGATTTTTTAAAATTTGTAACAATACTTTTTGTAACCCCCTGCATTAGCGTCCCCGAAAACCCCCGAGTACCAAGATTTATCCAAATCAAGCTGTTTTCGGCATTTTCGTCCGCCATATTAGATCCGCCATCAAAATTGTTTGAATTTTGTGGTCAGATTCGTAATAAGCGACCTCGAAAATCTCAGAGTACCAATTTTTATCTAAATCGAGTAAAATTGTCAATTTCGGTCCGCCATACTAGCGCCGCCATTTTGAATTTTCGAATTTAAAGTTCAGATTCGTACTAAGCGACCTCAATAATTCTGGAGTACTGATTTTCATCTGAATCGAGTCAAGTTTTTGATTTTTGGCAAGTGAGGCTCTGATTTCAAATCAGAGCAAGTTAAATAGGGAAATAAAGGTTGACGCACTATTGCGTCAATGCCAACGAAGGGGTTAATTAATCTTTACATTTAATTAGAAAAATGAAAAAAATGGTTATTCCAACGATTCGCGCAGTATTTCTAGGTTTGATATTTGGCAACATTGGATCTATCTATGTCAAAATAATGTCAGGTGGGGGAAACATAAAGCATTGTATTCGAGCCACAACTGGTAAAAAGCGTGGAAAATTTGTGTCGGCGCAATATGTCGGTTAAAAATTAAATATGTGTGGAAATTCGAATGAGTGAGATGAGGTTAAGACTACAGTCAGCTGTTGCCTTGCTGTCACGTGTCTTTATCGCAGCAAGTAGTAATAAATCCAACACCGGAAGTTCAAATTAAACTTGATGTTACATAAAACTGAGGTCAATAAGCGTAATTTTTTCCGAGATCATTGGATTACTACAAGTGTATGTAAATCTGATTATTTTTAAGAATCTGACGGATTCCCACTATTATATACACTTTTGTAGCGACCGGAAATTGGGTTTTTGTATGGCCTCTCGGAATTCCTTCACAAAAATACGCAATTTTAATATTTTTTTCCTCTGTAATTTAGGTCGATGACCGTCCCTGAAATTTTACAGAGACGATTATTAATATATTTAGTGAAGCACGAATTTTTTTTTTGAAAATCCTATGCATTGAAGCCTGGCGATAGGATTACCTTGAAGAATTTGAGTAAATCGTAAAAATTCAAGTGGCGTGCCCCTTAAGGAGAGGTTCCCAAATTCGAGTAACATCACGAAGATATTTCAATTGTAGAATCACAGAGCAGAGATAGACGCGCGTTATGGAATACGTCCGGAGGTACAACGAACCGTTAGAGCATGACACAACGGTGTTTCTCAAGTTTTGCACTCGTTTTCATTTGCGTTTATTAAGGCCTTAGGCCACAGTAACGGGTATGAAATCATGTGCGAATTTAACAATTTTTTTTCGTATGAAAAAGTGATTCACTCATAAAATTAATCACACATCTATTTAGTATGAATATCAAGCTGTTAGAAAATATTGTTTTTTTTTTCGATGTACAAAATGGCCAACTATTAATATTTTCTTTTATCTTTTTTTAAGCGCTCCGCGGCGTGACATTTAGCATCCACAATTTTTTACCTAGAACAAAAAACAAAACTTCTCGTCAATCTACATTGGAATACCTAGAGAAGTACGTATGGAATTTAAAAAATATTGTTTTATTCAAAAGTTGTAGGTATTTGAACTTAAGAAATGAATTTTCAGTGAAAAATTTCGTTATAACTGCTCATAAACTGCTCATAAAATGAAAAGTTGTTTATTGATCAGAAATTCCTTACGTACTTTTCTGCTAAATGCAATTGGGAACATAACTTTTAAATTTGAAGTAAGTCGAGTGAAAATTGTTGAAGTTATTTGTCACGCCAATTGGAAAAAAGCTGTTTCGAGAAGTTTCGAGTAGTCGGCCATTTCGTACATCGAAAAAGAATATATATATATTTTCTTACAGCTTGATATTCATACTGAATAGATGCGTAAATAATTGTATGAGTGAATAACTTTTTCATACGAAAAAAAAATTGTTAAATTCGCACATGATTTTATACCCGATACTGTGGCCTAAGACCTTAATTGAAGGAAAACAGCCTCGTAGACGTTCCGTTTGGGAACATTTGGCCTTCGCTGTTTTCTGGTTTTTCGGAATGACAAGCAAAGCCCGTTAACAGCTTATGAATTTTCGTGCCACTATGTGTTTGCAGTGGGTTACTTTGTTCTGTTTTTAATTCGCGCGAAGGACGTTCCATGATCGTAAGGAGGAAAAATTATTTTATACACCCAGAGTAATTGTTCGATTTTTCGTTGCTGATGAATTAACCACTAAAATAATAAAACGGTCGCAGCATTACAGAAAAAAATTCCCTTGCGATAATATCCGAGTGCTTGGCGAGTTCATAGTTTTCGGACCGTAACGTTGAATGATTTTTTCCTTCCTCTCGCTCAATTCTCGTTTCGCTAACGATTCGACAACGTGATCACAGGAGCATCGTATGGAGATCGACGCGAGGTCCGGAACGTTCCAAGCTTTCGAGCTGTTCGGTCAACAACTCTTGCAATCCAGTCACTACGCTAGCGTAGAGATACAGGAGAAATTGGAATCGATGGCCGAGGCTCGTCAGGAGTTGGAGAAAGCGTGGATACAGCGAAGAATGCAGCTCGATCAGAATCTCGAGCTCCAGTTATTCTGTCGCGACTGCGAGCAAGCTGAGAATTGGATGAGCGCGCGGGAGGCTTTCCTGAGCAGCTCCGACGCGGTCGACAGCACCGACAACGTCGAGGCCCTGATCAAGAAACACGAAGACTTCGACAAGGCTATCAACGCCCACGAGGAGAAAATAGCGGCTCTTCAGACTTTGGCGGATCAGCTTATAGCGGCGGAGCATTACGCGGCAAAGCCGATCGACGATCGGCGCTGTCAAGTTTTGGATCGTTGGCGTCATCTCAAGGACGCGCTGATCGAGAAACGCTCGAGATTGGGCGAATCCCAGACGCTTCAGCAATTCTCGCGTGACGCCGACGAGATGGAGAATTGGATAGCGGAGAAGTTGCAGCTCGCGACCGAGGAGAATTACAAGGATCCGGCGAACATACAATCCAAGCATCAGAAGCATCAAGCCTTCGAAGCCGAATTGGCGGCCAATGCGGACAGAATTCAATCGGTCCTCGCTATGGGTGGTAACCTGATCGAAAAGCATCAGTGCGCAGGCTCGGAGGATGCCGTGCAAAAGCGCTTAGCCTCGATCGCCGATCAGTGGGAATATTTGACCCAAAAGACGACGGAAAAATCGATGAAGCTCAAGGAAGCCAACAAGCAGCGTACCTACATCGCTGCCGTGAAGGATCTCGACTTCTGGCTTGGCGAGGTCGAGAGCCTTCTGACTTCCGAGGATGCCGGCAAGGATCTCGCTTCCGTTCAAAATCTCATGAAGAAGCATCAGCTCGTCGAGGCGGACATCCAAGCGCACGAGGAGAGAATCAAGGACATGAACGCCCAGGCGGATTCCTTGATCGAGAGTGGACAATTCGACGTTGCCGGCATCCAAGAGAAACGCCAGAGCATCAACGAGCGTTACGAGAGAATACGAAATCTCGCGGCGCATCGACAAGCCCGTCTCAACGAGGCGAACACCCTTCACCAATTCTTCCGCGACATTGCCGACGAGGAATCCTGGATAAAGGAGAAAAAATTGCTCGTTGGCTCGGACGATTACGGGCGCGATCTCACGGGTGTGCAAAATTTGAAGAAAAAGCACAAGCGCCTCGAGGCCGAGCTCGGCAGTCACGAGCCTGCTATTCAGGCGGTCCAAGAGGCCGGTGAAAAATTGATGGACGTCTCGAATTTGGGTGTACCGGAGATCGAGCAGCGTCTCAAGCTTCTCAATCAAGCCTGGGCCGAGCTCAAACAATTGGCTGCCAATCGTGGCCAGAAACTCGACGAGTCCCTCACTTATCAGCAATTCTTGGCCAAAGTTGAGGAGGAAGAGGCTTGGATAACGGAGAAACAACAGCTTCTCTCGGTCGAGGATTACGGCGACACGATGGCCGCGGTGCAAGGATTGTTGAAGAAACACGACGCCTTCGAGACCGATTTCGCCGCTCACGGTGAACGTTGCGTCGACATATGCGACGCGGGTGAAAAGCTCATCAAAGCGGGCAATCATCGGGCCGACGCTATAGGCCAGCGTTGCAGCCAGCTGCGCAGCAAGCTCGAGCAACTTGGCTCACTCGCGGCTAGGAGGAAGACCCGTCTCAACGACAATTCGGCTTATCTTCAGTTCATGTGGAAAGCCGACGTCGTCGAGTCTTGGATCGCCGACAAGGAGACTCACGTGCGCTCCGAGGAATTCGGACGAGATTTATCCACCGTACAGACTCTTCTTACCAAGCAGGAAACCTTCGACGCGGGTCTGCACGCTTTCGAACACGAGGGAATACAGAACATCACCGCACTCAAGGAGATGCTCGTCGATTCCGGACACGATCAGACCGCCAGCATTCAAAAACGTCACGCCGACGTGATAACGCGCTGGCAAAAGTTACTCGCCGACTCGGACTCTCGCAAGCAACGATTGTTGCGTATGCAAGATCAATTCCGGCAGATCGAGGAATTGTATCTTACATTCGCGAAGAAAGCATCGGCCTTCAACTCGTGGTTCGAGAACGCCGAGGAGGATCTCACTGATCCCGTGCGCTGTAACAGCATCGAGGAGATACGAGCTCTGCGCGAAGCACACGCCCAATTCCAAGCGAGCTTGTCCTCCGCTGAAGCCGACTTCCAAGCTCTCGCCGCTCTCGATCGGCAAATCAAGAGCTTCAACGTCGGGCCGAATCCTTACACCTGGTTCACCATGGAAGCTCTCGAGGATACCTGGCGCAACTTGCAAAAGATCATCAAGGAACGCGACGTCGAGCTTGCCAAGGAGGCACAACGACAGGAGGAAAACGACAAGCTGAGAAAGGAATTCGCCAAACACGCGAATGCCTTCCACCAGTGGCTCGCGGAAACGAGGTTCGTTTATTTAACTTTACTGAAATGTTATATTTTAAATACGCCGCGCAAACTCACGTCATTGGATACGCGGAACGATGCGGTGTTGCCATATGTCTTCTTATTATAGGGGACAAATATTTTTTACGGAAAATTATTCTGTCTAAATTCCAATGCAGACCCTGCAGTGTTAAAAGTTGCAATTTTACAACCCATTATCTCCCAATCTAAATAGTCGACTGCTTTGAAATTTCACTCAAACATGCATAATGATATGAACAATGTCTGGTTAAAATTTGAACAGAATCTATAGAAATCAAGATCGCGCGCTCGTACTACCTCAAGAAACTCATTGGTGAACTTTTTTTTAGGACCCAAAAGGAAATTCACTCATAATTTTCCAAAATTTCGAAGAAATTCCATTTGGAAAAATTGTCTGCGTGTGGTTTTTTTTCATAACGCCGTACAGTTTCCGAATTATCCGGCCGAATGTTTGCACACAAATAGTGGATCGTATAAATATGACGTTCTTAAGAGGCCCCGAAATATGACGTTCTACCTTAAGGCCCGAAAAAATGGCCAAATTCCGAGAATTTTTTTTTGGGAAACTGTCGGTGATAAAGAATTGCTTTTTTTCCAACACAAAGGTACATCTATTGAGAGCCTTTGAAAAATCTAAATATGGCTAAAATATAGCTAAATAGGTAAAAAGTAATACAGTTGAATAAAAATATTTTTGGAAAATGCAATTTTTTAAACCACCTAGGTAAATGTAGCCCGATAAAATTTCAGAATACTAATATAGATTTTGATTTTTATCTGGATAAAGAAACATCGTGTTTTGATGGACAATCCGATTTACGATCAGTTAAAGCGGGATATACATTTACAACGATCAAAAAATCGATTTCTTTTTTTTTTTCTTTAAACGATAGAACTATATATGTAGAATATTTTTCCAAAGTTTCAAAGCGAAATTTGAAAAACTTCAAATGTTACAGCCCGTCAACGCTGTGCCTCATCGCTCGGATGCGGAGCGAGCGTGAGCTTCAAACGCGTTTTTCTCAAAACCGCATTATCGAAATTGGCGTGGAGGATTACTCAAAAACTATTAAGCCGATGGAGTTAAAACTTGATAAAAATATTGATAATATTGGTACCTTCTACTTGACGCGGATTGTTTTTGAAAAATTGAAGAAAAAGTACTTTTTTCATCCACATTTTACAGAAATGTTGCTTTTTTTTGCAACTGCGTGCCATTTTCTTATATTTGTATTTTCTTAATTTTAATTACCGTCACATAGAAACTATACATGTTCTAACTGAAAAAAAGTTTGAACTTTTTTGCAAATCAAAGTCTACGAGAAGCTAGACTGCACGCCGATTCGAAACTCCCCAGGCGACCTTGCTGTAACACTCTGCCACAGCTCCACCATTTTGATGATGAATTAATTTAAAAAAAATTGTTTTGTATACTTAAATATACTATTAAAGTATAATAGTAGAATAATTATTGCTTAGTTTAAAAAATCCCTCAATATTGCTTATTTTTTTCTGTCTAAATGTATATCCCGCCTCAAAACGCACCATGGTTCTTGCTTGCAGAACTTCGATGATGGAGGGCTCAGGTTCGTTGGAGCAACAATTGGAGGCGACGAAACGAAAGACCCAGGAAGTTCGAGCGCGTCGTCAAGATCTGAAGAAGATCGAGGATCTCGGCGCAATCCTCGAGGAACATTTGATCCTCGACAATCGTTACACCGAGCACAGTACGGTGGGCCTTGCCCAGCAGTGGGATCAATTGGATCAGCTGGGTATGCGTATGCAGCATAACCTCGAGCAGCAGATACAGGCGAGAAACCAGTCGGGCGTGTCCGAGGATGCTCTCAAGGAGTTCTCGATGATGTTCAAGCACTTCGACAAGGACAAGAGCGGACGACTGAATCATCAAGAGTTCAAATCGTGTCTGAGAGCTCTGGGCTACGATTTACCAATGGTAGAGGAAGGTCAGCCCGATCCAGAATTCGAAAATATTCTCGGTAAGCCGCGCCGAAACATCTTCTCTTCTCCTTCTCCTACTCGACGAGAGACTTGAATGTTTCCTTCGGATTTCAGACATCGTGGATCGAAATCGCGACGGCTACGTTTCGTTGCAAGAGTACATGGCTTTCATGATAAGCAAGGAGACCGAAAACGTACAGAGCTCCGAGGAAATCGAGAATGCATTCCGCGCCATCACGGCGGCCGATCGACCCTACGTCACGAAGGAGGAACTCTACGCGGTAAATACTTCGTTGATAATCATTCGAACACAAGTGTTATTGTCCTTGAAATCGACTCGTCAACGTTTATGCCTTACTTTTCGCTCGCAGAACCTCACGAAGGAGATGGCCGATTATTGCACCGCGCGGATGAAGCCCTACGTCGATCCGAAAACCGACCGACCGATCACCGCCGCCCTGGATTACATAGACTTTACTCGTACCCTTTTCCAAAATTAACAAGTTATTCCCACCCGCAGATACACACATTTATCATAACTATTTATATTCGTTGAAAAGCAGACGTCGAGAAATGCAATCAAAGAAACTAATCGTATTGGAAAATCGCTTGTGCACGTTTATTCTACAAAAAAAAAAAAAAAAATAGCGAATTTATCGACACAAATCTTTTTGACTAACGAATCGTTCGTCGCTCGTTTTTTAACAATTGATACTTCCTCCAACTCCGCTTTACGAATCTCGTGCCGTTCGCGTGCGAGAAGGTAAACGAAATATGTTTTACACAATTTATCACGATGCGAAGGACTGTTCAGCTGCTATCGAATCGCTTACACGTTGCGTATATTTGTAGCTCGTTATCTCAATATATAAATATACGAAGGAATACTGCAAAGGTCCAAAATTTATTGCGTCGAAAGAATAAAATAAGCGGAATGGCCCATCGCTCCGGCAGGCAGGACTAGATATCCTTGCACAATAATTTACGAAGTTGATAGCTCATGTAGTATGGCTTGGAGACCGAGCCGTCGTGACGCTCGCAGTCCTCGAGGAAGCAGAGGAACAACGTGTCCACCGCGACTTCGTAAACGCCGAAAAATACATTGGCTACGAGATAAGCTCCGACGACGACGAGAACGACGGGCACCCACCAGAACGCGATCTCGTACTCCGTGTGTGTGTAATACCACCAGGTCGTTGCGCCCATCGCGCCCGCTATGGCTATTTTCCCCAAGAACAGCAGCCACGAGACGATCTGAGAAGAAGAACCAACGAAAAATTTCACCGCGACTTGCACAGTACTCGCCATTCGTTCATCGCTACGTTGCAACTCCGTGCTTTTTACTCACGTTATTGAGGACGACGACGCGAAGAGAGTTTCGCACTAGAAGACTCAGAGCATCCGCGGCTGAGCTGCAGAGACCTTTGCCGTACACGGCGCAAACGATGTAAGCGTTGCGGTTCATAAACTTCAAAAAGCCCTCGAGTAAGCCGAAGAAAACTTGGGTACAGCAAATGCAACAGCGCTGGCATGCCATCTGGACTAAACTTCCCTCCTTGTTAGCTGCGTGCTTAATCGCTTCCAGAATATATCGCACCAGTCGACAGATCGTTATGAGCAGAGAACCGAACGCGACAGTGCCCAGATGGTACCTGTGATAATCACCGGTACGTTTATCAGGGCTGTTACGCATATAGATAACAGGGACAAGTCGGGGAATTTTGAAAATTCTCTGGAATTCTTCCAGAATTTGTTTTTTGCAAGAATTACGAAGAATGAAGGAGACTTAAAAAAAAACTTTAAAAACAAGCTTTTATTTGAAAGGTGCTGTACCAAGAGGTAAAAAATAATTTTCAGTAAAATTGAAAATCAAAACAGTATAACTACAAAAAAGTCCCATCCTTGGCCACTCATTGGTGCAAGTACTTAAGGGGTTAAGCCACAGTAACGGGTATAAAATCATGTGCGAATTTACCAATTTTTTTCGTATGAGAAAGTGATTCACTTATAAAATTAATTACACATCTGTTTAGTATGAATATCGAGCTGTTGGATTTTTTTTTCGATGTACGAAATGGCCGACTACTAATATTTTCTTCCGTTATCTTTCTATCTAGAACAATAAACAAAAATTCTCGTCAATCTACATAAGAATACGTAGAGAAGTACGTACGGAATTTAAAAAAATATTGTTTTATTCAAAAGTTGTAGGTATTTGAATGAATTTTCAGTGAAAAATTTCGTATAAAACTGCTCATAAAATGAAAAGTTTTCGATTAATCAGAAATTCCGTACGTACTTCTCTGCAAAATGCAATTAGGAACATAATTTTAAATTTGAAGGAAATCGAGTGAAAATTGTATAAGTTATTTGTCACGCCAATTGGAAAAAAGCTGTTTCGAGAAAACAGCGGTAAAGTTTTCGGTACTCTATGCCCGTGCCAGAGGTGGGCTTACGTTATATGGTCAAAGTCGGTGAAAACTTTTTTTCTTGCTATATATCGAAGAGTAACTTATTCTTATGATGATGAAGCACCGTTTTAGCGAAAAAAATCGATTTTTTTGAAAATTCTACTGTGGCCTTACCCCTCCAACGGTACAGAAACGTAGATATTTAAAAAATATGAAATATACATTTTAAAAGCTTGAGGCTTTTTTCGGAAATTTTAAAGTAATGTTAGTACTTATGACGTTTGACACCTCGAGCTTTTAAAATGTATATATCATATTTTTTAAATATCTACGTTTATGTACCTTTTAAATACTTGCACCAATGATGAGTGACCAAGTAAGGGACTTTCTTGTAGTTAAACTGTTTTGATTTTCAATTTTACGGAGCATTATTTTTTACTTTTTAGTACAGTACCTTTCAAATAAAGGCTTGTTTTTAAAGAGATTCATTGGGTTTATTTTATTTTATACTTTTTAGTATTATGATTCATTTTTTTATTTGCCATTCAAACATCGGCGTAATCAAAAGCCTTGCCGTAGGTTATAAAGGTTTCGCAAGAAACTTTATAGTTGTGTAATGATGAATAGTGCTCAAGTCAACAAAGTTAATGAGAACAAACTCGATTGCCCTACCATTTGCCATTACTAAATTTCAGTTCCCACCTTCCACCACCATTAACAGACTCTCGTCATCATGTGTAATGTAAAGTGCTCATGATAACAAAATAAATGAGCACCAACCCGACTATCCTAGTATATTTTATTAAGGAGTTGCACTGCCCACCTCCCACCTCCACCATAAGACCACCTGCATGGTACCATGTTATTGCGTTGTCACCGAAGCTACATAGGTATGCCAAATTTCAGCTCAATCGGAAGCCAGCAATTGCTTGAAAAATGGGTTACAAATTTTGCACCGGAAGGACAGACATACGAACGAAGGAAGTTAAATAAAAGCTTTTCAACAAACTGAAAAGTATAGAAATAAATATTTTCGTATATTTTTAACATTTATATTATTCTTTGTTATATACAGAAAAAAGTTATGTCAGTGCCAAACATGGGAAATTGGAAAACTAAAAACGAATTTACTCTAAAGCTCTATACATTTGCATTCGATTTGTCGATATAGAACCACACAATTATTAGTCTAGATAAGTGTTTATATTTATTTTGTACTTATTGGCACTGACATAAAGATTTCTGTTGATAATAAAGAACAGGTTCTGTATTTGTTTTTAATGTGTTTTTTTTACTTCACAGCCCGGGAAAAATGGACATATATAAACATAAATAATCATGTATGATCTTGTCATAAATGATCATGAACGAAATATGTCCATATAATCATATATAGTAATATATAGCCATATATGATCACATGTAATCATATACGATTATATATTCTCATATACTATTGCATATGCATATTGGGTATGCAGATACAAATGTACAAATACTTTTTTTTATAATACAAGCGTAAAATATGATTATATGCAGAAGTACAATATGTGTTGACCTATTTGTGATATGCTGGTAAATAAATAATACCGAAAAAAATATTTATAATTTGTATAAATATTAACAATGATTTAAATCACCATTTCAGTACGTTGATAATAAAACAATAAAATATTATCAGCATCAAATGCTGATTTTGCTGCTTATAGACAGTATTATATGAAAAATGATACGCTGTATACATGATCCTATATTTTATCAAAATAGTCTGTAGTGGTATTATATATGGAATAATATGCACGGTCATATATGTTTTCGTTATTATATACGTTCAAATATGGTTGTTGCGGATAATTACGATTACATATATGATTATATATGACACCAAAATAGTTTGTACATCATATATAGCATATACATGGTATTATATACAATTATATATGATAATATATAGTACATGTTGTATCATATATGAGTTCATACATGGTAATATATCTACATATATCGTCATTCATGATGCCATTTTAAGGCATATATAATTATATATAATGTTATATATGAGCGTAAATAATTATACATGTTTATATATGTCCATTTTTTCACGGGAGTGTTTAAATTATTTTTCGAATTGCGGTTTTTTTCCACTTTACATTTTAATATTTGGCATGTTCATATATTTGATATAAAAAAAATCATGCTCTTTATTCGACTCCATCTCCCTGGAATATTTGCAAAACCTGTGTGGAAAACCTGGTAGAGTCAGGGAATTTCTGAGTCAATAATGCGTAAAAACCGTGTTTATAAATAGATTTTCCAATATTGCCAATAGATAGTGCGGCGTATCAATCAGCGAGGCAGGAAAGTGCTTGAATGTCATTGGCACGATCAGTGAGCAACATTTCTCGTATCGCCATACCTGAGTGTTCTCCAGGCCCCTGTGGCCAGAGTAAAGAACGGAACCTGGCTCTTCCGGAACGTCCAGTACCAGGTGGCAAACGTCGCCGAGAGTATCATCTCCCCGAGAGCAGTGATGAAGCAATACAGCCAGATAAAACCGACTATATGAATGGCTATGGAAAGCCTGAATTGCCAGGTTTCGGCGAACTCCATCGTCCACAAGTGAATACCAACGACAACGACGTAGGAGATCGCTGCCAAATGGAGTAACCACGGCCCTAGAGGAAAGAAGAGACTCGACAGGATCGACGATACTGCTCTGCAAAAGTATCAAAAATCCATCGATCAATAGGAGGGCGTACGCAAATTAGTAACGCAATATTTCCCAATTTTACCCCCTCCCCCCTTCCATTCCGTTACGTAACGGGTGCTTTAACGTCAGTAATTGCAATTTTTTCATAGACATAACTAATTATTAAAAGATCGGGTTTATACTCATTTTATGAAGTATATATTCATTTAGTTTTATACAAATTTTAACGAAAAAATCTTTAACATGAACCGAGATATATGCCTTGCTTTGATGACGAAAAAAAAATTCTCTTCATTGTCCCATCGATATATTTATAAAAGGTTATCTGTAAATAAAAAGTCAACAATTTATTTATATCTATACAAATGTAACTATCGTTATGCGTAACCGTTGTTTGTTACAAAATGCCGACATATTGGGAATTTTTTTCTATTTTCAAGGCCCTTTTTTATTCAATCGGTTTTTAAAAATAGGTCGTTGAAAAAATGATCACAATTTGAAAAATTGGCTACGTACAACTTTAGTCGCTGCGATTACAAAAATGTCAAACAAAAAAATTGAAAATCGATTGATAAGTTTTTGAGTCGTTGGGACAAGGTCGAACAAAGTAGTTTCAAGAAAAACGCGTTCAAAGTTTTTGTTCCCTTTTTCTTTATATAAAGTTGTTTTTTTTTTTAAATATCGATACTTAAATTACAGTATCTAGTCGTGGGCGACATGACAGTTCTTCATCTTCATTATATTTCACAAAATAATCAGAGCCTGCACTTCATCTATTATGAACGATGCCACACGTGTAGGGACTAAGGGCACTAACCGGTCGCGCTACCTGTTCTCACGAAAGAGACTATAAGTCCGTCAATTTTCGGACTCTTGAATAAAAAATGGTGCCAACATATTTTTGAATATATGTAGTCAAGAATTATAAAAAACAAATTTTTTTTCGAATTTTGCTTGGCGTGAAATGCGAAAGCTGTGCCAGTTCTTGCACAGTGACTCCCCCCTCAAGTGACATTTCGTATGGAAAGCTGTCAACTTTCCGCGGTAAAATTGCGCACGAGTTTCAAATTCAAAATTGAACATGCAGAAATTTTGCTATTTCTGGCAGTTTTAAATTCGTTACGTGACGCAAAGCTTGACCCCTCCCCCACGTACGTAGACCGTAACGCGTGGCCGACCCCCCAAATTGCATTGCGTAATTTGCGAACGTCCCCTGACTTAATGTTCGTTGTGACTTTCGTAATCTTTGACGCAAGTGAACGAACAAACAGCTGTGTTATCTCACTTGCTGGCTTCCTTGATGAGCTGACACGCCAAACGTATTCTCTTCAGAAGAACCATCACCAGGAGCAATATCAGCGCGGCAATTACGCCGAATACAATCGTCAAGGCCAGCCAGAACTTCTCTTCGTCGACGGCGTACTGTTCGTAGGAGAAGTAAGCTGCGGTGCCGAAACAACCCAAGAGCACGACGGTTGATAGAAATACAAAGGGAAATGCGAGCCATCTCAACAAAATTATGTACATCAGGGACACCCAGGCACCACCGGCGATTAATCCTAGAACTATTGATCTAAAGAAAAAAATAAACAGGAAGATCAGTCATCGTTTTATAAATGACGAAATTATATTGTCTCACGGACCTAGTGGATATTATCGTGTCGATAACCGCTTCGCCGAAAGCCAGAGCCTTGACGACCTTTTTTGCTTGCGCCAATTGGGCCTCGCTCATGGGTATAAAGCCTATCAAGTCCGTGGGAATTTTCACGGGAAAACATCGTCCAACGATGGATTTACTGTTGAGATACCACTTGGCGCACTTTCCCTTGCTGATCAAACTCTTTAATTCGGTCACGTTTTTACTCCATACGTCGATACCAGTCTCGCAGATCATTCGCTCCCGCGTATACTCCAGGGATGACCAATCCATCAAAAGGTCAAACCAATTCGACGAAGGGCATTCTTTTCGACACACTTGAGGTGTGTTACATTTGTTTTTCAGATTTAAACATTCTCTCAAATCGAAAAACACGAGATGTGGCTCGTTGATCACTTCTTCGTCGATGCCACATTTTCTACCAAAACTATCTTTGGGAGCGAGGAAAGTTTTCACGTCTCCATGCGTAAGTGCTGTATCGAGATGAAGGAAAAATTGGTTACTTCTGGTGGTGCGATCGTGCGGGAAAAGGTTTCCGAATTTACCGTAACTTCCTACAGCGATCCAAACCGCCATGAATAGTACGAATATGACGAGACAGGGCCAATCCGTGCACGAACGATTCTTCAGCGGCCCTTTCCATTCCGGAGAATACTCGAGCTTTTTTCCTGCAAATTTGTGATGTTTAGTACGAGTATTAATATTTATAGAACGTTATCCGAACGAAAAAGAATTTACACCGATTTTCGTGTAAAACAATAATAAATCGTTGCTCGTTACGTCGACAGTGCCGAATGGGTAAAATCGATTTATTCGAAAATCGCATGGATAGATTTTTCCTTCGAATAACGCCTATCCCCGGGGAGTGTCGAACTTTTGCCCCAACACTGACTCGTACACCGACTTCCGATACAAACCATCGTGCGCCATTTTTTCAGGATTTACACACTGGACCAATCACGTGAAATTCGACGAAGCCTTCACTAGCAACTCGACGAACATTCATGCCCTGTTACGAATCCGAATGAGCAGATAACGAGATCTTTTCGACCCGACAACATTGAATGAACCTTCAGGTCTGCACGATTCGACCGTGCGCGGATTAATGATAACGCGGAATGAAAAGCGTCTCCAATGTCTATCTTATCTCATGTTGTACAGATACGAGTGAACGCACTCCTGTAGACAGATTATTCGAATATGTCCTCTGTGCGAACACGTGACGTGGGATTCATCGATTCAAACACTCGATCGAAAAAAAAATTGGAAATAGAGTAATCTGTTGATTAGATTGATTCTCCGAACAGAATTACTTCTAAGGCGGCATTTTTGGACAAAGCTTTTGCGAGCAGTTCGTAATTGCCTTCAAAAAATGAATGGAAAATTGACCCTCGTCGGCTCAAGTTGAATAGATAGCCAGTTCGGTTCTCGAGAACTTATTCAATCATTTATTTCTGGAAACAATGATGAATCGAGAAGTACAAAAAAAAGATACGTGTCAGGCGATTGCGGGACGGATTATCTACGACGATCACTTTCGTTTTGGTATAAATCTATCCAGTACACCGTACTTCTGTGTGTTAACTTCCTTTTGCTTGATTTTCTCGGCTGCTTGAACCTCGTGCATTTTCTCCGCTGCTTCCTGTAACCGATTTAAAAAAAAAGCGTTATCTCTTCGATTGCCTCATCGCTGATTTTATTCTGCTGTAAATAATTTCGTATCGATGAAATTTGTTCAAGGACCGCAAATATTGTTGGAAGTATGAGAACGATGAAGGGAAATTGTATATTTTCAGAAAACACGTGCTATTTCGTAGATGAAATGTAATTATTCAAATAGTTTGATTTTATTCGTCATTAAGATCTAAACTTACCCTCCGGCTGATTTCTCTGAGGATTTTCTTCGTCTTTATGACTTTGGCGGTTCCTCCTTTGCCCTTGGCTTTCGTCTTGCGAGGTTTGAAGTCTATCGCCTTCGGTTTAATGTGCTGTTCGGATGCAGAAATTATTCGAATTACGGATAAAACATATCGGTGAGAATTTTTCGTAAAATAGTACGAGTTTGAGGTCGGTAAGTACCAAAAGTTTCTTCTTGGCTTCGAATTTCTCCTTGAGCGTTGGCACGTCAACCTCCGCGACCGCGGCAGGGTCGAGAGTGATAAATTCCGGTTGGATCTTGTCGAGAAGGGCCTTCACTTCGGCCTCTTTTCTCTGGCTCTTCGTCTGGAAGGGATTCACTTCCAGGGCATCGTAATTGGCCTCGCCGCTTCCCGGCACCAGTAAGGACGTGAATCCCTTCGCCGTTGCGACACCCAACACATCCTCGTAGGGACAGAATTCCATTCCGGATACGCCCCAGGAGGCCTTGTAACGCATGTACGGTTTTATCGCGTCGTTTGGATCTCTGCAAAAATGACGAAAGAACAAAAAGGAATGATCAGTTAATCGATGCAAAAAAAGTTCGCAAAAATGTTACGAGGCGAATTTGAGAGAGGCCAATTACTGATAAACTTCGACGACGTTTCCCATCGAGACGGAGAGGAGGCCTCTTTGGCTGTACGAGATGTTCTGAGCGCCGGACCTCAGGACTGCACTATTGACGGGACCAGCCAATTGCCGAATATCCCAAATCTTCAAGGAGTGATCCGCGGAAGCGGTCGCCATGTACGTGCCGTAAGGATGAACGCTACAGGCCGTAATCGGTTGCCTGTGACACAACATCTTCGCCAGAGGGTCGCGACTGTTCGGAGACCACATGGACACCACTCCCTTCGAGTGGCCCACGCATAAAACCGCGTTGCTAGGATTTTGGGTCATGACCTGCAAGTAAAAAAACATTACGAATCGGTAACTGCTTCGTAACTGATGTACTGATGCTCTTACAAATTATCTGTAAGCCACTGTTTTTACCCTTGATCATTTGATCCACGAATGAGTCAACCAGAACAACTTTCAGCCTTGGAAAAGTGAACTAGGGAATTTTCATCTCAAACAATTTGATCAGGAATATATTATGAATGTTGTACAACATGCTCGTCAACAGATAGCAAACGTATTAAGGGGGTAGGCCACAGTAACGGGTATAAAATCATGTGCGAATTTAACAATTATTTTTCTTATGAAAAAGTGATTCACTCATAAAATTAATTACACATCTATTTAGTATGAATATCAAGCTGTTCGAAATTTTTGTTTTTTTTTTTCGATGTACAAAATGGCTGGCTACTAATATTTTCTTTTATCTTTTTTTCTAGGCGCTCCACAGCGTGACATTTAGCATCCACAATTTGGCCTAAAACAAGAAACAAAAATTCTCGTCAATCTACATTAGAATACCTAGAGAAGTACGTACGGAATTTAAAAAATATTGTTTTATTCTAAAGTTGTAGGTATTTGAATTCAGTTGTAGGTATTTGAATGAAGTTTCAGTGAAAAATTTCGTATAAAACTGCTCATAAAATGAAAAGTTTTCGATTAATCAGAAATTCCGTACGTACTTCTCTGCGAAATGCAATTCGGAACATAACTTTTAAATTTGAAGTAAATCGAGTGAAAATTGATGTTATTTGTCACGCCAATTGGAAAAAAGCTGTTTCGAGAAAAACGCGTTTAAAGTTTTACGTACTCTATGGCCGTGCCAGAGGTGGGCTTACGTTGTACGCTCAAAGTCGGTGAAAAAAAAATGTTTCTTGCTATAAATGGAATAGTAACTTATTCTTATGATGATAAAGCACCGTTTTAGCGAGAAAAATAAATCGATATTTTGAAAATTCCACTGTAGCCTTACCCCTTAATGTTCATTTATAAATAGAGTGTAGTGTGTGTGCATGTGTAGTACTGGTATTGCATTTAGTGTGTGCCATAGAACCACATTTCCTTCGGCAGATTTGAGTTACGAAACGAGGTAAACATTTTTTCTCGATTCTCATTTAGCTATTTACAACCTAAATTTGCATGTGATTTTGGGTAAGAATGAAAAAGAATTTTCGTTGCATTCCAATGATGCAAACTTCAGCTCCATAAACTGCCAGGCATAGCACGTGCAAAGAAATAAGTGTATAAACGTACAAACGGAATAATGGATACATGCGTGAAACAAATAGTTGAATGTTACGAGTGTAGCAATGGCAAATATACTTTCACGCATGTAAGGTACATTTCTAATTATAACAGTAAGTAAATAATGTTATTGAAGTTTGCATCGTTGGACTGCAACGAAAATATATTTTCCTCGTATCGCCGATTTTATTTTGGCTCATTCAGACTACGAAAATGTCCATAGTATCATTAGAATGCAACGAAAATTCTTTTTGATTGCAGGTTTTTGTTACATACTCGTAAAAACGATCCTCGAAAATGTTTTAGTAATTTGTACAGTCTAAATGTGCCAAAAAGAAATCGGCAATACGAAGAAAATATATTTTCATTGCAGTCCAACGATGCAAACTTCACTACCATAAGCAAATCGTCATAAGGCTGAAGTTTACATTGTTGGAATGCAATGAAAATTAATTCTGCTGAGTTGCTTCAATTTCTTTTGGCAAATTTTGCCTACAAAAATCCCTCAACCATTTTTTAAGATACTTATTTAGTAATTTACAACATAAATCTATAAAAGCACATCTGCTATGATAATAAAACTATTAAGAAGCACTTTGGTTGCGTTTCAATGATTCAAACTTCTACACCATAAATAGTCAAAGCAAATGTATGAGTATGAAAAAATTAGCAGCGTTGTCGTGGTGAAGAAATAAACGTAAATTGACTGGCCTAATAAAGAAGAATTACACTGTTAAAATGTTTGTGGATTACTTTTCTAATGGATCAATGAGGTTGAAGGTTGCATCGTTGGATTGCAACGAAATTGAATATTTCTGCATTCCTTGAATTTCTTTTGGCAGATTTTGCCTATAAAATCTCTCAACCATTTTTTAAGGTACTCATTTAGCAATTTTAACGTTGGAATGATTTTCATAGCCTAAATTGGTAAAAAATGAATTTTATCAATGAAAAAGAGTTAATTATTGCTGCATTCCAACGATGCAAACTTTGAGATCATGGATTTTCGGTGCCGAGCTTATCCTCTTTGAACTAACATTGGTAGAACCAAGCTTGGCATGGAAGCTTGATACAATTTGTCCGATGGAGACGTCCAGCCACACCAGATAGCCCTCTCTGGATGAGCTGGCGAGCAAAAAGTGATACGGCAGGAACTCCAATTTTGTCACTTTGTACATTTTCTTGAGACAGTGCAATTCTATTCCGGTATTGTCGTAGATGTAGGTCCAGTCTTTCTGTGCCACAGCTATCATCGTTTCCACGTGTAGCCACGCGACGTCGTGAATCGATTCCATGACATTGAGTTCGCAGGCCAATTTCTTGGTGACCCAGTCGAAGGCGGCAAGATGGCCGAGTTTGCCGCCGAGTACCAAGTGTCTGCCGTTACGAGTGTATCTCATCCTGTACGGACCAAAATCCATTTTCAAATCGAAGTGTTTGGTCGCGCTGGTTATATCGACGGCCGCCGCGATCTCTCGTTGTCTGAAGCGCGTCGTCGTCTCGCCGGCATCCGTTTCCAAGAAACCGTGATCTTCGGTGAGAAGGAGCTCCGCTCGCGCCGCTTGCTCCGCAGCTTTCTCTATCGCTCGTTCCCTCACTCGCAATCGCTGTCTTTGAATCTTCGTCTGAATGTTGCTACTGGCAGCTCGCAAATCGAGGCCTTCGCCCCTGCCGTGCTTGGCGAGTTTCTCCTTGCAAACGGGCGCTTTGCCAGGGTACTTGACCCTGACACCTGCAAAAGAAAAGATCTTAAAATCCTCTTACGAATATTCTCGTTACGATCCCACATCGACCACGTACCGGCTTTTTTCATGATTATTTTTTTTCTCGCAGTATCCAATAAACGAGCACGCGAAACGCGGTCAATCGGAATTGTTTTGATACTGGGGCGCGTAAAGCACGTGTTAAGAGCGCGCGGCCATTTTTACGTGTTCCGCACCATAGATAATTTTCGTGGTTATTTTACCGGTTATTTATCGTGCAACCCAGCAAGTTAATTAACCGCCACGATGTTGCGATTTGAAAATCATAGATGGCGCGTCGCGCACTTTACCGCAACGTAATAAACAGAACTATACTCTCGCATTTGTCTCCTAGTTGTTTTTCGCAAACGTGGGCTTCATTCGTTGCACGGTGTACGATCAAAGAGAAAGAACCGTTGTGCATGTAAAGTTGAGATCGGGTGCAGCACAATTATAAATAACAAGATACCTGTTACCAATGTCAAACATTTTTTAACGGGGAATAATTATGAAGATCGCATCGGATCCCAAGGACGTGCAGGTATTTCGTAGTTGGCGTTCAAAAACGTCCTTGAGTGCAAAGTACCGGCTTCGTTGAGTTTTTTTGCTCAGCCCGAAAAAATTTCATAATAATAAACGAAGACAGAATACTCGAGATGCGAGATCTGACGTGCGTATTTGCTGATGCATTTAATGATAATTGTCTCGCAGGACCTTCAATTCAAGCAATCGAGCACACGGCAAATATTCGACGGCTTCAAGAATGTTCCCGCTGCGTGTAATCTCGTGGCTACAGACGGCAAGAGAGGATTGCTCTACATCGGTCACGACAACAAGATAACCGTTCTAAGGCGCAACGGCGAAGTGGCCGAGGATTGGAAATTCGAGCACGAACTTCCCAGTATCGTGTCCCGCATTGCTCTCAGCTGCGACAACGAATATGTATCTATTACGTTTCACAAGTCGACTGCAAGAATTTACAATGCCCGGTCGCTCACCAGTAATGTGAGTCCATTTTCTAGCTCGATAATTATTCAGTCGTCGTACAGTGCTTTGCATTGAGATGCGCCGCTGAATTATACTAACCAGTTGATGGGTTAGACCTACCTGGTGGTAGGAAAAGCAAGGATCTTACCTGTTTTTTTTTCTGGTAAAACGTGCGTAGGGTTTAAAAAAATGGTAGAACCAAAAGATTGTGGTAGATACAATGGTTTGAAAGTGATATTGAAGTTTGCATTGTTGGAACGCAACAAAAGTTCAGAAGTGCAAACTTTTTTGGCAAATTTTGGCAACAAAAATCATCCAATCGTTTTTTACGATAGTCATCAGGCATCTATAGCACAAATTTGAAGGATAAGACTTGGAATGATGAAGAATCTGAAGGTATAAGAAAATTTTTAAGAATTTTCATTGCCTTCCAACTATGCAAATTTCAACACAATGTTTGAAAACCACTGCTGCTCGGACGCAAATCATCCGAAATAAAAAAACTGAATGCATTTAGTTTTTTTCATGAAATTATTTAGTGCTTAGACGAAGAATTTAATAAAATATTGATTTTTGAATGGCTGCCGTCCAAAGGCAAACTATAAGTTGACAGTGAGAAAAACGCGCTATTTTTGTTGATAAAAAAAACTGCATCGAAAAAATAATTGCTTTGTTCAAGCACTGCTTTTTTATATGGACAAGAAGCTTGTAAAATTTGAAGTTAATCGGTGCAGTTATTTTTTAGACATAGTCACGGCTTTTGGAATAGTCATTATGAGAAAAACGCGTTTGAAGTTTGCTGGTTCGCAGAACCTCCTTATAGACGCCCATAACTCCCTGAGTTTTGAACGATTAGACTTGAAATGTTCAGAAAATATTTTTGAAATGTTATATTTTGAGAATTCGTCGAAGAAGAAAACCGGTATTTTCGAGAATTCCAAATTAGTGTAAGCTTTTAACTAGCAATGACGCATATGAGGCGATCCATGTTTCTTTAGCCAGTAAAGAAAAAATCCACAAATAATTTTGAGAAATCGAGTTACTTTATTAGAAAATATTCACCGAGTGTCGAAATTAAAAAAAATTCTGACGTTCTTTTTCGTTGATTGCCATTTTTTAACATTTTTCCATTCAAATGGCTGTATCTTTGGCAGGATTTGACGTATTTACATTCGTAAAAAACGAAAATGTGCGTCTTTTATGGCCTTCCAGAAAAAAATTAATTTAGATTTTATTGAGCTAGTCGTACGTCCGTTTCGGGGCAAAATATGCAAAATATACTTTTTTTTTCAAGGAAAGACACCCGTTATTTTATTTTTTTTAATTTCCCCGAATTGTCAATACGAAAAACGGATTTGTGGTATTTTTATTATTGTGGTATTCCTAAACACCGTGAAGTAACAGCTATTTTTTTCATTTTTCATTTATTAACATTCGATAGAAGAGTGTGAAGCACTCGCTGTATGTTTACCAGGTTTTTGAAATACATATGACATATAAGTCATATGTATTTCAAAAACCAAAAACATACACTCGCTGTATGGTTTCATTCTTTCAATCGAATATTAATAAAAATAAAAAAAAGCTGTTACTTGACGGTGTTTAGGAATCCCATAATATATAAAATACCAAAAATCCGTTTTTCGTATTCATAATTCGGGGAAATTTTTTAAATTAAAATAAAGAGAAAATTTTTTTTTTGCATATTTTGCCCTTTAACGGACGATCGAATTGCTCAATAAAATCTAAATTAATTTTTTCTAGACGGCCATAAAAGGACGCACATTTTCGTTTCCTACGAATGTAAATATGTCAAATCTTGCCAAAGATACATCCATTTCAATGGAAAAATGGTAATCAACGAGAACAAACGTCAGACATTTTTTTTCAATTTCGACACTCGGTGAATATTTTCCAATAAAGTAACTCGATATTTCCAAATTATTTGTGGATTTTTTTTTACTGGCTGAAGTGACATGGATTGCCTCATATGTGGGCTTGCAATTTTGTTGCCCAAAATGGTGATAGTGCATATCGCAAAACTGATAAACTTCGATCGACCTGGACAAAACTTGATATTTTCAATTAAATTTCACAATCGTTTAGTTGAAATAGCGCCTGAACATGCTTCCTGTGAAGAGTTTCCTAATTGATTATCGGTTATAAACGATTTATTAAAAGAAAGTCTCATTTCCATCAGAATTTGGAGTTGCTCCACGAGATCCAGCTGTCGTCGTGCAGCGACGACGTCTTTGCGTACGACCTCAAATGGAATCCCGCGGTACCTGGGACGTTTTGCACCGTGGCGAGCGATCACACGATAGGAAGCTTCGTCGTGAAGACGGAGCGAAAAACGACGGTGGGACTGGTGGCAATGGAGAGGATAGACGGCCACGAGGTTCTCTGCGCAGCCTGGAGTCCCAAGGGCAAGCAAATAGTCGTTGGTTGCAGGAACGGTAACATCGTGCAACTGAAGCAAGACTTGAAAATCGCCAGAACCATAGCCGGCCCCACGCCCAGCGTAGGCAGTGTCATAGCTATCCTTTGGATCAGTAATTTTCAATTTTGCGCCACTTACCAAGATCCGAGCGATCGTGCGATCAAAGTACTCATAGTGGATGCCCCAAAGGGCGAAGTGACCGGCAATTTCACTTGTTACGACGACATTACTTACGGCATGCCCGAGTCCGAAACGGAACCCTTTTATTCCCGCTATTACCTGGATCACATTGCCGAATGGGGTTTGATCATCGCGGCGAGCAGTAGCAGCTCCGAGGTGGCTGTATTGGGCACCCACGATAACGGGGTCTCGTGGGAACAGTGGCAATTGGTCGATAGCGGTAGAGCTCAACTTCCGCTTGTTCGCACCACCGAGAGTTATCCAGTCGGCATCACCATCGACAGATCATCCGACACGCCCTTCTCACTCAGCCCCGAAATTACACTTCCGCATCCGGTACCGTTACTCCACATCTTCGGTACTTCCGGCCAACTGATCAGTTTTCACGTAGTCAATACAACGCCGAATTGTCCTTCTCTGTGCACACCACCGACGGAAATTGTAACGGCTGTCCAAACGCCTGCCTCGCGGCAGAGCCTCTTGCCCTCGGAAATATCTTTCACCTTGAACACCGGAGTCACCAGCACACCGTTGGCCAAACAGGCTGAAATTCCACTCGAGAGACCGAGAATCCTACCGGCTGCGAATTTGTTCAATGAGCCCGCAAAAATTAACCTTCCCGTGCAACAACAGCAGCAACTTCAACAACAGCAAATTCAACACCAAATACAGCAGCAGCAGCATTTGCAACAACAGCAGCAGCAATTGCAACAGCAACTGCAGCAACAACAACTGCAGCAGCAGCAACAACAAGTAGAATTGAAGATCCCGAAACCGCGCTCTGAAAAAGTTGAACCCGCGCCAAAAGAGACAAGATCGTCTCCCGTTAAGGAACCACCGCCACCGGAAAAACCGCCGGTCGACGAAGGTCTATGCATGCGCGCCTACCTCGAGGAACAAACGTTGTTCGAGAAAGAACTGAGAGCAAAGTTGGAGGCTCAAACATGGGAATGCGGCACGGAAGACGAGCAAAAACGGCTCGTCACTCAGTCTTCGATAATCGACGAATTTCTTCGAGACTTGCGCGAGACGACCAACAGTCTGTCGAGCGACATAGCGTCGCTGAAGGCTCTTCTACTGCAATCGTTCGCTTGGCTCGAGGAGACGAAATCCAAGAACTCGGCGAATTCGAGCGACAACTCGCGCGATCACGGCGACAGAAGCAAGATAAAAGAGTTGCAGAGGTTATTCTTCTACGTTCAATCGCAACTGATTCAAGCGACGAAAACCCTCGACATGGAGTGGATGGACCAAGAGACTCGCGAGAAAGTGAAGATCCGGATACCGAGCTTGGAATTCATTTATCAGAGTCTCAAGAAACACTCGGAGATAACGGCGAGAGAGAAGATTCGCTTGGACGGTCTCTTGAAGAAATGGAAAATTCTCACTCGCGGTAATAGGGATTCCGGGCTCGACAGATCGCTGGCGAAAATGTCGATCTCGTCGACGAATCACGCGGGAAAACGCAACGACGTTGGAGCCATTGAGTTGAGATGCAAAGCTATCGAGTGCAACACGCGAAGCTTCAGCATCGAGAAACAACTGAAGCTGCGCGAGCTTCTTATGGAAACGAAGCCTCGAGTTATCCGAGCGATAAATCCCTCACCGGTTCAGGATCGCTTGGAAGCGACACTCTCCTCACTGGCTTCTTTGACGCCGGTTCCTAGCGTCGCAAAATCGAAGACCGAGCGAATTGCCACGCAATCGAGCAAGGACCAAGCTAAGATCAGCCAGCAGAGTCCGTTGGGCTCGTTGAACAGTATCGTCGCGAAATTTACCGCACCGACTACGGGCGGCGACGCGGGTCAGAGTAAAAACCTCAGCAAGGGATTCTCGATTGGTACCGCGGCTCCACTTTTTGGTGGAAATACCTCGCAAGCCGATAAGAAGCCAACTGCTTTGCCTCTCGTACAAGCGAAGCCCAAACAGACGATAACGGTTACGGTTAATCAACCGAGCTTGTCTCAAACGCCCTCCAATCCGCGTTCTCAGGCATTCTCCGACGTAAAATCCTTGAGCTTGAGTAGTCATGAGCAAAAGTCCCAGGAACAGGCAACCATCGTGTCCGGTGGTGTATCTTCAAAAGGTACAAAACCACCAACGTCGAAAAGCGACAATTCGTCGCTCGGTGGTTCGACGTTTTTCCAAGCTGCGAAGCCGTCGATCGTGTTTCCGGCACTAGGATCAACGAAAAACGAGGCAAGCCTGCCGGCGACGTCGAGCTCGAGTTTCCCGGGATTGTCCCAGTCGAGTTCGATGCAGGAAAGTCTGCGAGAGTCCGTCACGAGTAATTTCAATTTTGGCGGTACGACTCAAGTGAGCAAGGCCAGCAACGAGGCCGTAGTGCCAGTCTCTAGTATGCAGAGTTTCTCATTCGCCTCGAAGCCCATCGATCCGCCGGCTTTTTCGTTCGCCTCGAAGGATACCGCGCCGGCCGGCCAAAGTACGGCGCAAGCTTCGTCGGAACTTCCGGGTCTGTTCGACTTCGATCTCGCCTCAATAGGTAGCCAACCGTTCGGCAAGTACGCAGGATCGGGCACGAATGCGACTGAAGTAACGTCCACCGTGACGAGTAGCAGCTCCGGTGCATCAGCGACGCCGCAAGCTTCACGTTCGCAGGAGACCATCACAGCTCCATCATCAACGGGAAATATCTTTGGCGGAACTTCGGCGAACGCAGCGACGAGCGGCGCGGCCTTTGAGAAAGCTCCGACGAGCCAACCCAGTGCGACGATCTTTGGCGCTCCAACGGCTGGAGCCAGCATATTCGGTGGTTCTTCTTCCGGTTTGAGCGGTTCACTCTTCGGTGGCATCACGACGTCGCAGCCTACAGCCTCGTCGTCGAGCTTCGCCGCGAGCGAAAAAGCCCCGACGACTACGAGCAGCGAGACCTCCGCTGCCACGACGGCCTCGACGAACTTCGGAACGTCCGGTGCGAGCCACGTAGTTGCAAAATCCTCCGTAGAATCGAGCGCCGCGACGGGCGTCGGCAAATTACCCATTAACTTCTCCAGTCTCGGTTTCGGTGGGATGCTAAGCAACCCTTCGGCAACGTTGAACTTCGGTACCGCCGCTTCCAACGCGAATCCACCTCCCTTCGACAAACCACCGGAAATCCCGTCGTCCACGGTGTTCAGCCAAACGCCCGTCGCCTCTTCGACCAGCCCGAACGCAACGAAACCGTCCACAGCGACTTCAACGTCGGCCGGAATCTTCACCGGCACAACGGGTACATCCTCGAATAGTTCCGTCTTTGAAAGTATGTCTGCCGCTCCGACCTTGACGATTTTCGGTGGTGGAAGCTCCAACCAAGCTGCGCCCTCGGTATTCGAGACCAACACGGCATCGATGGCCCCCTTTGGCACGCCCACGGCGACAATCTTCGGTGGAGGTATACAAAAATCGACTTCCTCCATTTTCGGTGGCAACACAGCGACTCCCGTGGCGTCGCCGTTTGGTGGTGGCGCGGCTCAAACGGCGAGTCCAGGCATAACCGGAAGTCCGCAAGCTGCGGCGGGTTTCGGCCAGAGTGCCACTTTCGGTGCGAAATCTATTTTCGGGGCTCAAGCTCCCGCATTCGGGGCCCCGAAACCCGATTTCTCGAATCCCTTTGGAAGCAGTACGTTCGGTGGGAGCGCAGTTCCTTCGGGTAAACTCATTTACTACATTGATCAATAAAACGAGCAAGAAAAATGCACGCTGTCCAAGAGAGGTACAATTTGTACCTTTTTGTTTCATTCACTAGAACTAATTATCATGAAATGAATCGTCCAACAGGATTCAGCGGTCCTCCGGCCATGGGTGGCAGTCCACCTCCGTTAGGGACCGCCTCGATGCAAAAAGTATTCGGTAATCCCGGAGGCACCAACACCTTCGAGGCCCTGGCAGGTCAAAGCGGTGGATTGACTTTTGGTAATTTGGCCCAAAAGACACAGGAAGCTCCGGCCCCGCCGTCGTTCTCCGGGTATGTAACTAAAGCTCTCGGCAATAAATATACCTCGCACGATATATATAAACAATGTTACCTTGCATATATTTCAGCGGAAGCTCGTTTTCCAGCTGGCGATGAGCGGTCTTCAAGGGCCGCACGGGATTCGCAGCGTAAGCGAGCATAATCATGTACCGTCGACACATTTTACAAAAAACCACTGCTCCGAACGTAAATTATGTAGATTGTCAACTATTTTTTTTAGTTTAATAAAAAAAAAGCACCATTATTCTTTCGTAATGATTTACTCGTTTTTACCGATCCCCTCGGAATCGTCAACAAAAAAATAACTGTACAATGTGTATAGTCAAGTCTAAGAACCAGGATGAATTTAAATGCCTCGTTTGATTGGTTTCGGGGCGATGGAGACCTTGGTCGGTTTGCTCAAGTCAATGATGCACGGGCCATCGCTCGGCGAGTGATTGGACGATGGCACCAAGAGTGCTATTGATATTTCAACGTTGCAGGCTTCCATCCACACTTGATGCGACAAGAGCACTGTCGTCCTCAATCTGTAGTCCATTCCGTCCGGATTCTGCGGACGGAGATCGGACTTTCGTGGCAGCAAAAGTTGCACCTGCTGATCGGGATGTCGGATCTTGATGCGAAGGATTTCCGGGTCGCGAAGGTTCAGAATCTTCGCCGTCATAGGGATACCAAGCAAGAGACCGCCGGTAAACTTGAGGGCAGCGTCCGCGTCGCCGCGTGGCTCTTCGATTATGGCTCGACACAAACGCGTCGAAGCTGATGGCCTGGGAAGTCGTTCTTCCCCGGGCTGGAGAATCGTCGTGAGAAGAGGCATGAGCAGACGCGACAACGAGCCCGGTTTCGCTTCGCCAAGCGACGGTATCTGAAGAAGGGCGCGCGAAAAAGGCGGTAGCCTCGACGTATCCTCTGGGAGAGCATCCGCTTCGGCGAGAAAATGTCTAGCTAGTGGCAACGCACTTCCGGTAGCACTCTTTGTGATTCTTATCAATTCTACCGCCAGGGCTTTCAGCCAGACGTCGTTCGCCAGTCCTATCTCCGTTTCCCCGAGGCCAGTAAATAAACGTCGTAGCCTGCAATATGCAGAAGACTTAACGTCGTTAGACTGAACGATTTTTGAAACTTATTTTTGCCTGTATAAAAAAAACGAATATAATGTAACAAAATCTTTGCGGAGGAATAGCAGTGGCTCCTGTAAAAAAGATGCATTCTATTTAATCAAAAGACCGGTACGTTTACTTTGAACAAATTAGAGTGCTTAAGGGGAGGGTAGGGGTTTGCACTTTTGAAAAATCGATTTTTTTGTCTTTTCTTATAGTTAAACATTTCAAGAACATAATCCCAAAATTTCAAGTCAATCAGAGCAAAACTATCGAAGTTATTGAATATTTAGTCCCGCTCCTCTAACACTGTAACTCCGACAGCTAAAACTTCAAACGCGTTTTTCTCGAAACCACTTTTTCGAAGTCCGTGTTCACTGCCATTTGAAAACTACATGACCGATTTATTTCAAACTTAGTACACCCTTTTTACATATAAAATACCTCCCCCCAACGGTTAGTTTGAGTTTTTTTCTTACATTGAGGGGGTTTTCCACCCCCAAAATGGCGGAATTTTTCGTGAAAAATAGCACTATTCACTTTACATGACCGCCAAAAATTTATAAATGAAAAAAAGATTATCAAAGACCGTTGGGGGGGACGATTTGATGATACTTTGACTAAATTTAAATGGTACTTGATTTCAGATAATTTCTAGCTGAGATACAGTGAACATCGCAAATCGTGTTTTTTCAAAGGTGTTCTTGGAAAAGCTTTGTCACCGGCGTGTTTGTGGATATTTTCGCGTACAAATTTCACGGAATGTTCTTGAAATGACACTTAACATTGTACAAAAGGTTTCAATAAATTTACTCTATCCATATACATGAAAAAAAAATCGCAAAAGTGTTTTTTTTTCACGCTGAAACCCCTACCCTCCCCCTTAAAGCGGGCTATTTCCACATGAATACTGTGTGCATCGAATATTGAAATAGGACCTCGCTTCTATTATGTTGGTTTTCGGAATCCCGGGGTAATGATTAATAGGGACAGATGGGGGCGACGTTAGAGGTGAAATTCTTAAACTTTAAACCGGCTTTGCCGATAAAGTCTGCAGATATACAAAAACTGGTTTCTCGATAGTGTTCGGTCGACTGATTGGTCTCTATATGCAAAAGCCTAATTTACTTGCTCCCTCAGAGATAATCACCGCCGAGGTCGAAAGCGTGAGCCTAGAATATCGAAATTTTGGAAAACTCTGTTGCTAAGGAGATAAAAAAGCGGTGTTTGGATGAAATACTCTTCGTTTAAATCGTTTTAATCTGGCAATCCCATCACTAAGCTGCTAAACTCATTTAATCTATTAAACGTTCTACGACAAAATTTCGAATTTTATTTTATGAAGGGGTAAAATCGGGCGCGGTAGATGGTAAAGTTCTACAGCGCATTCGTAATCGGCAACTTAATTATTCCAATGTTTGCGTACTTTTGAGCGTGTCTGAGGAGAACAGCGATATTGCTGGTAGAGTTGGGAGAGAAGCTTGAAATGGTGCAATTCGGTTGGCTCTCGGAAATTTCCTTGATGACCGTTCGAAGAAGAAGAAGACAGCGAATGTAAAGAGCGGTAAAGTGAGCAGCGCCCTCCATTCTCCGATCCATTTCGGCCAAACGATCGAGATCTATAGCCGCGGCTTCCAAGAGTTGCGCGTGAACTCTGCCGGCGGGTCTTGCGGCTTCGACGCCGGCGACCATTCTCTCCAAGAATTCGCGTCCCCTTCGATCCCTCGTTTCCTCGTCCTCGTCGTTTTCCTTTCTCGCGGCAAGTCCGTTGGCGAGGACGGGTCTCAAGCGCGGCACGAGATGAGGCATCGTGTCCCTCAGATAGTGATAATGCTTGGCGGCGTGTTCGGAGAAGAGTGCGTGCATGCTGGGACAGTGAAGAGCGGCGTTGAAGATGAGAACGAGGACACTGGCGTATGAGGGTTCGTCGACGTCGGGCTCGGGTGTATCGAAGAACGGATGTCGTCCCAAGAGTTGTGGAACAAGGGGGAGTGTCAGATAAGGATGGGATGCCCCCAACGCGGCCAGACAGCTCCTTATGCTGTCCTTGTCCTGCGGATATCTCGTCAAATTGTCGATCAAACGGTTGACGCACATGTGCAAGCAATTGCGCGTAGCTAAGCGGCTGGCGGCCAGAGTCGCGTGCAATCCTTCTCTCACGTTGTCCGAAAAATCCTCGAGCGCGCAGAGAATAGTCTCGAGTTGATCCTCCTGTAGCGTCACGCTCGCCGACATTTTTCGCAAGGATTCGATGGCGCGTATGCGCACGTCCTGTATCTCGTCGTTGAACATGTCGACCATAAATTCCAGCGATACACGAGCTATGCAGGGTTGCTCGAGGGACAATTTGCAGAGCGCCTCGACCGCAGCCGTGCGCACTTCGAGGAATTCATCCTCGAGGCCGTGAATGAAAGCTCCGCAGGAGCCGCTTCGTTCCTCGATCTCCGAACCCTCGTCCTCGACTCTCTTCTGCTTCTTGTCGAGAGCCTGCTCGATGTATCGACGGGACACGCCCTTCATCTCGCCGAGCAGCGACATCACCGAGGCTCTCACACGCGGCGAGAGATCTCCCATGAGGCCGCACATCTTCGAGAAAGCGCAGTCCGTCATTCTTACGTCCTCGCCGTCCTCGCCGACGATTATGTTGTCCGGATACTCCGTGCCCAATATCCATATGAGACGGAGAACCGCTCGTCTCACGATCTCGTAATCGTCGCGCACCGCGCTGCAAGCTTCGGAGAAAAAATTCGGCGGCAGCCGGCAGCCGCGTTGCGTATGAAGCTCGGCCATCGTCTCGAAGGCGCTGGCGCGTACTCGCGGGTCCTGAGATCTCGCGTAATTGCCAACCAGTATTAGCGTATCCTCGGCCGCGTTCGACGACAAATATCGGCCGATTATCGACAGGCAACGCGTCTGAACACCGTGCCACGTGTCCGGCAAATGTTCCCGCGCGATTTTCAACACTGCTGTCCTGTAAAACACGATAAGCGTTGAGGATAGTGGCGAACAATGCCGAAGACGGAAGTTTTCCATTGTCTCACCTATTGTGATCTCCCAGCTTTAGCAGAGTCGACAAACCCCGGCTCTTCACTCTGTGCGAATCTTCGGTTCTCAACAGCCTTGAAGTCTCGTTGACTATTCTCGTCTTTTCTGCAGCATCGTCGGTTATCTCGCCCAGTTCAGCCAGTACCCAGAGAATCTTCGCTCTGACGGCGGCTTCCGATTCGATCGCGAATCGCTCGATGAGCTTGGTCACTGCTATCGGCACATCCTCGGACGCCATGCGGGCGAGAGTGTCCGATATTCGAACGAGCAATTGAAGAGAGTCGTTGCCGCCTTTGCATTTTTCCAGGCATTCGATGAATGCCAAAGCCGAACTGCCGTCGCTGCCTGCGCCATTTCTGCCGCTCCCGCTCGATGGAAGTCGCAGTAAACGTTGCCTCTTTTGAGGGGGCTCACCCAAAACCTGTAATCGATGTATTTCATTTCTTACAAAGTTCGATAGATGCAATAATCGCGATTAGCTGCAAAGGCAACGTAACATGGAGTTTCATATTGGTTACCTATTATTTTTAATACGTTTATATTGTTTGTACGATTATAAATCATTGATAAACTCTGTATTGGTGATCTCCAGTGTTATATCGCAATGCATGCAAGAACGAATAACAAAATACCTATATCTATAATGTACCTGTGTTTGACTGAATTCTGCCAATACTCGTTTCTTTATGAGCGCCATTTTTACGAGATTATTCGTTGCTCACCACAATACTTCATAATACAGACTAATTGGTAATTCTCTTAAAATAATTCTCTGTTAAAGAAACTACGTCGTGCGTTCGTCAGATTAGTTTTGAGGTTATGCCTACTTTCAACCAGTAAATGAGAATTTACCGACTCTGAAGTTAAATTTCCATTTCATGCTACTCCGAAATGAAATGAGCTAGCCGTTTAATGGCCCAAGAGCATTTTATGAAATTCAAATTGTGCTAATTGAGTACCAAGCGTCTCAAAGGTACTCAAAAAGCAACAAACAAATAATTCAAGTCCACCGTGGACGATTAAAATGAATTTGACTTGCAACTCGACAGTTTCAACAACTGAGGGCGCTGCCCTGGCGTTCGTTCGACTGCGGTCGTTTAAAGGGAGGGTAGGGGTTTGAGCGTGAAAAAAAAAATACTTTTTGCGAATTTTTTTCATCTATCTGGATAGAGTAAATTTATTGAAACCTTTTGTACATTGTTAAGTGTCATTTCAAGAACATTCCGTGAAATTTGTACGCGAAAATATCCACAAACAAGCCGGTGACAAAGCTTTTTCAAGAAGTGTTCACTGTATCTCAGCTAGAAATTATCTGAAATCAAGTACCATTAAAATTTAGTCAAAGTATCATCAATCCTCCCCCCAACGGTCTTTGATAATTTTTTTTCATTTCTAAATTTTTGGTGGTCATGTAAAGTGAAAAGTGCTATTTTTTACGAACAATTCCGCCATTTTGGGCGTAGAAAACCCCCTCAATGTAAAAAAAATTCAAACTAACCGTTGGGGGGAGGTATTTTATATGTAGAAAGTGTGTACCAAGTTTGAAATAAATCGGTCATGTAGTTTTCAAATGGCAGTGAACACGGACTTTGAAAAAGTGGTTTCGAGAAAAACGCGGCACCGGCTTGTTTGTGGATATTTTCGCGTACAAATTTCACGGAATGTTCTTGAAATGACACTTAACAAAAGGTATCAATAAATTGAAAAAATGAAAAAAAAATCGCAAAAAAATGTTTTCTTTTCACGCTGAAACCCCGACCGTCCCCTTAAGGCGAAGATAGGTGAAATTTTTGTACCGAGATTTCTCAAAGATGTATAATATTTAGGGCACGATAAAATCGTCCAGCTCTGCGTCCGTTAATTCTACAACGCCTGATGCTTTTGTTTTCATAACCAACTTAAACACCTATGAGACAACTGGGTTCGAAAATTTGTGAGGTTATGTTGATCTAGTAAATGCTCTTGAGGCAATTTGAAATAGATTAAGCCGGTAAAAAGCTAAGCGAGATTTCTTTTGGAAAGAAATACAGAATAACAATTTTGCTCGGATTGTAGCAGAGTACAGGCTCGTGCTTATGATTTTGCACAATATAAGTTTAGGAAAAAAAACTTGCAAATGAAACCGGCTCTCGCTCACTCATTGGAGCTCGATCGGTACTTTAATTCGCTTCGTAGTATTTGGTTAGGTTATTTATTACACAAATCATTTCAACAATTAACGTAACATTGCATATCCGTAATAACAAGTGTAATCGCCCGAAACCGATTTAAAAATTCAGTTTCCCATTAAAGTTGACAACCTCCATAAATTCGGCAATCATAAATCGCCTTACTTATTTACGTCTAAAATAGATATCAATCGCAGTGAAACTAGCGTAGTGAATCGTAAAAATACAATGCGTTTGACGCGACGAGGAGCCAAACAGACGCGCCTTTCACTGTCAAAATCAGCTGACCCTTGACAGAAAGTTGACAAGTTCGGAAATGTTTTCGAGTGCGTTGAAAACGGGACGGATCGAGGAAATATCGAATATTAGTATAATCCGTTGAAAAGAAGAGAAGAAAAGCGTCGACTCGTGGTGAAATTTCGTTAGAAACGACATGCTCCGAAAATAAAACGCCAATATGGCTGCTGGGATCGATAGACGAGTGTCAGAATGCCGTTTCTCACGGAGACAAGCGAGAGAGAGCGTTGTTCAAAATAAAGCACAATGTGGGACATTATCGCGGTTCGATTGTTGATCGTTCGATTCTAAAACGGAAGTAAACTCGCGATGTTAAATGGTTATTCGAACATTAATCAGCCGAGAGATCGTCGCGTTGTTTTCGAAGCTGTAGCGTACATAAATTATTTTACCGACGTCCGTAAATCTCCTATAAAAACGACTCAAACACACGCGAAATGTGTCAACTAAAAAACCCTGAGCTTCAAGATTTTTTGTGATATACTCGTGGCGAATACTCGTGTTCCAAGAGTTCCTACTTTTTGTTTTTCACTTATTTTTACCAGGCGTTGAAAATTGACTTGCTACTCTTTGATAAAAATATATTTTCGCACATGATTTTTTTTCTTCATATTTCGGATCGTTTACGTAAAACGTGGCAGAGTGTTTTGCAAGCTTAGGCGGATAGGAAACCGTCGTTGGTTTCCTCTCCAAGATTCATCTTTTAATATGGACTTTTTCGCTACTCTATTCTTGGCTGTGATTACATTCGCTTGCGGTATAATATGCTCGCTCGCCGTAGAGTTCTATATACTCAAGAGATATTTGGAAACGGCGCCGGAGGCGAGTCCTCCGGACAAGCCGATACCGCATGGAAAAGCGGTCCTGCCGGAGGAACTATTGGCAAAAGTCAAGGACGAAAAGTCCAGCCCCATGAGGCAGAACCTGTCGCAGGGGAACGAAAATTTGGCTATCAATCTGACGCTTCAGTTTCTCTTCAATGAGCTGAGAAACGCCGAGAGAGTCAGGCTATGGTTGTACAGAAAGTTGAACAACGAGTTCAAGGAACTCTTGACTCAAACTACCACAGGCAGATTGTTCGACAGCGTTCAGGTACAAAAATAACGGCAAACTAACAGCCGAGTTGTATAACCGGAGAACTCCCACCCGTCCGTAATTGGAATTTCAGAGATGGGAAGGAAATTTACAACTGCGACGGAAATGCTTTCTAATTTTTTTATATCTTCACTTCCTTTTTCATCCAAAATCTTTTCGTGCCGTTTTGGGCCACAGATTTCTGATAAGGAAGCTAAAAAAACAAACTTCGATACCATGGAAATTTGCTAGTAGATCAACCAAGTGTTATGAGCATGATGTCCTCTATCAATTTTCAAAGTGGAATTCATTCGGAATTATTTTACTTTTTCAGCTGAGAGATCTGCACCTCGGCACTCAATTTCCCACGATAAAAGGGCTGGAAGTTGCAGACTCGAAAATCGATCCGGACACCGGTTTACTCGAGACCCTGGATTTGTCTTTGGATCTCCATTATTCTGGCAATTTCCAGCTGTCCATCGACGTGAAAATGTTATTGGGAAAAACAGCGTACCTAGCTCTGCAGGGTAAATTAGGAGATTTCATTTTCAACTAACGCTACGATAAATGCTCTTCAGTCGTGTAGTTGTACGACGATGCGTACTTGTTTACAGTCAAACGAGTAACGGGTAGAGCGAGACTACAATTTACCCGGGTTCCTTACACTCACTGGTCGCTCAGTTTTTATTCCGAGCCGATTCTCGAACTCGAGGTACAGTCGCAGTTTCAGGGCCGGCAACTTCAGCCTCAGATCGTGTCACTGATAACCGGCCAAATAAGACGGGCCGTGAGGCGCAAGCACACGTTACCGCGATACAAAATGCGCTACAAGCCCTTCTTCCGCCGTCTCAATGACGAGGAGATCGATTTATCGGAAGTGAGTTAATTGTTCGTTCGTATTTGAATACTTGATGACTCGTATAGTCGGTATCGAGCGAAACGCCGCAGCATTATTCGCGCGAACTTTCGTAAGCAGCGTGTTTCACGCGTTGTTGTCTTTGAGGGCATGCACAACATAACCTCACAAATTTTCCAACCCAATTTTCTCATGGATGGTTAAATTTTTTAGGAAAAACAAAGCATTAGGCTCTGGAGAATTTCCTGACGCAGAGCTTGATGATTTCCTTTTGTCCTAAATATTATTCATCTCTGAGAAATTTCTGTTCGAAAATTTCAGCTATCTCTCTCGCACTCATATGTCACGTGGTAGATCACGTGGTAGGGGTTCCAGCGTGAAAAAAAAACACTTTTGCGATTTTTTTCATCTATATGGATAGAGTAAATTTATTGAAACCTTTTGTACATTGTTAAGTGTCATTTCAAAAAAATTCCGTGAAATTTGTACGCGAAAATATCCACAAACAAGCCGGTGACAAAGCTTTTCCAAGAACGCCTTTGGAAAAACACGATTTGCGGTGTTCACTGTATCTCAGCTAGAAATTATCTGAAATCAAGTACCATTAAAATTTAGTCAAAGTATCATCAAATCCTCCCCCCAACGGGCTTTGATAATTCTTTTTTTAATTTCTAAATTTTTGGTGGTCATGTAAAGTGAAAAGTGCTATTTTTCACGAAAAATTCCGCCATTTTGGGGGTGGAAAACCCCCTCAATGTAAAAAAGATCTCAAACTAACCGTTGGGGAGAGGTATTTTATATGTAGAAAGTGCGTACCAAGTTTGAAATAAATCGGTCATGTAGTTTTCAAATGGCAGTGAACACGGACTTTGAAAAAGTGGTTTCGAGAAAAACGTGGCACCGGCTTGTTTGCGGATATTTTCGCGTACAAATTTCACGGAATGTTCTTGAAATGACACTTAACAATGTACAAAAGGTTTCAATAAATTTACTCTTTCCATATAGATGACAAAAATTCGCAAAAGTGTTTTTTTTTTCACGCCGAAACCCCTACCCTCCCCTCAATACGAGAACTCGTATTTGTCGATTTCCACATATGTACGAAAAATGGTTGTTTTTGCAGGTTGCATCGTCTCAATTAACGCCGGGTTTGCTGGAGGTCATAGTGGTGGAAGTGAGTCGTTTGAATCTCGGGCAGAGTGGACTTCCGGTCGAGGATCTCACACAGATCGAGATATATTGCACGGCGAGTGTGGACGCGACGCCGTGGGTATACCTGACGCAGTACGGTGGCGTACCTTACATGGTACTCGACTTGATAATAAGTAAAACGAGTTCTCACCAATTGGGCGTCGTGTTCAAGCAGGAAGTTATCCCGGAGATCGCTCAAAATTGTGTCCTCGTCGAGACTATAGTGAGCGGCAGTCCGGCCGCGATTGCGGAAATGCGCAAAGGCGACATACTGTCAGCGGTGGACGGCAAGAGAGTTACGAACATGAGCCAGGTGGGCAAATTGGTGAAAAGCGCGGCGCAGAGACGTTTCATCATCAGAGTCGAGAGAAAGTATACGCGAGGGGACCAGCCGGAAAAGCCAAATTCGACGAAATTCGATAGCGAGAGACCGACGACGGAGAGGCTGTTCGACAGGAAAACAGCGAGAAGCGACTCGACGATAAGTCGCGGCGATTCTGCCAATGTCGAAGAAAGCCCGAAATCAAAATTCGAGGGACAAATCAAATTTTCGGATCTGCGCGATACCGAGTGCGAGAACATCGAGAAACCGGATATCGGCATAAGGCTGTTTAGAAGACGAAAGAGCAGTGTACACGTGGGCGACGGAGATTATTCCCAGACGCCCGAAACACCGTCGAGAAGAATATCCATCGCGTCGAATCACTCGACCGCGTCGAGTGCACCGACTTCGTGTTATCCGGACGAGAGCCTTTCACCGTATATCACGGATTTGTACACGATGACGCGGGAGAAACCCTACGCCTCGCTCGTCACTTTTGAGGAAACGAAGAACTTTCAAATCGACTCGGAACTACAGTATCTCAATATCGGAGTCTGGGCGCGAGTCAAAGGTGGCGAGATACCTCCAAAAATAATAGGATATATTAATTCACCGATGAAACTCGTTCTGGCCCAGTGCTCGACCTCGACCACTGGTCATTATCTCAAATTGCATCCGCTACTGCCGCCCGATACCGGTAAGAATTATTTTTACGTTAAGACGTAAAAATACGTTTTTACGTTACATTTACAACCATCAAAAAACCGATTTCTTTTTTTTCTTTTCTTTAAACGATAGAACTATGTATGTAGAATATTTTCCCAAAGTTTCAAAGCGAAATTCGAAAAAACTTCAAACGTTACAGCCCGTCAACGCTGTACCTCACCGCTCGGATTCGAAGCGGGCGAGAACTTCAAACGCGTTTTTCTCAAAACTGCATTATCGAAATTGGCGTGCAGGATTACGCAAAAACTATTCAGCCGATTGAGTTGAAACTTGGTAGAAATATTGATAATATTGGTACCTTCTACTTGACGAAAATTGTTTTTGAAAAGTTGGAAAAAAAACGACTTTTTTAATCCACATTTTACAGAAATATTGCGTGAAATGTGGATTTTTTTTGTAAATGCGTGCCATTTTCTCAAATTTGCATTTTCTTCATTTTAATTACCGTCGCATAGAAACTATACATGTTCTAAGTGAAAAAATGTTTGAACTTTTTTGCAAATCGAAGTCTACGAGGGCTAGCCTGCAGGCCGATTCGCAACTCCCGCGGCGACCTTCCTGAAACACTCTGCCACAGCTCCGCCATTTTGATGATGAATTAATTTTGAGAAATTGTTTCGAATACTTAAATATACTATTAAAGTGTACCTAAAGTTTGATAATTGTAGAATAATTATTTATTAGTTTAAAAAATCCGTCTATATTGCTTATTTGCTTCCTGTCTAAATTTATATCCCGCCCTAAGGGGCTATATCTACCTAGAGGCCCGAAAAAAGAGAAGGCTTTGCCCGAAAATTTGCAGGAACCTTCCTTTTAATATTTTAAGACTTTTATACTTAAGATGTAGCCCGTTAAGGGAGACTTTGTCCTTGGAGTGCCATATTTCAGGTGTTTACATTTTATTTTTTTTAAAGGAAACGAGCAAAGCTTTTTGCGTGCGGTTTTTTTCTTGCTTTTATTCATGATATACAGAACGTTAAAACAATTTTTTTTTGAAAAAAAAAAAACCAAAATGGCGGCCGTTGCAGCTCCGCGAAAACAGGTCCTCAAATCGCGGGAGGTAAACGGCTGACATCACTGCCCCCTCTTTGTTGATCTGAAACACAAATTCAAAGCATATTATCAATCTGTGACCCTTTGGTCATGGAATGACGGAAGGGTTTTTCGTTTAGTACAAATTTCGGAAAATTGCGGCAATTAAAAAAAAATCGAATTTTCGCGTTTTTTTTTCGCATAAAAAGATAAATAATAAATGCAAAAATGTATCTATCGAAAAAACGATCCGTCATTCCGTGAAGACATATTTTCTGAGTATGATCTCCAAATTTCAGGTCGATATGTTAATTACAGCGGTCAGGTGAATGTCAGCCATTTTTAAAAACGTGTTTTCGAGAAAAACGCGTTTAAAGTTTTGTAATGTGTTTACACAAATGTGTTTATAATTACCGCTAATCGGCAATGCCTGGTCCATAGAGGCATCCCTCCTCTTCTTCTAGCTGCTCATGTTGAGCCGCTAACATCTCCCGCTGCATTTCAAGGACAAAGTCTCCCTTAAACCCACACTTTCGATTACACTCTAGCTTGGTCATATGATCGCCCTAAGAAAACTTAATAGAATTCTAACTTTCGTTTATCTTTTCGTGAACCCAAACAAACATATTCCTTACCTCAAATATGCTAAGGACATTGAATTCAATTGATAAACCTTGTAAAAAAAGTAAATCACAACACGAAGATGTGAAAGGCCCTTTTACAACGTATATTTTTGGATACGCCGAATATACTCGATTTTACATTTCCATTGTCGTTTTAACATGCCCGAAAATGTACGTATTTGCTTGCAGCCCCCCACACCGCGGCGAACTCCACCAAGCTCCACGGTTACTCGGGTTTCGATCCTATGCTGTGTTACGGTGACATACTTTTGTCGTACGGATGGGTCTCGAGTCGGCCCAGCCCGCGTCATACCGGTGACTCCGGCAAGAAGGAGAGCGCCGAGGCCGCGAGAGTTCAACCGATTGTCAGTACGGAGAACCCCGACAAAAAGATGCACGACTTCATCAGAACGCATTTCCACAGAGCTACCCACTGTGACTTTTGCACGAAAAAAGTATGTTTTTTGCCTCCGCATTCTGCCTTTATCAATGACGTAGTTACCGTGTGTTGATAGAATGGCGAATATTGCTCGTGTACCTTTTTCGACGCTGACTGAACGCAAAACTTTCAAATCGGAACGAAAATATTGTGACTTAGAGAACAGTTTTTCAAGTAATCAACAGTCTCATCTCTTTTGTCTTCAACGAAACCTAAAATCCATCTTTTTTTAAGGGGCCAGAAAGAGTATCTAGCTTTCAATCGCGGTTTGTAAAGAAAAACTAAACATTCTACGAATTTGCGGTTTTTTGTACCATATTTGAGTATTTTGGAAAAAGTGATTATAATGATTATAATGCTGATTCTTTTTTTGCCTAGGTCCCGTACTTCATAACTTATTTTTGGACAATTTGAAAAAAAAATCAACGCGAAATTAAATATACTTTTCTACCTAAGCATTATGAAAATACCTTTAAGCGAGGAAAACATTGCTGAGTTTCATGATTTTTTTTTAAAGTAAGGATTTGTTTACCATTTTTGAGACTTAGGGTATGTTTTATTACTACTTTTGGCTGTTACGTGGTATTTTTGTTATTTATTAATCTTTAAAAATGGCGGAGGTATAGCACGGTCTTCTAAACGTTGAAATGTTGAAAATCGATGAAATGGTACGTTTTGAGACAAAAAGATTTTTCTTCAATTTTCAAAAAAATTTAGGGTCACGTTTTAGACAATAAGGTTACAAAGATTTAGATTTTTAAAGATTAGTTTTTTAGCTATACGTCATGCCAGTTATGAAAATGCAGTTTTGAAGACCTCCGCGATTGTAAAAGATTAATTTTAAAAAGAAATTCCGTGTATCAGCCAAAAGTAGTAATAGTTCATAAAAGTAGTAATAGTTCATACCCTCAGTCTCAAAAATGATGAAGAAATGTTTCCTTTTAAAAAAAAATCAGTACATTTTTTCCTCGCCTAAACGTAAACAATTTTCATATAATAAACGAGTTAAAAAGAGGTATACTTTTTGCTCGAAAAAAGTTTTTTTCCATCTCCGTCACGAGGATTTGGAAGAAATGAAGGCCTTAGGTCACTCTAGAGGCCGAAAAAGTAGGCTTTTTGGCGATTTTTTTTTTCAGAAAAAACTACAAAATAAATCAAGATTACAAAAAAGGGTGTTTATCATACATATCAGTGACCGTATACAATAATTTTTTTGAAACGAATAATTTCAAAATGTCGGCTGTGCAGCGTTTACCTCAAAACTGCATTTTTTAAGTTGGCCGGAAACGTAACTCAGACATTTTTCAACCGATTCACTTGAAATGTTGAATATATCTTGAAAAATACATTGTCTATGGAAGTACGTAGAATTTTTTTTTATATTGCATAGTTCATTTGTCATTAACGATTTTTTAGGCAAATTTTTGAGAAGTGAAAAATTTGCCTAAAAAATCGTCAGATAATTGTTGATAACAAATGAACTATTCAATATAAAAAAAATCCTACGTACTTCCATAGACAATGTATTTTTCAAGATACATTCAACATTTCAAGTGAATCGGTTGAAAATTGTCTGAGTTATGTCTCCGGCCAACTTAAAAAATGAAGTTTTAAGATAAACGATGCCATCCAGGTGTATATCTCTCCTTGACTCAAACACAAAGTAAAACCATACATTGATGGGATGTTTAGTTTCGTCAACAAACGTCATCTGAAAAGTAGACAATTCTTCGGGCCCTCGCAGTATTCCCACCTCTCGAATAGATTCTCCGTAACAATTGATTTCTCATATTCGCAGATCTGGCTAAAGGATGCGGTGCAATGTCGAGATTGCGGGATGGTGTGTCACAAAAAGTGCGAAGCGCGTTGTCAGTCGTCGGGTAGTTGCGGCGCGGAGACCCTCGCAACAATGGCGTACGAAGCCGACGAGATAGAAGCTACGGTATTGACGGGCGATGCGGGTCCAGAGATATCCCTCACGGGTTGTGAAGAGAACGTTCAGGTACTGAACACGTAGTACAAGCTTCCAATATTTCATCCAATACTCTAGAGAAACGAAACGAAAACAAAAACCTTATTTATAAATAATCTTAACTGTGACTAATCGCATTTTATATAAAAGGGAAACTAAACGAACGAAACAAACCACGAGCGAAAGTAAACATAAAACTCTAGTCGAGTTCAAACGGAACAAACAAACAAACAAAACGAAGCAAAGAAAAAACATAATCACTCGTATTAAAAAAGCTCTTCAGCTGCGAACGGCTGATAAGTATTCATCAAAATATTCCTGAAAGCATGCGCTTTGACAGTGTCTTAAACATAACGCAATAATTATATTCCGAAAGTCGGAGAATCGAATTAGCTTTTTTTACACTTTTTTTTTTCTTCTCCCATACGTGCGAATTTCTAGTCATTAATTTATACACGGCCGAACGAGCTGGGAAAGTCCTATTGCAAGGTAGATCGTTATATATAAATATATATATATAGACATATCGGTACAACGGTGGCTCGCGATAGCATTGCGATAAGCATAATACTCTCATAAACGGAACACGAGATATTTATATATCGTCATTCGGAGCAAAAGTAAATCTAGAAATACATTGCAAAGAGCTTTGGTGGACTTGTAAATAAATTTAAACAAAAAAAAAAAACGATGAAGAAGAAGAAATGTCAAGCACGACTCACGATGTTGTTAAAAATAAATGGGACATGAACGTTCGCACTCGGTACGGTGAAAAGGTTTATTGGTTGGTTTGCACCTCGTTTCCTTCGATCGATTAACTCTTAATGTCTAACGGTATGTGTGATATTTTAACGAATGCTTGTACAAATACGCGAGACGCAAAATTGTGACGATTAACGAGAAAAAGAAGAAAAACAATAAAACATTTTTGAAAAAAAAGAAGACGATAAAAGAGCGGAAATAAAATGAGGAAGTTTAACAAAATTGGAATGCGTTGATCGATCCAATCAGGGCATGATGGCCGTGAAGGCTAGTATAGCTAACACGCTACTGGGTCTGAAGAAAGCCGGAAGTACGAGTTGTCTGGCACCCCCATCGTCCGGTGGTGGCTTAGCCTCGAGAAGTCTGCCCCCAAGTCCCTGCGCATCCCGCAAGGTACACAACGTTCACCGACAAAATTCACCGCTCATACTTTTACTTATGCGTCCTTCACTTTTACTTCTCGGACGAAAAGAAATACGATAGTGTCTTGCGTTATTTTTATACTTCGCTGTTTACGTTCTGTGTCCTAACTCTGTCTGCACTACGGACGTTGCCTCTCTCTCTCTCTCGCTATCGCTCTCTTTTTCGCAATTTTTCATTCTGTCATCCAGTCGTATGGGCAGGGACAACCGACCACCGATCACTGACGCAAATTTTCGGACACTCGCAAATTAATAATAATAACACTACTTCGCTTTTGCACAATATTAACTGTAGCATAGAAAAATATGAACATGGGACTGTAACCATTATGGGAGAATGATAATTCCAAAGGAATGTCAAGAGGGAGGAAAAAGTATTATCTGATTTCTGTATTGAATGAATATATATATATATATATATATATATATATATATATATATATATATATATATATATATATATATATATATATATATATATATATATATATATATGGGTAATTCCACCAATTTTGTGTCAAAGTTGTACCGGGTGGTCTGAATTTGGGAAAACTAAGAAGATCATCTGAAAGGTCATATTGAAACAAGCATCCATAATTTTTTTCGAATTTTTTATTCAATAGTTTTTTAGTAATGGCGGCTCACAGTTTTCAAATTTTGTAAATCACCAAATTTTCAAATGCCCATAACTTCTCTTCAACTATAGCTGACATTTTTTTAAAAAACGACTTTTTAGAGAAAAACACGAACTGTTTGAAAAAAAATATGCTGAAATTCTGGGTTGTTTTAAAAATTACAAAAATCACGTTCAAAGTATAAAAATCGATTTTTCGGGCCTTGCCCCATTTTTCCCGGTTTTGAAAGTATTTTTTACGAAAAGTTCAGAATTTTTTACGTCGAAATAGATTTTAAACGCGATGGGATCTCTAAAACATCAGCCTCAGAAAAGTTCAATAAAGATTTTCATTTCCCATAACATTTATTTAAATCAACCTTAAATCTTTAATGGCATTTTTATTACGGAAATAAACATTCAGAGTTTTCATAAGGTAATGTCATGTCTCATAAGCAAATTAAAAAATATATATCATTCAATTTTAATAGCTACTGTTGGTTTTGAGGTTATAAAATCTCTCACTTACAAATTTGTAAAATAATAATAATAATAACAATAATTTTTATTATCAAATAAAATTTAAAAAATTATGAAAAATGTTCATTTAATTTTTCTGACGCTGATGTTTTAGAGATCTCATCTCGTTTAAAATCTATTTCGATGTAAAAAATTCTGAACTTTTCGAAAAAAATACTTTCAAAACCGGGAAAAATTGGGCAAGGCCAGAAAAATCGGTTTTGTTATTTTGAACGTGATTTTTGTAATTTTTAAAACAACCCAGAATTTCGGCATATTTTTTTTCAAAAAGTTCGTTTTTTTCTAAAAAATCTTTTTTTTAAAATCTTCTAGGTATAATTGTAAAGAAGTTATGGGCAATTGAAAATTTGGTGTTTTACAAAATTTGAAAACTGTGAGCCGCCATTACTCAGAAACTATTGGATAAAAAAATTCTAAAAAAATCATGGATGCTTGTTTTAATATGACCTTTCAGATGACCTTCTTATTTTTGCTAAATTCAGACCACCCGGTACGACTTTGACACAGAATTGGTGGAATCACCCATACATATATATATATATAGTATTAGGGTATAGTTGTACAAATGATCAGTGGTTGGAAATGAACGATGAACAAGACATTCATCTGAACATCGCTATCATAATGTGGCTTGCAATGTGCTTGGCTTGGGACATAAAAAATCCAAAGAAAAGAAGAAAAAAATGCTTACCTGAAACATTAAGGGAGGAGATACTTTTAGGCGAGAAGAAAGTTGCTGATTTTCATTTTTTTTTTCAAAGGAAAGATTTCTTCACCATTTTTGAGACCTAGGGTATGTTTTATTACGACTTTTTGCTGTTACATGGTATTTTTTTTACTGATCTGAAAAAATGGCGGAAATAGGAATGTTGAAAATCGATCAAATCGTACTTTGAAACAAAAAGATTGAATTTTCCGAAAAAAAACTGGCTACATTTTGCAATAAAAAACACTTCTTTTATTTTCAGAAACATTCAGGGTCATATTTTCGACACTGAGGTTGAAAAGATTTATACCAAATTTCATCAGAATCGGTAGATTAGTTTTTTAGCTGTACGTCACACCAGTATTGAAAATGCAGTTTAGAAGACCACACCTTCGCCGTTTTTAAGGATCAATGAAGAAGAAAAAATACCATATAACAGCCAAAAGTAGTAATAAAACATACCCCAAGTCTCCAAAATAGTGAATAAGTTTTCGTTTAAAAAAAATAATAAAAATCAGCAATTTTTTTCCTCGCCCAAAAGTCTCTCCCCCCTTAAAACCGCCTCACTTTGACGCACCTATTCTTTTTACTACGGAAGATAATATATTCACATGGTTTTATATATATTTATCCTCCTCCTACAAACCTACTAAATAATAATAAGAGTCGTTTAACGACGACGCGAGCTTGAGAAAGTAAATGAAAACGATGCTTGGTAAGTGAGGCTTTTCGTAAAACTTTTTCATACCATTCACAGGTTCTTTATTAACCCCATATATTCGATGAAGCATTGGTACTGCATGCGCAAAGAATGAATTCGCTATCGATGCAATGCTCATTGTTTTAAAATAATTACATATATATATATATATTAGGGTGATTCGTTTCCGGGTAACTTTTTTTTTTGACCCATCGTGCCCGAAAACCTTTAGTTGGTACCCAAAAACGAACTTTCCTGAAAGGGGGGTGTTGTCAAAAAATATTTAGAGGTCGCGAATCAAAATTGAAGGTTTCCCATTTGATTAACATTGAAAAAAATGTTTTTCTCATTATTAGTGTTACCATTCCGCGAATTTTGATATCGTGATATTCTCCGAGTGGGTTCTCATAGGAAATATGATACTCCACAATAAAGTTCATTGAGCCATGCCCGTAAATTCAACCGTTTCAGCGGTATCATTATTTGAAGTGAACATTGTGCGAAAATATCTATTCAAACGGCTGTAACGCCTAAGCTATTAGATATATCGAAAAAAATTCAGATGGGAACTTTGTAGAGAAGGTAATTTTCTACAAAAAAGTCTTAAAAGCCGAGCCCGTAAATTCAACTCTTTCTCAGCTACAGGTGGATGAAGTCAAATAAATCGATTTTTTTTGTTTAAAAAAAATCTATTTATTTTACTATATTTCTAGTATCTATATTTACTATATTTCTATTACTATATTATCTATTTATAGATTTTTTTTAAACAAAAAAAATCGATTTATTTTACTTCATCCACCTATAGCTGAGAAAGAGTTGAATTTACGGGCTCGGCTTATAAGACTTTTTTGTAGAAAATTACTTTCTCTACAAAGTTCTCATCTGAATTTTTTTCGATATATCTAATAGCTTAGGCGTTACAGCCGTTTGAATAGATATTTTCGCACAATATTCACTTGAAATAATGATACCGCTGAAACGGTTGAATTTACGGCCATGGCTCAATGAACTTTATTGTGGAGTATCATATTTTCTATGAGAACCCACTTGGAAAATATTACGATATTAAAATTCGCGGAATGGTAACACTAATAATGAGAAAAACATTTTTTTCAATGTTAATCAAATGGGAAACCTTTAATTTTGATTCGCGACCTCTAAATATTTTTTGACAACACCCCCCTTTCACGAAAGCTCGTTTTTGGGTACCAACTAAAGGTTTTCGGGCACGATGGGTAAAAAAAAAGTTGCCCTGAAACGAATCACCCTAATATATATATATATATATATATATATATATATATATATATATATATATATATATATATATACATTCAATATCAGCCGCTTTGTTGTTAATAACTATTTTTTTAATTATCGTCCCGATAAGAAGGATAAAACGCTTGTGTAAATAAACGAACGAAAACGTATGTAGAATTCACTCGTCGGTGGATTGGGGATAAATCCAGAATTGCTCGAGGGAACAGAGCCGAGTGTCGCGGCTCCATTGCTCGCCGGGGATTTGGACGACGGTTTGATGTCGAGGGCCAAGGAGACCGGGAAACATTTGTTCAAGTTTTTGGAGCCGCAGGAACGCGTCGACAAAATAAATTCCATGGTAAAAGAAATTACCAAAAAAAAAAAGAAATTCACGTCAAAATGTACTTTCTCCAACGTTGCACGATAAATAGTCCTAATTGGATTTTGTCTCTTTTTCCACAGATGACGAAGTTGAAAGCGTCACTCGACGGCGAGACTACCTCGAGAGTAGAATTATCGCAGGGTGGCGAGTACGGCAGCGCCACATTGATAGCGCAAAGTGATCTTCGGGTTCAAGCTCTGAGCGTATTGTTGCTGCATTATTGCGCCGGTTTGCAACACGCCCAAGAAGCCTTGGCACGGCCTAAATCCGATGAAGATTCGTAATTTAGTGTCTAGAGAAAATTCAGAAAAAAAAAACAAAGAAAATAGAGTTTTTTCCGACGTTGATTTCAAAGGATTTCTTTCCGCGATAGGTTCGGGCCGCTTTCGACGCGACGTAGTCAATAGTGACGGAAGCAGGTGGAAAATTAGTACACTCGCAGTATTAATACGTAAGCACTTCATGAAAACTTCGATCAATTACGCGATAATTAGTAGACACGCGAATCGCAGAAAATAATACTAAATACGTGAGTTTGAAAAAGTTTAAACAATTCGCCAAATACTCGAAAACGTTAGATGAGGATTCACCGGAAAACACCAAATATGACTTTTGTCAAGTATCTATTATACATACGAATATATTCGCGGATTGTATATTTCTAGAGAAAAGAGTACAACGCGTGTGTGTATACGAGATATATATTGAGGAATCGTGGAAGACGATTAAGGGGATGAAATTGAAAGAATGCCCCTTTTAAGGGCCTACATCTACCTTGAGGCCCGAAAAAATGGCCGAATTTCAAATTTGGTTTCTGGGAAACGGTTGGTGAAGAAGAAACGGATTTTTTAAAACACAAAGGTATATTGAGAGCCTCAAAAAAATCACCACAATTCACCAAAGAAGAATTTTTTTCTCGACGTTTGGCGGTGGTCACTCGCCGGCATAAACGGTCCATCTAAAATCTAAAAACCAAACGGGTTATCCAAGTTAACAATAAATACGAGTCGTTGACGATCGTCGATTTTTTAAATCATTTTTTACCAAGTGGCGACGAATTGATCGGGCAAACAAAATCTATTTAAAAAAGTCGTCATTTTGACGTAACTATTCAAAAATTAAGATCGACTTTGAAAAATATGTGATCGTCAACGACGTTTAAGGCGATCGTCTAGTGTGAAGGCCATTTTTAATGCTTTTTTGGGGAATATTTTTTTGACAAACCATTAAAATAAAATAATTTATAAATTGTATATCATTTTTATCAACGTTTAAACAAACTTTGTGATTTTTTTGAAGTCATTATATGGAATATAGTCGGAGATACACCGCCCAACAGGGACACATATATAAAAAGAGATGCTCCACTGCTGCCATGATTCCGGCCGTTCTGCTTATCTGAAATCAAAAAAACCAAACGCAATTTTAATCACGAGACTTGAGGCTCTACATGGAACTAAAATAAAGTTAGAATTCCAAAAAAATAATTTCTTTTTACGCTTTAGAAAAAAAAATTAATTTTTCGTATTTTTTTGGGGTCTATATAGCTGATAAACAGAAAACTAACGAAGCAATCTTTATTATTTTAATTCAACTTGTAGTTATGTGTGTACTAAAGATGCTGTGTAAATTTGAGCAGAATCGATCAAATAGTTTTTGAGATATCACGGCAGCAGTTTGAAAAAATCGTGTTTTGAGAAAAACGCGTTTGAAAGTTGTTGTATATAATTGATAATAAAAAAAAAATGGGCTCACCATCAATCTGCTATGCCTGGACCATAGAGTACACCTTCCTCTTCTTCAAAGAAGTCATGCAAGGCCGTTTTCTCTTCTATTGATCTGACACACTAGACGACCCCCTTAACCCTCCTCGTACACCCGGGGTCCAGTGGATCCCAACGCCAACTTGTGAGCTAAATTTGAAACAGTTAGACCCTTTAGCATGCATTTATATATATTTATATAAAATAAAGAGCTTTTTTTTTACTCCAAAATATCTCATGTTCATACGTACAAATAAATACCTTTTTTAAACACCCAATATTGCACTATTTTTTAAATGAAACTACTATATGTGACAGTACTTCCCTGAAAATTTTACTTAATTATCTATAAAATTAACGGAGTTATGATTTTTTTGGAAAAAAAACCGTTTTCACGACTTTACTCGCTTTTTGACAACCTGTATTTTTTGGTGATTTTTTTCAAAGGCCCTCAATATATGTATCTTTGGGCAAAAAAAACGCGTTTCTTTTTCACCAACCGTTTCCCCGAAAAAAAGAATCGGTGTTTCGGTATTTTAGTCGAGCCTTTGGGTAGATGCACCTTAATGCCTCAAATATTTGTTTTTTATCGTCTTTATCGATCGCTGTTCGGTATAAATGTTTCGCCTGTGCAATTGAGCTCGCGAGCTCTCTTGACGCTGTCTTTCACGAAAACAAAAAATACGTAAAATGTAGCCAGCAAAGCGTAGAGAAAAGTGCAACGAGTGTGCGCAAAGCTGCAATTCACGATACGACGATTGTGCTCATCGACTCAAGGGGTAAGGCCACAGCGGAATTTTCAAAAAATCGATCTTTTTCTCGCTAAAACGGTGCTCTATCGTCATAAGAATAAGTTACTATTCGACTTATAGCAAGAACATTTTTTTTCACCGACTCTGAGCGTATAACGTGAGCCCACCTCTGGCACGGCCATAGAGTACCGAAAACTTTAAACGCGTTTTTCTCGAAACAGCTTTTTTCCAATTGGCGTGACAAATAACTTCAACAATTTTCACACAGTTTTATACGAAATTTTTCACTGAAAATTCATTCAAATACCTACAACTCAATTCAAATACCTACAACTTTTGAATAAAACAATGTTTTTTCAATTCCGTACGTACTTCTCTAGGTATTCTAATGTAGATTGACGAGATTTTTTGTTTTTTGTTCTAGGTGAAAAATTGTGGATGCTAAATGTCACGCCGCGGAGCGCCTAAAAAAAGATAAAAGAAAATATTAGTAGTCGGCCATTTTGTACATCGAAAAAAAATATATATACATTTTCCAGCAGCTTGATATTCATACCAAATAGATGTGTAATTAATTTTATGAGTGAATCACTTATTCATACGAAAAAAATTGTCAAATTCGCACACGATTTTATACCCGTTACTGTGGCCTAACCCCTTAATAACCAATCGTGAAGATATGTGATTCTACAAACTCAAGCAAGAGACAAGAAAGATCGATGGGAAAACTCGACGGATCGATTCTGCGAGTGCCAACAGTCCATCCATCTACAGTTTAACGTTAAACAGAGCCTAAAACGCGTAAACAGCATTGAAGGGAGATCAAAACACACGTACTATTGGGTGTATACGCGATCCAAGAATTTCAACGAATGTATCAACAATATTTAACTATTATGAAAGAAAAGAATATATATATATATATATATATATATATATATATATATAATCACGGTGACCGAAGTGTGGCATTTTTTATTTCGGCTTTCTACCTTTGTTCCCGTGTTTGGAACGATTTTGAGTCAAGACACGTTATTACGAATGTGTTTACAAATTTTTTTTACGCAAGAAATGCGAAGGAGCAGAAGAGAACGAATAGTCGTTCATTACTTGCCGCCTCTTATTCGTCGCACCTCGGGTGCAAAAGTCTTTGTTTTTTTCACCAACGCAAGTTACCATTTCCCGGAAAATATATAAAAATATACTTTAAGTAGCTTTCCCCTTCTCTCTCTCTTGCTCTCCCTCTCTTACTTGAGAGAGAGAGAGGGCCAATGTGAGAGAAAAGCATTGGAAACGAAACGCAAAAACGAGGGGTGCTATACAAAGGAAATCCATATCCGCAGACGTAAAACTCTTTCACGAATACGTAGTCGTCGATGTCGTCGTACCAGCCAAGGTTTTCCGTTTTCCTTGCCGAATTTCCTGAAACCCGGGCACACACACACACACGTGCATATACGTTCAGGATTTATATTTACTTGCATATGCAGCATTTAATGCCAACTTGGCCTACGTCGGATTCCGAAATTTTCGGAACATTTCATTATTCTCGGGTACCAACGAATGTTATATATATACATTTCTCGATATATATAAATCGCGAAATATTCCGAATACACATGTTTTATTAACATATTATTCGATTCCAGATGATTTTTTAACGTTAATAATGTAATTTTAAGAGGTTAGGCTACTGTGACGAGTGGAAAATCGGGGTTATTTAAAAAATTAATTTCGAAGGAATAAGATAATTGGAAAATCGTTTAAACATTTATTCCTATGTACGCTAACAAAGTTGTGTATTAAATTTCGTTAAAAGATATCAATAATTAAAGAAGTTATCTCAACTCAACGGTCTACTTGATTTTGGTCACCCGGTTGATCTGACACACAAAAAAACGAGTTTTTTTTTTCTTAAAATACATAATATTGGCTAAGACTTGACCAAGTTTTTTTTGTTACCGTGTTTCATCATCGACAAAAAATTGAATTTGTTTTTCAATTTTTCGTGAAAATGACATTACTGTTAATAAGTAATGAAAAAAATGTTAAGAAGACGTCGGTCAAGCCTAAACTACTATTACACTGAATAAGTGTACCAAATTCCAAGTCAATCCGTTCGTGAGATGTCGAGAAATCGTGTACACCGTTTCGAAACACACAGTTTCGAGAAAAACGCGTTTTACTGGCACTTCTGTAGTTGCAATCATAAGTTCAACTTCAATCTGCGATCCCTGCACCATACGTTGGATCTTCCACTTCAATTTGATTTGCCTCAAGCGACTATCGACTCTTCATTTTTCACAGTGGCCTAACCCCTTGACCTCGGTGAAGCAAAAAAAGATGAAAAAAAAACAACAATAAGAGACAACTGCGTCGAAAATCAACGAATGTCCGACCGCTTTGAGTATAAGGTTGGAAAACCGTCGGAAGAACATTTTCCAGTTTCTTTGTTTGCAGTTCGCGCCAACGTGGATACACATTGAGGGCATGTACAAGGTCAACATAACCTCACAATTTTCTAACCCAATTTTCTCATAGATGGTTAAATTTTTATGAAAAACAAAGGCTCTGGAGAATTCCCTGACGCAGAGCTTGATGATTTCCTTTTGCTCTAAATATTATTCATCTCTGAGAAATCTCTGTTCGAAAATTTCAGCTATCTCTCTCGCACTCATATATCACGTGGTAGATCTTCTTCTTCGCCTTGAGGGGATAGGCCACAGTAACAGGTATAAAATCATGTGCAAATTTAACAAATTTTTTTCGTATGAAAAAGTGATTCTCTCATACAATTAATTACACATCTATTTAGTATGAATATCAAGCTGTTAGAAATTTTTTTTTTCGATGTACAAAATGGCCGCCTACTCGAAACTTCTCGAAACAGTTTTTTTCCAATTCGCGTTACAAATAACTTCAACAATTTTCACTCGATTTACTTCAAATTTAAAAGTTATGTTCCTATTGCATTTCGCAGAGAAGTGCGTACGTAATTTCTGATTAATCGAAAACTTTTCATTTTATGAGCACTTATAACGAAATTTTTCACTGAAAATTAATTTCTTAAGTTCAAATACCTACAACTTTTGAAAAAAAAACAATATTTTTTCAATTCCGTACGTATTTCCCTAGGTATTTTAATGTAGATTGACGAGAGTTTTTGTTTTTTGTTCTAGGTAAAAAATTGTGGATGCTGAATGTCACGCCGCGGAGCGCCTAAAAAAAGATAACAAAAGAAAATATTAGTAGTCGGCCATTTTGTACATCGAAAAAAAAAAATTTCTAACAGCTTGATATTCATGCTAAATAGATGTGTAATTAATTTTATGAGTAAATCACTTTTTCATACAAAAAAAGTTGTAAAATTCCCACATGATTTTATACCCGTTACTGTGGCCTAAGCCCTTGAAAAAATCTTATCTTGATCTTCTCATATCGAATGAAATATTTTTATCTTATTTTTTAGTTCTATCAACTGACATATTTTGATTCCATTTTATTTCTATCCACTGACATATTTTGATCCTGTTTTGGTCCTATCGAATGACACATTTTGAAAAGCGTGCAGAAACTCTGCATCAAGATCAACAAAAGAGCAACCCAATAAAGAGAATAAGTAATAACCCGTTAATCCGCCTGCGCATATAAAAATCAAAATATTTCTATATGCTGTTTGGCTTGCTTTTATATCGGCTTATATCGGCCGTTTGCGTCTCAGTCTACCGTCAGAGAACACTTAAAGCCAAGATCACGAAGAAGAAGATGAAGAAGTCATGGGGGATTTTGGTCGACGTTCTATTTTCGTCGGGAAAATGCACGCGCAGTATTCTCTGGCCAGCGGCCAAGCGTATACTGAACTCCCTGTGTATAAACATTTTCTCCCTGTTGGGGGAAAAATGGAGACGAAATTTTCGTTTTCGCTACTTGCAGCGTAGTTGCGGATGCGTTGTTGTGAGAAGGAGATTCGAGGATCCGTATAATAATTGAGAGGGCTGTACTTGTCTTATTTGCACAAAAAAATAAATAAAACATCGAACGAAATATTCATCGAGTCCTTCTGAAGGCAATTAGTCGATGAAAGATGAAGAAATGTTTTTCTCATCCTCGTCTATACAATTTCTAATCTACTCTTGGCAATCAATGGACAGAATCAGCTGAACACCGACCGGCCTTGGATGTTCAATGAACGCGCCAATTTCCCTCAGGACTCGGCAGAGAAGCTCGCAAAAGATTCAAGCTACAGAGAGAAAAATTATTTGTAGTCCCTATCCGATCGCTTGTCTCCGCGGAGCTTTTTTTTCTTCTGTCTTTCTTCAAATCCTTCGCTTGCGCGTCTCGCGGTCAAAGACTCGCGCTGATCGCGTTGTTCTCTGGCTGATGACCGGAAAATTACCACGCAGCGCTGAATTTCGTCCGGTGCGAGAATTTCCCCGAGCGGGGAATCCAGAATTTGTCTCTCGAAAATATCGCGCGTCTATACATCGCGTTTCTACGTCTCTCGCGTGACCTTAGCATCGCGATAAAAACTCTCTGCGCAAATGTGCACCGCCAAGGGCACGCGAGGCTTTGCCGTGCTTTGTTAGAATCGACAGTGGAAAAATGTCTTTGTCTTCCCGAGCTATTCCCTTTCTTTTTGGCAGTTTTGCAAAATATTCCAGGGCGGCGACAAACTGGTGAGGCTACGGAAGAAGAGTAGTTGGAGAAAAGATTGACCGAAATGGCGAGCTGGTGGGACGGGGATGAGCCAAAAGTTTTGGCGCCTCTCGCGGCCTAAGGCAGAAGCTCTACTGGTATAGTAAACTTGGTCAAAATACATTGATAACAATGGACGATATTTAAAAAACGAAAAGTTACTCGAGTTTCTGCTGTGTTCCAGGGTGCAAGACGGATAATAAACGCAAATTGTCGTTCCATAAGCCACCTACAGATGAAGTTTTAAAAAAGTCGTTGTTGGCTCTGAAAATAACTCTCTTTAGGCCATCAAGGCGCGTTTGTAGTCACTTCACAAGATTTTTTCTTTTCTAGTTTGTATCTTTATAAATAATAAATCGAGCAATATTAAAAGTTATTTCTGTCGTATATGTATGAATATAATTTCAGACGTCCCTTGTAAAAAGTATGCTCTTAAAAATAGAATCACTCCTCGAAAGCTGCGAGTGACTCTCATAACCTTAAAAAAAAATCTAAATTCAGAGCTCACAGAGATAAAAAAGAGCGGAAAATAAATTATTCACTGCAGTAGCATCTTTACAATCTACCGTGGAGATGAATCCAATAGCCAAATTGCAGGAAATCAAAAACGAAGAAATTGTTTACCTTTGAGGTTATACTTTGACCGGCGACATCGAAATATCGCTACGCCACCAACAAGGGCGTCGCCAAGGGAGGCAGCCCCCCCCCCCCCCCCATCGCACAGTTTCGACAAAATGGATATGAGGATCTAAAATGTTTAAAATTCATATTTACGCCCCCCGGCCCATTAACTGGCGACGCCCTTGGCCGCCTCTAGGACGTGAAAATCGCGAATGAGCTCTCACTTTTTTGGCATATGGCCTTACGAATCTTGTGACGATTTCCCGCGTCGTTGATTCCTCGGAGGAAAATTTCACGAAATACTTTGAACCACCTATATATAGGGTGTCCCAAATTTAAATTTATTAATGAAACGTATTATTTATTTGAAAAGTACGAATATTTTCATTTTAATATAAGGTACAAACATGGAGGTTATGTGTGGAACACAATATGCGATAAATGGCCGCCTCGTCCCTGTTTGCAAACGTTCACTCTTTTGACGAAATTTTCAATAACATTTTGGCATAATTGCGGACTAATTTCATTAGGGGAGATATACACCTAGAAGCCGGAAAAAAAGGTAATTTTTGTGAATTTTTTCAAGGGAAACTATTTGAAATTTCGGATTGGGGTTTTAATCATCTAAAAGTATATACATTCAAAAATATGTTTAATTTTCTTTATTCAAAAATACCAAAAATATACAAGGATATTGTATGATCCTTGGAGCGTCGCAAAAAAATCTGCGTATACGGTACCCACTGGCGTTTCTTCAAAAATCATCTGAAAAAAAAACCAAAAAGAATATTAAATTAGATCCTATAATCTAGCACTTGTCATAGCCGATTTTGAAAATATCGATTTATGACAAAATGGCGGACGTTTGAACATAAATAGTGATTTTTGGGCCAAAAATTAGTTATTATTTTGCCTATAAAACAAAAAGTAAGTAACGGAAAAAAATCCCATGACAAGTACTAGATAATGGTGTATAGAATAACCACAAAAAACCTCAAGGCAATCGGTTCATTGGTTTTCGAGAAATTTTGGGTACCGATTTGAAAAACGTGGTTTTAAGAAAAACGCGTTTGAAAATTTGGGAATGAATAAATCATGAAATTTGTCAATTTACATGAAATCATCGATACCAGGCCCATAGTGTAGGTCTTCTACGGTCCACGGAACGTCATAGCTTCTAAATCCTCGACCTCGACCATCTAGGTGTATATCTCTCCTCAATGGTGCGTCCAGTACTTTTAACATAAATATTCGTACTTTTCAAACAAATCATACGTTGTATCAATAGGACTTGGAATTCATTCATAGCGTTTTTTTTAAACAAAACAATATATTTATTTTGAATGAAAATAAAAAAATACATTAATGAAAGCATTACCCCTCGCTTTCTACTACTTTTGACCATCATTCGGGCAGGGTGCGAATACCGCATCGGAAGAACGCCTCGTCTTTAGATGCAATCCACGAATCGACCTATTTTTGACAATCTTCGTAAGAAGTAAGAAGTGAACTTCTGCCATCGAACGAAAGTGAGCCATCGAACGAAACAAATGGTAATCAGAAGGAGCGATATCTGGAGAATACGGCGGGTGGGGTAGGACTTTCCATTTAAGTGTTTCCAGATATGTTTGTACCGGTTTTGCGACGTACGGACGAGCATTGTCGTGCAACAAAATGACTTTGTCGTGTCTTTCGGAGCATTCCGGCTGCTTTTTCTTTCAATGCACGGCTGAAGCGCATCAATTTCAGTCGCTAGCGATCCCCAATTATGGTTTAATTCGGTTTTAGCAGTTCATAATAAATCACACCCCTTTGATCCCACCAAATACAGAGCAGCAGCTTAGACCCATGGATATTTGGCTTTGCCACAGATGTTGATGTTTGGCCGAGCTTAACCCATGACTTTCTGCGCTTCGGATTGTCGTAATGGTTCAATTTTTCATCACCAGTGACAATTCGATGCAAAAAAACCGGGAAAAAAGCGCAACGTAAAACTCCCCGCAAAAACACTTTATTCGGCATAAATGTTGACGTATTCAATAAATTTCAAAGTGTTGTTATTTACGATTCAAAAAGAGGTTATGTACAGCAAATGACGTTCAATGATAGCTGTTTCACGATGAATACATGACTGTTGGTAACAACGAAATACCGTACTACCTACGCCATCTTTTGTAGAACGCTACGAATTAATTCCAACACCTAATAAGTTAAAATGTCAGGTCATTTAGAGACACCCTTTAGAAGCACCTAGGTGCGAATATTTTCTACCATGTTCTGGCACAAGCGTAAAGAAGCGCGTTTGCGCGGCGAGTTTTCGCACTAACGTGTCGAACCTACGTAAGCACACACGTACGTGTGCCGTTCGGTACATCAGCTTCGAGAGGCAAATTACGACGGAAAAGTTCTTCCGTATACGCGAGTATTCGCTGCACGAGACTTTCCTGAAATTTTCGACGTCCAATTTCCCGAGAGAGTCCCCGATAGAACCTACGCGATATTCGCTTTGCGCATTGGGCACTTTGCCTGGACTCTTGAAATTACGCTATTAAATCGGACTCGCGGTTTCTTATTCCAACGCCTGTCCCTTTCTGAACAAAAAAAAAGAAAACAAAACATGAAATGGAGCGTCATTGAGCGCGTCATGAAATTTTTCAGTGAGCTCAATCGCTGATTCAGAGATCATGAAGTGCTGCTTCTGAACAAAAATGGCACCTCTTCCATCCACGTCGCGAGGATCTTTTCTTGAGACAACGAAATGAAATGGAAATTTCGTTGACGTATGCTCCACGAGCAGAGAGGGAGGCTTGATGTAGTTCTGTAGTTTTGGTAAAATCTTAGGAATTGGCTGAAATCTAAGTATGGTGTAGATGTGTCCTTCATGGACTGACGCCCAAAAATTCAATTCGATTCACCGTTTCGTTCATGACCTAATTGCAATTAAATATGGGTATTTTTGTACGCGATCCCTATACCTAACACGTAAACCGATAGGAGTTTGCTCGCATTTCTCGATATAGGTTCTAAACGGATCTTAGGATTTCAAAACAAAAACACACGTGTACGCAGTACTATTGTGGGACTGTTAAAAAAAAAAGACAAACTTCGACCGTTTAGTTTCGGAGATATCGACTTATGAAAAGTGGTAATTTTATTCAACACCGAACTCGGGCCCAACCATCTGTAGCGGAATGGCAACAGTGTACGCTGCAGCGAGCTGATCCGCGCATGGTCTGGGAACTCGAAGCGTGTTTTTTCTCTCGAGCTCTAGTAATTCTAAGACGGATGTGAAATAAATTTATTCTGCAAACAAATTTAATTTGTTCTATTTATGCATGTATTTGTCTTTGTTACAGCGAATGCAATTTAAACTATCGGCAAGATGTTGCAAATCCACGATCCGACGTCCTTCGACAGCGAATTTTTGTTGCTGATCGTTGAGGTTATGGTTATTCTCATCGCGTTTAGCCGCATTCGCTTGACACATGGCTGCCACAGCTTTCAGTCTTTTAGCAAGCGCCTTTTTTCTTGTAAACTTTCCTTTGTATCGCATTTGGGTTGACATTTTCACGCTTTTTTTATGTATATAAAATATTCCGCGAAAGACGGATCGTAGGAAGCTCAACGCTATGACTGCAGGAAAATGGCGCTATTGCCACGATTACAGCGCCACTCTCTATACGAGTATGAGACTTATGTCCATGCATGAGGTGCGAATGTGTGGGACATATAGAGCGTACAAGCTCTGTCAAAAATTTACAACCAACAGCATCGTATAGGCATTGGATGTTACCATACGCTTCGACCGAAACTTTGGCTCATACGTGTACCTACAGAACTACCTGAAGGAGGTTGAAGCATCAGCCGCAATCCGAGATTTAAAAACAATAAAAATATATGTTATTGCCTAGACGATACTGAGTTTTACGAATTTTTATTGATATTTTTCACCACAAAACTCCAGATATAAAGAATAGTTTAATGTACGTAATTTTACGTGCGGTTAGATGGGCAAGATGTTCACACTACGGGTGATGCAATTTTTTTGGCTATCAGCAGCAACATAAACCATTTCTAACAGCGAATTAACGCAAACTAAACCTTTGTAAACATTTAGAAAAAAACCATCTTGCCCATCGTAAACTATATATATATATATATATATATATATATATATATATATATATATATATATATATATATATATATATGTATATATATATTTAATATTGAACCATCGAGGTTTGATGAAGGACTACGAATCTTGGCTGGCGAATGAAGAGCACTGCTGCCAACCTCAATGTCCGCGAAGTTGCCGTATTTCGGCAACACTTAACATTAATGAATGGTAGTAATAAATAATCTCGTGACATAAATATAAATAGGTACAATAATATATGACTCAAAATTTCATTCTTAGTTGTATTTATAAAACATTCACTTATGCAGTTTTTTCATCATAATCATCGATAATGTTATACTCTTTCAAGTTGGTAGTAACCCGAAAGTTTTTCTTATTCACGTAAAAAAATAAATAAAAATGCATAATTTTGCTCTTTAATGATATATTTAATGAAAAATCAGCATATACGGAATAAATCGATACCTCGTATGCATTTTTTGAAGTTAATTAAAAAAAGCTCATAAGCCGTCATTCGACTGAACTGGACCGTGCCAACCTCCTTAAAACCAGTCCTTAATATGAAAAAAAAACCGAAAACCTGCACCAGTTTACCCACAAAAAATCATGAAAATTCCTCTATTTCCGGCCTCGACCTACGTGTGACGCGTCAAAGAAACATTTTTGCACAATAAACTAGATCACACTCGAGAAATACGTGAACAATAAATAAAACATCATTTTCCCCCTACTCTTCTGATTCTCTGCTACCCAGACGTTTCCCTCAATTTCTTTATAAGTAGTTTATAAAAAGCCAGTTTCCAACAGAACTCTTAACCCCTTAATCTCCCGAAAATTCATTTTCCCAAACGCCGTACCAAATTTACAGTAATTTGTATGACTTTCTTCAATATACGCCGCAAGCCAATTCGACGAACATTCTCTCCGCGGCAAATGCCCCTAAACTTCTGCGTCGCGTTATTTCGATTCCAACGGTAAAAAATCAGTACCTAAAATATCCGCTGGCCTCGCGTCGTCGGTACCCAAGACCAATGCCTTACCAACGCGAAAAAAAACCATCCGAAAAAAGAAAATTGCGGCTATGCTAATTTCCTTCGCATTTCGGACGAATCTCTTGACATATAGGAACCATACAGCGTGCGAACTATCAGCTGTATACGGGTGACAAAAGCACGTGTCTCGATCAGCGTGTGTATGCGTCGCCCGATGCGCGCTTGCACACGTCTATGCTGCTGCACTCTGGCGTGATCTACAATTGTTTTCAAACAAAGAGAGAGACGCCGTGCGTCTACAAACGAGGTGGACGGGGGGGGGCAGAGGACGTAAAGAGAGAGAGATAGAGGGAGCGCGATAGTGAGAGAAAATGAAGTAGGAGGGGGAAGGAAAACAAAGTCAGCTGATCGCAGAGATGAATCTCTGCAAGGTTTTATGCACGCGCGCGCGCGTACGTGTGTGTGTGTGTGTGTGTGTGTGTGTGTGTGTGTGTGTGTGTGTGTGTGTGTGTGTGTGTGTGTGTGTGTGTGTGTGTGTGTGTGTGTGTGTGTGTGTGTGTGTGTGTGTGTGTGTGTGTGTGTGTGTGTGTGTGTGTGTGTGTGTAGTTGAGCGTTAACCAAGAGGAGAAGGGATTTTAAAGCACACTCGTGGGAGGGGAGGGGGGATGGTTGAAGGCGGTTCGTGTACAGCTTCTTGGGTGAAGGCTTAAATAGCACCGTGTTGCTTTGTAACAGGCCAGTACCGCAGGCGGCGACTCACCGCGGTGTGACAATCGCCGTCGTTTTCTCATTACGTTTCGAACAAACTCACGGGTGTTCTTCGTATAAAACAAAAACATTGCCCGGCACACGCACGCACGAGAATTCCGGATAAAAAGAGCGTAACGAAAGAAAAGAAAAAGCTGGAGATTCATTTCCTGGTTTTCACTTTCCATATAGCACAACAATAGCTCGTGGCGGAGTTTAAGTATCGAAAAAGTAAAGAGCGAGAAGAGAAACTGGAGAACAACATCTCTAGAGCCTCGCGTACGATACTGCGCGCCGTTGCGGAATTTTTTTGTTTATCCGCCATTCGTAGCCTTCCACACGCTTGTTTTCCGTGTATATAAATATATATATACGTAGTTATTCTCACGCACGTTCGTGCGAGAAACACTCGTGCCCCGCGTATTTCCACGAGCGCGCAAAACGGAAGGATTTTTCGATCGTTTTTTCCCAGACGAAGCGATTCAGTGAGCGGACTGTGATTGTTTTTACCGATCGCGGTCGTGTGCTCCGCAGAAAGGGATAACGCAGTTCCGTTTTTTTGCGCCCACGCGTGAAACTCCGGGGATGTAATAATATACGACGTAAAAAAACAAAAGGTGGAACGTAATTCGTATCGATTTTGTCGAAGACGAACTAAATACGAGCTTTGGGTTCGAACGTACAACGTTATACGCATCGAAGATACAATAAAGCCGAACGAAGATGAAACCACCCGCGTACAACAATAACGAGGAAGGAGTTCAACAAATCTCCCAGGAACAGGGAGAGAGGAACGTCGCTAATGCTATTTGCGTGCAACTCGCGGGAAGGGCGATCATTAGAGTCGTCTCCAGGTGCGAGGAAGCACAGGACAATTGTAACCTGGGTGAGAATACGAAGATCTTTCTTTTGCTTTGTTTTTTACTTTGTTCTTTACTTGGTTTTTATTGCGGGTGTAAATAAATGTTATTTTCGATCACGGTGACGTTGGATTCGTCCAATGAAAGTCTCTACATGTGTCCAGCACGATCGAATTTTTTAGCGCTTTCACTCGCTTTTCGGCCGCGGCTATTTCGTTTTCGGTCTCGGTGTGCTCGGCCTGCGAGACTGATACTACCGCTTCATTCACTCGGCGCGTTCTTCCGACTGTGTTGATGTTTACGTCGTTCGAACGCAACGAAAATCCTTCATTTTTTCAGTTCTTTATTTTTATTGCTGTCTTAACTCTTCCTTTGCAGTTTTAAGTTATGGATGCCTCATGAGGATCTTCAGACATATTTCAGTGATAGTTGTAGCCTAAATGGGAAATACGGGGAAAAAAATTTCGTTGCATTCTAACGATGCAAACTTTAAGGCCTTAGGCTTCACTAGCGGGTATAAAATCATGTGCGAATTTAACAATTGTTTTTCGCATGAAAAAGTGATTCACTCATTAAATTAATTACACATCTATTTAGTATGAATGTCAAGCTGTTAGGAAATATATATATATATTTTTTCGATGTACAAAATGGCCGACTACTCGAAACTTCTCGAAACAGCTTTTTTCCAATTGGCGTTTTTTCGGGAATTTTTTTTTAAGGAAAAAAAAAACAACTGACCCCAGTAAACATTGAGGTATCTTTTCATATATTTGAAATGTATAAAAAAAATGGTAAATATTCGGAACTATCACGCCCGCTAAAAAGACGCAGTACATTTTTTAATTAATTCTTTATGATTATAAAACCTTATATTAAATGATATTGTGTTTCACGACGTACAACCTAGCATCGGGTGCATTGATTCGAAACATCAGAGCCAAAAAGCTTAAAACTTCTAAGACCCACACGCTCTATCTCAACCTCAAAAATCCAAAAAAAGAGAAAATTCGAAAAATAGTACGTGTTCAAAACGATTTTTGAAGACCTTTAAGCTTACATAGACGGTGATTATGTTATATAAAAGTGTGCGAAATTAAAAAAAAAAAGATCGTATAGTTTTTGAGTTATCTTGTACGAGGTTAACGAAAAATTGGGTTTTCAGGAAAACGCGTTTAAAGTTTCAAGACTCAATAATGTTGTGACTGAATGACCTGCCGATTGATCTGCGATTCCGAAGTCATAAAGTAGTCCCTCAGCTTCCTCGGGGAGTTTATTTCGGCCATAAGCTTTTCTTTACTATATACAGGGATCTCCCCATAAGAATTTGGGCTGCTCGATGAATTCTGGACTGGGGGCTGGAGGGCACGCATCCCTGGAAGCCGACGAACCAATGGAAAATCGTCATTGACTCAAACCTCATTTCATTTCCTTTTAGCTGTTTTTTCCAATTATGAATCAATTACAAAAATGAAATCAATCTACCCTCTTTACAATTAGATAAACACCATGCACAGCGTTTTTTTTCCAATCACTCAAAAATGGAACCAATATTAAAACGAATGAATGCATCGGAAATGGTATTACGAGAAATTGCATCGATCCGAAGATAAGATAAGGTCAATCGCGAACAGTGCTGCGTTCGGATGAGTGCTCGATTCGGCAATCGCGCTTACGTTTCGCGTAGTTAGAGACCTCGCATGACTTGCGTGTACTTCGTGGCGTTGAGCGAGGCCGCGAGGTCCGCTAGAGTTGAGACGGATCTCGTACACGTGCTCCTCTACTCCTGTCATAACCGTCGGTCTGGCACGGCGAGTGAAAGAAAAAAAAAAGAAAATAGGCAAAGCGACTCATCTATAGCGGATGTAAGAAGGCGAGAGAGAGAGAGGGAGAGAGGGGGGGAGAGAGGGGGGGGGGGAGAGAGGAGGAGGAGAGAGAGAGAGAGAGAGAGAGAGAGAGAGAGAGAGAGAGAGAGAGAGAGAGAGAGAGAGAGAGAGAGAGAGACAGTGAGTGAGTGAGTGAGTGAGTGAGTGAGTGAGTGAGTGAGTGAGTGAGTGAGTGAGTGAGTGAGTGAGTGAGTGAGTGAGTGAGTGAGTGAGTGAGTGAGTGAGTGAGTGAGTGAGTGAGTGAGTGAGTGAGTGAGTGAGTGAGTGAGTGAGTGAGTGAGTGAGTGAGTGAGTGAGTGAGTGAGTGAGTGAGTGAGTGAGTGAGTGAGTGAGTGAGTGAGTGAGTGAGTGAGTGAGTGAGTGAGTGAGTGAGTGAGTGAGTGAGTGAGTGAGTGAGTGAGTGAGTGAGTGAGTGAGTGAGTGAGTGAGTGAGTGAGTGAGTGAGTGAGTGAGTGAGTGAGTGAGTGAGTGAGTGAGTGAGTGAGTGAGTGAGTGAGTGAGTGAGTGAGTGAGTGAGTGAGTGAGTGAGTGAGTGAGTGAGTGAGTGAGTGAGTGAGTGAGTGAGTGAGTGAGTGAGTGAGTGAGTGAGTGAGTGAGTGAGTGAGTGAGTGAGTGAGTGAGTGAGTGAGTGAGTGAGTGAGTGAGTGAGTGAGTGAGTGAGTGAGTGAGTGAGTGAGTGAGTGAGTGAGTGAGTGAGTGAGTGAGTGAGTGAGTGAGTGAGTGAGAGTGAGAGAGACTGGATGTCTGACTCCACGTTGGCACAATCTACTTGCGCCTTTATCAGTCGTCGTTTCATTTTGCCAATGGCGAAATCACCTCGTACGTGTTTTCACGCATTTTTAATACCGTTGACGGTCGATTTCACAATTTGTCCCGTTCGCCCGGGGCCGCAATCAAAGATCATGTATGTAAGTTTGTCTATGTATACTCGTGCATGCATGAATATACAGGGTGTTAGGAAGGTCCATGCAAAGCCTTCAGAAGGCGATAGGTCACCTCCTTAAGAACATATGTAACGTAGGTTACCTTAGTCTAGTCTAAGGATTTTGAGTTATCATGGTAAGTATGATTTTTGGAAGATTTTTCAAAATTAGGTACTAACTCGTTTACCTTTTATGTTAATGCTATTTTTTTGAAAATAGCATTAACGGAAGAGGTTTTTTTCTTTTTTGACAAGTTTTTAATTGTTCAACACGTCCCATTTACTCAGTTGTGTGGGTCCAGATGATTGTATTGGTGTTTGTCGATTGAATACACATTGAGCTAAGACGGAAATGAGTTTTTAGTAACCAATTATTGTCTGTTTGAACATTATGAACGAGTTAGTACCTAATTTTGTGAAGTTTTCCAAAAATCATACTCACCATGATAACTCGAAATCCTTAGACTTTGGGCTAAGGTAACCTAGATTAGATATGTTCCTAACGAGGTGATCGGTCAACCCCTTAAGGCTTTGGATTGACCTTCCTATTATAAATCCTGTTATAAATGGATAAATCCTGTTATAAATGGATAAATCCTGTTATTAATGGATAAATCCTGTTATAAATGGATAATCCTGCAACTGTCGATAGGTCAGATCATGTCCTACTGTATGCTGGAATTTCAATCTAGTAAAAGTCTCACGGTTTTCGAGATTTTCGGCTTCATGTTATTTTATGAAAAAAATTATCTGCTTTTGGTTTTTTTTTCATGCCGTTTCTACAAATGATATGAATCGACAATAACTAAGAAACGCTTCATAGTAATTGGAACGATATGCGTAGTACATTTTTTTTACACTGTAGGCTATCCGTCAATGTTCGAATATATTTTTTCACCAAAACATTTATCAGGTCAAAAGTAACTTAGGTAAGAAAAGTGGTTTGGTAGGAGCATTATCTTTCGAGATATATCAGGGATATTTTTAAAAGCTTCAACTAGCTGTAACCCTTAAGGCGTTACCCCCACTTGGAGCGCAAAAAAAGGCGTTTTTCATGAATTTTTTTTAAAGAAAACTACAAAACTTTTTTAATCGATCAATATACCATCTTAAAGAACACATCTTAAAGAACTTTCAGAAATTTTTTTATTGAAAAATATTACATTGTTTAGTGGCAAATGGCCGTCAATGAAATAATGTTTTTATATACACGGTTTGCGGTGACCAATATTGCGGCGAAGTGGATCATCTGGAAAAAAATGCGGATGGATTTAGTCAAATATAAGTATAAACTAGTCTTTAATCGAAGGATTTTAAAAAATATTCATTTTTCACAAAATGGCGGACAGTCAAAGTTAATGGTTCGATTTTAACGAAAAAAACGGCCGTTTTTTGGCTATAAAACGGCCATTTTTTTTTCGAAAAAAAAATCGAACGATTAAAGACTACATTTTTATGCATTAAATAAGCCTGCAAAATTTCAAGAAGATCGGTTTCTTAGTGTTCGAGTAATCTTGGTCACCGACTTCAGAAATGCCATTTCGAGAAAAACGCGTTTAAAGTTTCTCTTTCAACGCTCTTTCAACGCGGATTCTTCTCTTTCCACGCTCATATCTCAGTCAATTTTGTTCGGATCGACTTGAAATGTTCAAGGCATATTCTCAGATACTTATACTTCAAAAAAATCGATTTTTTCAAAATCGGAAGTGGGGGTAACCCCTTAAAAAACATGGCCACCTATAATAGGTTAGTCAAATGATTGCATTTCAATTGTTACAGTAAAACGATAATAATATTGCCATGAGCTCTGAATAAACTCTATTTATTTTCATTCATCATTTTTTATGGCTTTTACGTGACGATGAAAAGTAAAATTTCGAGTCTCCGCGGGATTCACGGTCTACAGCGCCGTCTATAATAATTGTTCCCCATAAAAACTCATAATTTCCGCTTTTCCAATATCTGTAAAATTGCCTAGTGTCAATATGTGATTTACCTTCGTGTCAAGATTTCCGTTGTTGTCTCTTTATTTTTGAAACACTTGGATTTGTTCCGTTAATGTCCGTCTATTGCAGTCCAGGAGACCGTGTATTGCGTCCTTTCTTGCAGGGACGCGATTGAATTTCGTGAAAGAATAAGAACAACATTGACCATTGGCGCTGAGACATTTGTCTTACGAAATAAAATGAAGTAGCATTCGTACCGTTGATTAATGAATTATTGGTCAATCATTTCTTTTCCTAGCTTGACGCAACACACTCTAGATGCGTTTATATAGGGCATAGAGCGCGGATATGCGTGTACGCGCATGCGCGATACAAACTCGTGTTAGTTATAAATGGCGGTCCCTCAACTCGCGGCTGGCGTCGAGACAAAAAAAGTTATAAGCGGACAAACTTCGATGCATCGAAGAAAGAGAAAAAAAAGAGCCTCAACAGTCTCGATTACGAGATGGCCGTGCGTAGTTCAGGGTCAACGATCCAAGTTTATTCTTTCGTACACACGATGAGAAAGAACGCGATTATTTTTTCACGCTCGCAAGTATATAACCTCGCACGCTTCATTTCCGTTAATCGCGAAGTTTTATTGTTGGTCCCGAATCTGCGCACTTGCCGATACGACGAACGCGTGAAACAAAAATTTGTATATATGGACTTCCTGCTTTCTAGGAAAGATCCGCGTACGCAGCTGTCACGGTGCGAAACAAGGTCTTCGCTCTTTATTACTTTATGCTTTATCCCCGGCGCGTTCTCTGGGACCTTGCCCAATGCCATTTCTGTCATTCTCTCCGTTACCACCACGGACGCTCTGTTCTCTATTCGCAAACACGAGCGCGTTCGCACACGCTCGCTCGAATGAATCACGCGTGAAAATTACTCGTAACTCGAAGATTTGCGCGGAGTAATAAGTGCGGTTTTAGGCTTTGGATTTGTAAAGATCTTTGGCAACACCGTCGTGTTGAGCTGAACACCGAGACGGGCGCTTGGCGGTCGATTTTTCGACGATTAATGGATATTATCGTAAATACAAAATGGCGGCATACTGGTAGACCTGGTAGACTGTGCGGAGTCCGGCGCTGACGCGCCCTCTGCGTTGGAACTATTCCAGTTTTTAGGGGCGAGATACCTTTAGGCGAGAAAAAAATTGCTGATTTTTATGATTTTTTTAAAAGAAAGATTTCTTCGTCATTTTTGAGACTTAGACTATGTTTTATTATTACTTTTGGCTGTTACATGGTATTTTTTAAAAATAATCTTTAAAAATGGCGAAGGCATATTGGGACATCTTTTTGCAATTCACATTTTTATGAAAAAAATTGTCTGAAAAATGCAAGTGTGCGACGTTTTTACAAAAATCTTCAGAAATCATAATTCTTCAGAATTCTCGGCACTTATCCAGTATTTTATATCTTCATTGCGAAACGTCCAAGTATTTTGGTCCAGGTTCAGTGCTAAATATTGGAGAAACGCCATCGTGGAGGGCTTTGGCGGAAAAAAAATGGCTGCAGCTCGCCTGTCAGTGTTTCGCCATTTTGTACGAAACGAAATCTGCAGATTTTTCGTACTTATTTTTTATTTATACCTTAAGGGGCTAGACTACTGTGGCGATAAAAAAATCAGGATTATTTTCAAAAAATAATTGTGAAGGAATAAGCGAGATTGAAAAATTGTCCAGACCTTAATTTTTTTGCATATTAACAGAGTTGAGGACTAAATTGCATTAAAAATATTAATAATTAAAGAAGTTGTAAACAATATCGTAAAGGACGTGAGGGGCACGATGCTCCTCTTGATTTTGGCCACGCGGTGGATCTGAAACAAAAAGACGAGTTTTTTTCTCCTAAAATAGACAATATAGGCTAAGACTTGACTGAGCCTTTTTATCGTGTCTCAATCACTTTAAAAAATTGATTTTTTTCGATTTTTCGACGAAAAATGACATCTATATTGTTAATAACAATTTTTAAAAAATGTTAAGAAGAAACAAGACTCAACTAATATCACACTGAATAAGTGTACCAAATTTCAATTTCATCCGTTCATTAGATATCGAAAAATCGTATACACCGTTTTGAAAAATATAGTTTCGAGAAAAAAGCGTTTAAAGTTTGACTAGCAGTTCCATCGTTGTAATCATAAGTTTACCTTCACTCTACGATTCCCTTACCGTATGTTGGACCTGCCTCTTCAGGTTGCGTTGCCTGAAGCGACGACCGACTGTTCGTCATTTTCCCAGTAACCTAACCCCGTGAGGAGCCAATTGTAAATTTTCGATAAAGTTTATTGATTTTTTCGAACTGCAAAGTCCCCGTATCAGTATTTGGTCTAACAAGGTGATTTTGCAAACGAAATAAAGGAGTCCGAAGTACGCGAATACGGTGGCGCTTTGAGTCGATGATTTAGACACGCGCGTGGTTCCGCTCACTTGCCGAAGTGTGGCGCGTCGACGCAGGCGTTCCAAGCGCGATAGCCAGATTCATAATCATATCTTCATAAAAGATCATCTTCATAAAAGAAAAAAGAACATCGGTGAAAACAAGTAAACTTTACATCTTCACACCGAGACCTCTTTTGTCGCCCGTTTTGCTTTATCGCTCGGGAATAATTTCACCAGTAGGTACAAGAGACAGTAGGAGAATGGGAGCGACGCATCGGGTGTGGGAATAAAAGTGAAATGTTCTCCGGTATCCTCATCGCACGCGTAAATTATTATGTAGCAACGTATACATATATATGTATGTATGTGTTCATGTATAGAATATATACCTACACACCTAAGATCTGCTCGTCTATAGTAATTGCTCGGATAAACATTGAGGGTTGCGCAACGCATCCGGTCTTTGTTCGTGCTCTCTCGCGTATTTACGCGTCTGCTCTCGATCCCGCGCGTACATGCATATAAATATTGCAAGACGAATCTCTGCCGCGAGAGGCGACAGCGTCGCGAACAATGGCCACTCGAAATACGCACGTTGACGTCATTATTAGTCCTCAGCATTTTCGAAATAATCATTCCCGGTGTTAGTCACCGGAAGCTTGCTCGGTCGGTAAGCGACCTACCGATTTTTCCTCAAGGCTGCGAGTTGCAAAATAAAAGTATATTCTCCAATGCTCGATATTATTGCAGCCGTTTTTGTCCGAATACGTGTCACGGGCGAAAGAATCGTTCTCGGCTTCGAGATGAAAATATTCTCAGATCATCGTGCCGTGTCGGCGGTCCGGTTTGAAAATATGTCATCCGGTAGTCGCTCGCGAGTTTTTGCGTGCGGCGTGCATGGCTCTCCAAATAGATAAAGATCCTTGGCAATGCTACCGATCGCATTCTCCCGTACACGATCTTTGTTCTCGTCTTACCGAATGTCCGTCATATGTACATGTGCGTGTGTGTATGGCAAATAAAGATGTATACACGTTGATACAAATATATACGTGTGTATACTGTACGCGTGTAGTGTATGCGGAGTTGAGAGTGGCCAGGAGTGCGAGGGAAAACTGGTTGGCTCTTAGCGCGTGATGCAGAAGGCTCTCCTATCTGTATATGGGCACATAACCATAAACGGCAGGTTGCTCGGTATTCTCCCTAGGCGACGAAGGATGAAGCGACATCGTGGCCGAAGAAAAACAACTTCGCGACAAAAGTGCATAGTTTGCGCGTCTCGGGTTCGGCTTTGACTAGGAAAATATTCGTGGCTTTCTTCGCAAAGAGCGCGTCTTTTTAACGGGCTACATTTGCCTAGGTGGGTAAAAAAATTGCATTTTTCAAAAATATTTTTATTCGATAGTATTATCATCTTTAAGTAAAATTCCCTGAATATTTCGTTGAAATATTCCTAAAATCGAATGAGCTACAGTTTCTAACGGTCCGCCGGGCGAGCGGTGGCAGCACCGTACTTCAAACTTTAAACGCATTTTTTTCGAGACTGTTTTCGAAGTCGGTGGACGTGATATCTCGAGAACCACTTGATGGATTGTTTCCAAATTTACAGGAGATACGATGAGAAACATTTAAAGGTCGTTGACGATCTCACTTTTTCAAAAACGATCTTTATTTTTTAGTAGTTACGTAAAAATGACGATTTTTTTTCATGGATTTTGTATGCTCGACTTTCAGTTCGTCGGCACACTGATAAAAAAAAATATTTTGAAAATCAACGATCGTCAACGACTCGGTTTTATTGTCAGCTGGAATAATTCGTTTGGCTTTTCGATTCCGGATGGACCGTTGAAGCTGGAGAGTGTCCACCGCCAAAGGGGACGAAAAAAATTCATCACCTGCCGGCGGCCATGTTTTTGTTGTTTTTTTGATGATGTTTTTTAAGGCTCTCAATATATGTACCTTCGTGATAAAAAAAAGCGTTTGTTTTCACCAATCGTTTCCGATTTAAAAATTTAGAATTTGGCCATTTTTTTCGGGCCTCTAGGTAGATGTAGCCCCTCAATACCGCGCGCGCGAGCTGCGTTACTCTCTTCGCCACGGTCCATTTCGACTCGTGTGTAAACAACTTTCACCCTCGTAGCGACCGATTTCTCCAGGCGTCATTGACGAATCTTCTTTTTCAATTTCGAATTTTCCACACTCCGAGGCACGTACGAAGTGATCATTCAAATTACATTGCCGATGTACCGTGCGCACCGGGGCGTCCTCGAATGCGCCACGTCACGGCGAGAGACGCACTTCCGGTCTGCGATGCTGAGGCACAGCGAGCGTTTCCGTATGCGAGCGGATCTCCGCGGCGGTCGGTCGGAATGTGCGAAAGCCTCAACGAGGATCAACGGTACGCGAGGAGCGATTTATTTTTAAGTCGAAACTAAAATAAATGTAGCGAGATGCGACGACGCGGGTGTAGGGGAAAAAAGAACGAGGGAGGGAGCGGCAAGAGGGCTTCGGAGATTGGCCACGGCGCATCGCGACGAACCTTCGGGCTTTCTCGTAAATTCACGCGTTTGGTCGCTCTATACGTGTATGTGTTGTTCCACTGAGAATATGAGTCAGTCTCTAGCCAGCAAAGATGGCGAACGCCGTAACCAGGGTGATTTTACGCTGCGAGGAAGCGCGAGATAACGAGAGCCTCGGTAATTATTGAAGTGAAACGAAAAATCTTTGCTCTCGTCCAACGTATTTGGCACTGAAAAACTCGGGTACTTCCCAAACGTTGCTGGCACACGCCACAACGTCACGAATTGGAAGAAAAACGTTGAGCTCTTCGTAATATTCAACCGGAAGTCTCCGCCGATGTGTTTCACCTGCAGCTAATATGGCGCCAAAATTCAAACGTACTTTTGCGCGAAAACGATCGGGACGCGATTCAACGATGAAATTATTGTTGCCAAGTACCTAAATCGCGTGTGGAACGTTTGATTATTTTTAAAGCTGACCCACTATGTCGTTGCTTGATGCAACAGCTGATCCGATCTCTTTCTCTGGTCTACACACGCGATCGGAACAGCGCACGAACGGCTGTGCTCTTACGGAGTATCGATGTTTGTGTGTATGTGCGCGTGTGTTATGGTAGTGCAGGGAAAATGTATATCGATCGTGTACGAGTGCGTGACACTCTCTACGGTTCATTGACCTTTCTCGCACGAGCGGTTGATGTTTCGATAATATAAAGGGTGTCTGAAAATGACCTGATATTTTATAATTGCGCGCCATTTTTTTCGTCTAATCTTTGACAACTGGCATCAGGTTTCGTGGGGCTGACACTGGTAGATAAATCCTGTTCGCAAAATGTCCTTGCCGCACCGTGGCGCTAGTAGTCGTGTGACAGGCATGCATATATATGTAAGTTGCACCGGTGTTTCGAATATTTTACACGAATAAAAGTCTAGTGTAGATAACTTTATGAAAACCATTATTCGCGAAGTTATGATGGATTCTGTTATCCCTGTAACAGTTCCATCGAAAAGTATCGAATCGTACAGCTGATCGGAGTATTTAGAGCCCAAGGGTGTCACATAACAGCCAACGCTAGACGGTGGCGTTTTCAAGAACTAAAAAGCCGGGACAAAACGCGTTCTCGTTTATCGTATAGGAATAGAAGGCCAGTATCAGGGGGCTGGGAGGTATCGAGGTTTAGTCATGGAGAATTACACGGTCGAGCAACGCATAGAAATTGTTATTTTCTGTATTGTTACTGCATAGTTATTGCAGACGAAGTTTCATGGTCGCGTTATCTCGCGCAGCGGCGATGTGAATTGGCCACCAAGATCGTGCGATTCGACGCCATTGGACTTCTTTTTTTGGGCGTTTCTGAAAGCAAAAGTGTATGCCAATGATCCACAGACCACTCCGGAGCTCGAGGGAGCAATTGGGCGCACCATCAATGAAATTAGTCCGCAATTATGGCAAAATGCTATTGAAAATTTCGTCAAAAGAGTAAAAGTTTGCAAACAGGGACGAGGTGGTCATTTACCGGATATTATGTTCCACACATAACCTCCATGTTTGTACCTTATATTGAAATAAAAATATTCGTACTTTTCAAATAAATAATACGTTTTATTAATAAATTACAATGTCAGATCATTTTGAGACACACTGTATGTGTGCGACCTACCGGAAAACGTTCGATATCAAGTTCGTAGAGAATTTGATGCTCTACAAGATTAATGATAACAATTTTTATCGGCCGGTTAACCGTTCGCGGGGTATTTTCGAAAAACCACTTTTTTGAGGCCTTTAGGGACTTAAATTCGAAAAATATTGACCCTAGGGATAAATGTCCACGCGTTGATTGTGGGGAATGTTCTTTACAAAAACGCTCCTGATCAAATTCGTTGCAGGATTGATCGTTTGGGATATAATCAGCAAAAACTGAATTCCAAGATGGCGGCTTAGGGATACCAACCCCCGACGCGACAATTTGGACTTCGCTCAACACTTTGTATCCTGTGACACAAAATTGTATCCTGTGAATTCGGGCTGTAGATTTCTGATAAAGATCTTAAAAAATGATCGAGCGTTTTTCGTATCCCAGATTTGCCAAAACAGCCGAGCTACTAAACTTTCTTGGCGTTTCAACGAGGCAAACTTCAATATCATCAATTGTGACGTTCTGACGTAATCAAGGGAATACCTTTAAGCGACGAAAAAATGGCTGATTTTCGTGATTTTTTTGTTGAAAAGAAAGATTACTTCCCCATTTTTGAGACTAGGGTGAGTTTTATTATTACTTTTGACTCGTACGTGGTATTTGTTTTTATTAATCTCTAAAAATGGCTGAGGTTTGGCACAGTCTTTTGAACGGGTTGCGGCGGATGTTAGATGGCGGGATTAATTTGAAAAAAAAAAAAAAAAAAAAAAAACCAATGAAGATTTTCCTTTCATTAACACTCATACGCAGAATATGAACCAATAAAAAGTGAGAAATGTTGAAAATCGATTAAATGATATACTTTGAAACGAAAAGATAGAATTTTCCGAAAAATGGCTACATTATGCAATAAAAAAAAACACTTTTTTTTTTATTTTCAAGAACATTTACGAGAACAGTATTAAGAACATTTACAGAATCGGTCGATTAGTTTTTTAGCTACGCGACACGTCGGTTTCGAAAACGCAGTTTAGAATACCGTGCTATACCGCTGCCATTTTTAAAGATTAATAAAAAAATACCATGTAACAGCCAAAAGTAGTAATAAAACATACCCTAAGTCTCAAAAATGGCGAAGAAATCTTACCTTAAAAAAAATCATGAAAATCAGCAAATTTTGCCCCTTAATAGAATAATACAATAAATGCGAATCAGATTGCAAGCGTGCATCGAAATCGGTAGCCATCAATTCGAGCACATTGTAAAAGAGTAATTCTTGCAGCGGTTTTTAAATCCATTTTAGGCTAAAAATATCGAAATTTCTTTTTTATCATTTTTTTATACCGAATCTCGATCGATCATCTTCAAACTTGGTGTGTGAACTTATTTTTAGTTCTCTGATAAAATGCTGAAGAGAAAAAATCCATTTAGAAAAATCAAAGTGACCTTGAAATCTCCTAAGCGCCTCCACCTGGATAAATTTCGTAGCCACCACTCGATGACCCCTTCGAACCATGCAACTTTTGTAGGTTTTCTCAAAACTTAAAAGTTTTCTCCTGAGTCTGATAGGTTAGAAAATATTACTAGCGCTAATAGTCGTTGCCTCACCCGCCATACAGGGTGTCCTGTTATGAATGGGTAATCCTGCAACTTTCTATAGGTCAGATCATGTCCTACTTATGCTCGAATTTCAGTTTAGTAAAAGTACCACGGTTTTCGGGATAAAAATCATCTGCTTTTGGTTTTGCGCATGCCATTTCTACAAGTAATTGATCTTTTTGGACCCGGTTTTTCGAAAAATTCTCTTGATTATTTGTTTTATCTAGAAAAGTCTTCTTTTTAACCTTAAATGTTAAGAAAACTTTATGGAAAAAGATCTTATGCAGAATTTTCATACAAACCAATTCGAACATCTGACTTTGATAGCCTGCGGTGTAAAAAAAAAAGTACTACGCATATCGTGCCAATTACTTTAAAAAGTTTTTCAGTTATTGTCGATTCATATCATTTTTAGAAACAGCATGCGAAAAACCAAAAGCAGATGATTTTTTTTCAAAAAATAACAAACCCCAACATTTCGAAAACCGTGGGACTTGTACTTAACTGAAATTGCAGCATATAGTAGGACATGATCTGACCTATCGACAGTTGCAGGATTATCCATTCATAACTGTACCTCTGTACACCTTGTATACAGGGTGTCCCTTTTATCTCTGCCACCCGAAATAACTCGGTAATTATCGACGTCACAAAAAAATATTCCGGGCAAAAGTTGTACGGTGTGAAGGGGGCCATCAAATGCGACCAACCTTTTTTTTATTTCGGTGGAGGCGCTGACGCACAGTGAAGGTCGCCTCCACTTTTTTAAATGGCGTGGTACATTTTTTTCACCCATCTTGTGGAGCACCTCAAGCCGCATAAAAAATATCGGGGGCTCAAAGTCGTTCAAGGTCATTCAAGGTCAGTATCGATGATACAAATCTAAAAATCTCGGATCACTACCAAATATTTGGTAGTGATCCGAGATATTTAGATTTGTATTTCATTTTAATAGGTGACCTTGAATGACCTTGAACGACTTTGACCCCCTAATGATTTTATGCGGCTTGAGGTGCTCCACTAGATGGTTGAAAAAAAATGTACCATTCCATTTACAAAAGTGGAGGTGACCTTCACTGAGCGTCAGCGCGTACACCGAAATAAGAAAAAATTGGTTGCATTTGATGGCCCCCTTCACACCGTACAACTTTTGTCTGGAACATTTTTTTGTGACGTCGATAATTACCGAGTTATTTCTCGGGTGGCAGAGATGAAAGGGGCACCCAGTGTCTCTCTTATGTGTATATATATATATGGTATTCCACGTGAATTCGGTGGACGTTTTCCATGACCCCTGTAAATTCGATTTATATTTTTTATCTGGTTCCATTGAGTCTAAAAGACACCCTAAATTTTTTGTACATTTTTCGAAACAACTCTTGTAAAGAAAATCTCCGAAAGAACGCCCCGATTTAAAAATCTGAAAAAATTCCCGAAAATGCATGATTATATGTAAACATTTTCGAGCTATCATCCGCAGTGGAAGTATGATTTTTTCTGCGCTTTCGGAGCGATTAAAGTTTTTAAAAATCCGAAAAATTCAAGAACCGCTTACTTCGAGCGGATACTTAAATATTTTGATACCCACAATGAATTTTTTAATAACCAAATCACAATCGTGGACCTTCAACAGTTAGCAGTGAATTTTTTCGGATTTTTTAAACGTTAATCGCTTAGGAAGCACAGAAAAAAAGCATACTTCCGCTGCGGGCGATAGCTTGAAATTTTTTACATATAATCACGCATTTTTGAGAATTTTTTCAGATTTTTAAACCGGGGCGTTTTTTTCGGAGAATTTTTTTTTTTACCAAAGGTGGTTTCGGAAAATGTAAAAAAAATTCAGAGTGTCTTTAAGAGTCAATGGAATCAGATTTTTTAAAAATGTAATTGGCGGGGGTCCGGGTGCAAAATCTTCTACGTGCAGTTTTCCTTTTGAAAAGTGTCGACTTAGGTCCTCTGAGCACAAGTTCGAATTGTCGCGCCGGGGGTTACTGTGCTTGAGCCACCATCTTGGAACTGAGTTTTCGCCAATTAGTACTATGCATGTGTGATATATCGCGCAATTAGTCTGTAGACTGAACAACGTACAGTAACAAGGTATCCAGATCGTGGATACAGTAAGAATACGTTGGTATTCAAAGTCGAGGCTCTTGTAATTGCATTTCCGTGGTGGAAATCGAGCGGGAGAAAGCGTGAACTGAGCACTGGCTCACTTGGCGCTCGTCTTACGCTAAATTCACTTTCATAGCGATATAATACGTGATCCAACCGGTGCTCATTGCGAGCGATGATATTAAAAATCTACGAACGTTCTTCATGGCCTCGCGCGTACATTTGTATTTTTAAAATAATTTTTGTTTCCATATATCGATATTCCCTCTTGTTGTTTCAAAAAGATGAATATTTGGGAAAAAAAAATGGCGATATAGTTGAACGAGCATTGGGAATCTTTGTTTTTTAGATCTGTCGGAATGTCAGCTAATGCAAGTACCAGACGCCGTGTATCACTTGATGCGACACACGGAATTGAAAAGATGCGATCTCTCCGGAAACGTAATCACAAAAATCCCACCGAAATTCGCGGTCAAGTTCTCGCTCATAACAGGTCTGTGGTAAATAACGTAAAACATAGTATTTTTTTTGAAAAGTGACTTTCTCGAGTTTATCGTAATTTTAATTGTTTTGATTTCGCTGAAGGATTAATCAACGTGTGTTTCGTTTTTTGCTCGCAGAGCTGAATCTGAGTCACAATCAAATGAGCAAATTGCCGGAAGAATTAGCCGAGCTTCAGGAACTGGAGAGTCTCGATATTTCTCACAATACGTTCATAGCCCTGCCAACGGTTGCATGCCGGATGCCCCAGCTGAAACGGCTTATCGCCAACAACAATTCCATAATAGGTGAGCGGATTTATCGAGTTTCATTAACGAATAGAATTTCGAGCTATTAAAAAACCACCAACAACAACGACGATGCTCGAGCAAACGGGAGATAATTTTAACGGTTCGCGCGCACGCGAATCTGCCGACTTCCGATTTTACTTCTCACGGAAAATTTCATTTTCTCGAGGGAGCGAAAAACGCTTTCAATTCGCGATTCGAGTGCGACGAAGATTTGAGAATATCTTACGTCAAACGTGCATTAGTGATCCTAGGATACCGCTTATATTTGATGATAATTTGTGTAATCATTTCTCTCGAAGGATCCATCGGTGTAATTTTTATTTCAACAGAATCAAGTCGAAGTCTGCAGATTTAAAATTGCCAAAAAGGAATAATTTATTCTTTAGTATACCTACATAAATTCCCAGGCGAAAATTCGACTCTACGAGAATTTCGGTATTTCGATGTTCCACAAAAATCTGAGAAAAGTCCGACAGATTTAAGGTGTTATCTATACTGATTTATGAGATTGAATTTTGCATCGTTGGAATGCGAGGAAAATAATATTTTTTTCAATTGTTCGAATTTCTTGTGCTAATCTTCATTACGAAAATCCACCGATCAATTTTTAAATCGCTCATTTAGAGATCTATCATTGAAATCTGCAAAAAACGTTTTGTAAAATAATAAAAATGAGGAAATAAAAATATTTAAAAGAATTTTCGGTCCAGTCCAACAATGCAAATTTCATAACCATGCTGATTTTGCATAAGGATAGTGCCAAAAATTAATTACGGGGTTAGGCCACAGTAACGGGTATAAAATCATGTGTGAATTTAACAATTTTTTTTCGTATGAAAAAGTGATTTGCTCATAAAATTAATTACACATCTATTTAGTGTGAATATCAAGCTGTAGAATTTTTTTTTAGGGTACCAAAATGGCCGATTACTAATTTTATCTTTTTTTTGGGCGCTCCGCGGCGTGACATTTAGCATCCACAATTTTTTGCCTAGAACAAAAAACAAAAATTCTCGTCAATCTACATTAGAATACCTAGAGAAGTACTTACGGAATTGAAAAAATATCGGTTTATTCAAAAGTTGTAGGTATTTGAACTTAAGAAATGAATTTTCAGTGAAAAATGTCGTTATAACTGCTCATAAACTGCTCATAAAATGAAAAGTTTTCAATTAATCAGAAATTTCGTACGTACTCATCTGCGAAATGCAATTAGGAACATAACTTTTAAATTTGAAGTAAATCGAGTGAAAATTGTCGAAGTTATTTGTTACGCCAATTGAAAAGAAGCTGTTTCGAGGAAAACGCGTTTAAAATTTTACATATGCCTCTGGCCGTGTCAGAGGTGGGCTTACGTTATACGCTCAAAGTCGGTGAAAAAAAAATTCTTGCTATAAATCGAATAGTAACTTATTCTTATGATGATAAAGCCCCGTTTTAGCGAGAAAAAAAAATTAATTTTTAAAAAAATTCTGCTGTGGCCTTACCCCTTAACAAAATACTCAAGTCGTTCGGCTACTGTGACGATCGGAAAATCAAGGTTGCTTAAAAACACTAATATTGAAGGGTAAGATTAATAAAATAATTGGACATTTGGAAATTTATTTGTTCCAAGTTACTTTTATTTTGACTTTTTCATACTTTTATTTATACTTACATTTATTTGTCCAAGTTACTTGTGTACCAAATGTCATAATAAATATTAATAATTTAAGAAGTTATAAACAATCTCGTGAAGGACCTTTGAACTCAAGGGTGTACTTGATTTTTCTAGAAAACTTTTCTAGAAAATTTCTAGAAAACTTTTCTAGAAAACAAATATTGCAAAACTGTCTTCATGCATTTTTCAGTATTATAAAAAAAGTGAAAAACATGAAATTCTGAGAAAAGTATTATGGCAGGCTTTTTTTTAAACAATCATTCATTAAATAATTATTTGTTTCCACAATCTGTGAATAAATTCGCGGCGTTATTATTATTTACGATAAATTGCGTCTCATCTCAAACATAACTCATTTCTCCCGACTCGCACCTACTGAAATTCTTATCGAATCGTGATTTCGGCCCGCGCTGTACGTGTAGATAAAAGAGCGCAATAATCGCGGGATCTCGAGTACACTTTTATTTACATTCAAAATTTCTTCCTTTTTTTCATTTGGAATTTTTGAAATTCTTTTTTTTATTTCCAAATCAAATCTAAATTTCCAAAAAAATGGCCTCATTTTCTGGGTAAAAAGTTCTGGACGAAATTTTCCGAAGTTGATCGAGCTTTTTTTGTTGTCTAAAAGCGGTGGATATCGAGGAAGTGAGACGTTCGCCGGTGCTGGAGTTCATCGACCTCCAAAAGAATCCCCTGCCGCCGAGGATTCACGATATACTCGGTACCCTCACGGGGATCCGAGTCGAGGTGACTGCCCGCGAGGTTGAGGAATGGGAAGATCTGACGGTCTGATGGACGATCGGGGGCCGTTCGATCGTTGCTTCGCCTCGACGACAAAACGAGGCTGAGTTTCGACGTTCCGAGGGTCCGGTGTTCATTCCCGCGGGAGAAAAATCCTGATCTTCGGTCCGAGGATTTTTGGACGAGTGCTCAAGGACTCTGTCGACGGGAGCACCGATCGTACACGACCCGCTGGAAGACGTGAAGAAACGAGAGAGAGAGAGAGAGAGAGAGCTTGAAAAAACCGAATGGAGCGAACGACAAAAACGAATGATAGAACAATAGTATTTTGTACAGTGAGAATAGACTGAAGCGCCTTTGCAAGAAAAACGCGAAAGGTAAAGAAAAAAACGCGTGTGAACGACGATAAGCAACGCCAAAGTGATCCTACGTTATTTCTATTGATATAGTCGTAAGGGTGGATAAAAAAACGAAAAAATCGTTATACGTACAATGTACTTAAGGCGAAGTAGACGATCTACCACGTGACATATGAGTGCGAGAGAGATAGCTGAAATTTTCGAACAGAGATTTCTCCGAGATGAAATAATATTTAAGGCAAAAGGAAATCATCAAGCTCTGCGTCAGGGAATTCTCCAGAGCCTAATACGTTGATTTTCCTAAAAAATGTTACCATCTATGAGAAAATTTGGTTGGAAAATTGTGAGGTTATGTGGACCTTGTACATGCCCTTAAGGCGAAGTAGAAGATCTACCACGTGACATATGAGTGCGAGAGAGATAGCTGAAATTTTCGAACAGAGATTTCTCAGAGATGAATAATATTTACGGCAAAAGGAAATCATCAAGCTCTGCGTCAGGAAATTCTCCAGAGCCTAATGCTTTGTTTTTCCTAAAAATAACTTACCATCTATGAGAAAATTGGGTTGGAAAATTGTGAGGTTGATCTTGTACATGCCCTTAATGATGAGATCGCATCGCAAAATCGGGCGTTATCAAAAAATGTTATACAAAGCGCGATGTCAAACTGTGATTGCTTCTTAAGAGCATCGACGCTACAATCGAGAATAATTGCCTCTCCTTTATCATGTCAATTTCCGATGGGTAGTAGCATTATTTTCGCAACGTATGTGACCACTGCCGTACTCCGTGTACGAGAGTGCAAACCAGCCCCATGACACTGGGTACTATTCCTATGGCAATAAATTATTCGCGCGTTGTCCCGTATGTTTAATTGCGCTACGGTCCACTTCGTGGCGCTAGTAGTCCTCTGCTCGGCTTTTACGCATGCGCGCTCTATACTCGATATAGTGGTCGTGTTCGTTGGGTCTCATCATTTTGATACGAACAAGTGCTCATGCGCATAATGATGCGCCACGCGCAACTGCGCAATCATACGAGTCATGCGCAAAACAAGTGACTCGTTTGATTGCGAAAATGATGAGACCCAACGAACACGATCAATGATATTTTCGGAGTATTTGAAGAGTTTTACGCGTATTATGGTTGTCACTTAGGGTTTCAAATTTTTGTCAAAACTCGAATGCAACAATATCGTACGCGTTCGGTGGATTCGGCCGGTTCACAGATCATACGGCATATATAGAGTTATCGAGCAGATGACTACTAGCGCCGCACGTGGCAGAGATTGAAAATAAAAGCGACGGACATTACGAGAGCGATGTATAACTGATGGTTACGGGGGGGGCTGGTGCAAACGAAAATAAGCGGTTTTCTAATTTTGCTACTCCCCGTAAACGAGCTGCTCGGAAATTCCAAAAGGACCGGCAACAAATGTAAGGCGCATATTTTATTTTCACGCTACCCCAAAGAGCGCGTATATTTTACTAACGATATTTTTGCTAACAGCGTACAGACGAAATTTTCTGTTATCGAGTACCGGAGCGGCCTCGTTTTTTTTTTTTAATTCAACGACTGCGCTTGTTTTTTGCTATTGCGAAGTTCTAGCAATTCTTGAATTATGTGACTACTGCCACTGTTCAGCCGTCGAAGGGGCTTCTTTTTTTTAAGAAGGTACCTTGTGCTTTTTTTTACTGCTATCGAGTGCAACGATCTGGGACGAGTATTTTTGTATCCGCGTGTCAGCGAGTCTCGAACGTTTGTACATTCGATCCGTTAGTGATTTTTCTGTTCGTTCTAAGCGTCTCGGAACAACGGTGCGCATGTCGTGGATTCGTATGTCCCTGATCTCCGCGGATGCCTTGTATTTAACACTGTATTGTTCGATCTAGTCAATTGTCCCCGGGACGTTGCAATACACATTGCGGAAATGTATTATTTTCGCCTGGACTCTGACGCGCCGCTGGGAGATCCGCGAAATTAAATTAAAAAGAGAAACACAAAACGCACATTAGCCAGGTTCGTTACGATCGATGAGGACTCTGTCAGCCAGAGATGCAGGAACAGTTGCTTTCTTCGTCAATTACACGAGAAATCGACCGTAATGAAACGTCGGGAATATTTTTCTAACGTGACTTAGTTATTTGGAAGGAATTCGGTGCTGCATTAAGGGGTAAGGCTACAGTAGAATTTTCTAAAAATCGTTTTTTTTTCTCGCTAAAACGGTGCTTTATCATTATGAGAATAAGTTACTATTCGATTTATAGCGAGAACATTTTTCTTCACCGACTTTGAGCGTATAACGTAAGCCCACCTCTGGCACGGCCATAGAGTACATAAAACTTTAAACTCGTTTTTCTCGAAACAGCTTTTTTCCAATTGGCGTGACAAATAACTTCGACAATTTTCACTCGATTTACGTCAAATTTAAAAGTTAGGTTCCTAATTGCATTTCGCCGAGAAGTACGTACGGAATTTTTGGTTAATCGAACACTTTTCATTTTATGAGCAGTTTTATACGAAATTTTTTACTGAAAATTCATTCAAATACCTACAACTCAATTCAAATACCTACAACTTTTGAATAAAACCATCTTTTTTTATTCCGTACGTACTTCTCTAGGCATTCTAATGTAGATTGACGAGAATTTTTGTTTTTTGTTCTAGGTAAAAAATTGTGGATGTTTGCCACTAAATGTCACGCCACGGAGCGCCTAAAAAAAGAAAATATTAGTCGGCCATTTTGTACATCGAAAAAAAATATATATATTTTCTAACAACTTGATATTCATACTAAATAGATGTGTAATTAATTTTATGAGTGAATCACTTTTTCATACGAGAAAAAATTGTCAAAATCGCACATGATTTTATACCCGTTACTGTGGCCTAACCCCTTAATTGTTTTTCTCGTGCGAATCCAATGGAATTTGCGACAATTACGAACGACGTGAATTTCGGCGTTTCAATGGTAATTGTGAAAATCGGATTGTTCGCGTCTCTCGTATGGGCAAATGGAGAAAAAGTCTATTCACGCACGATCTTCGTGTTTTGTTTGTAAATGATTTATATTGGTTTAGTACCTGTATTTTTCTCAATATTATTAATAATAATAATAATAATAATAATATGTATAATGAGTCGCAGCGTTAATTATCTACAATACTTGTCAGTGGATATAAAATCACAAAATATACATAGAATGGACACGTTCGATATCTGAGAGATACGATACAAGAAATCACCTCTCCGATCTCCCGTTATTTCTCCTCGTTCTCCAAATCAGTCGATCCACCTCTCGTCGAATTTTTATTTACGCATCGCGAGTTTCGATCGGCTTCGTACTCGTTACAATACACGATTTTATCCGACGATCCTCACGCTTCGTTCAACAGACGCGAACGCGTCTAATCGAATGAGCCATCATTGAGAATGATTTAACGACAAAACTGTTGTAAATCATTCTACCGGTAATAAATTAAGAGTCTTTGCTTGTTATTCGTCGAGTAATGAAGAATGATCCTTCACGAGAGCTTATCGGCATAGTGAATATTATTTCTTGCGAAAAGTCATTCGCAATGTTTTTGTCAATAAATTCATACAAGGAAGTACGGTTATTACTCGTTATAATAAAAAATACTTTCGTTTTCGTTATAAGTTTATTACCGTCGTGTTCTCATTTTTCTTCGAATAACTGCTCGAGACTCGAATAAGTTCGACGGATATTTATTACCTCGAATCGTTGATACGTTGGTTCGAGCGAAATTCAGGGTTAACAAACGAAACTTTCCGCCGAGCGCGTGCAACAAAAAAAAGTTCAGTCTCTGATTTTACTTGCAAGTAATAAACGTACTACCTCAAGGGCCAGGGACGCCTTTATGATTGAGCGAAAAAAAGTACCGGAAGGCAGCGATCGCTCGTAACGTTCCGGTGTAAACAATTGTCCGAATCATGAGCAATGATTTTCCGCAACTCGACTGGGAGAGAGAACGATGGTTGGACTTTGCGGTACATTTGTCTGGCCAATAAAATAATAAGATTTGCTTCGTTCACCGTGGAGCTGACAGCCCTTGCTCTCCTTGAGGGGACGCGCCATTCTGGCTGAATTCGCGAGACTCGCAGACATATATCGCGCTCTATCGATGCTCCTCTTCCAGTCTATTTTTTGTTCCAACACTTCGAGGACCGCTCGCGTCCCCTCGAGTTCATTCTGCGAATGTTCATCTCTGTTTGGCAACGCGTTACTCGCCAACGACGAAACTATATTACAACGGGGTTTGAACAACGAGTCAAAGAAGTCGTATAGACGATGGAGATATCCGATAGATTTGCAGTGTTTGCCTTTTGTTTTTTTCCGTGCCGTTCGTCTCGCTCTGTGCTTCGACACATTTTCGTTTTACTCCATGCTTCCCTTATTCTAGTATCGCGCGTAACGTGTCTCAGTACAATACCGAAAAGCTACGCTTCGACGATCGAATAATATTAATAATAATAATAATAATATGGTATTTACACGTAGAGTTCGTACCGTTTCTTTTTGCCTCGTTTTACACGCGACTTGGTGATTCTTTTTTTCTTCTCTTGTGCCTCGCGAGCGAAGCCTTAAAAACGAAAACGAAACTAGGCTCGTTTCGCTAGCGGAAAAGGGTAAGGGGGTAAAGGTGCGTCATACGGATGTGGGATTCCTCCCACGTGGAAAACAAAAAAGAAATTGGAGAATTTTTATACGTGTGAGCGATACGCGAATCTATCACCGATCTGTTGTTTTTTTTTTTTTTTCGTTACACACGTGGGAAGAACCTGCATCCCGCGCGTTAATTTTTTCTCCTCCTTGCTCTTGTTCTTCTATTTTTTTGTTTCTTCTTAATCTGGCACTGCCGCGCATCTTAAATCCTAATTTTATCTCACCGTTCTCTAATCTCGGAAAATCTTGTTGACTTCCACCCGACAATATTTACACGACGAAAATCTAAAGTAAAAATTAAATTCACGATTACTCGCTTCCTCGCATCCATCGTTCGTTCGTTCTGTTTCTTTTTCCTTCGTTACTCTCGTCGTCGTTGAAACGAGGGAAATTTGCCGCAATAGCGAAACGCGCGACGGTCAAAGATCTCCGATCGATGAAAATTCCGCGCTAATCAGTCTCTCTCTCTCGCGCGGTTTATCTTTTTCAACGAAACCGCCATACCGAACTCTCGACCCGAACGCGCGCGAGCATAGTCCGCGATCATTCGCTTCTTTTTTTCTTCCCCAGAGACACAAAAAGCGGGAACACACAGAAACAGACGCACACACACACACGCGCGCATATACAGGCGTACGTCCACGTGAGTAAATTACTTTCGACAATATTGCAGCGTTGCAATCCGAGGAAACGAATTCCGAATAATTCTGCTACGAAAGTACGAACAAGGCGTCGTCGGAAGCATCGCGAGAGCTCGTCGAGGAGAAAGGAGAGGAGCTCCCCCCCTCCCTCCTCGAGGGGAAAGAAGAACCGCTGTACATAGAATCGTAGAGACTCGCGCGTGCTATTATTCCTCGCGCTCGTTTCGTTCGCCGAGTCATTCTCTCGTCCCGTATACAATTGTACGCATCGAATAAAAAATAGAATTGCACGAAGTTCCATCCGCGTTGGCGACGCTGGGCTACAAACTACTTTGCTCGAGTGGGGTCTGAGAGGGGAGGGGGGAGACGCAGAGGCGGTTACGATAAACGATCCCCCTTGTTCTCAGCGTAATTCGATCGCGTTCAATCTCATTTGTTCGCGATTCGCAAAAGGAAAAACCGAAGTAAAATAATAATGTAAAAAAGAGCACGGAGAACCGGAGGCAATCGTGTCGAGGCGAGGGTTACGATCAAAGGCGAGGGAAAATTCTCTCGTACGGTGCCTCCGTACACTTGGCACGCGAAGAATGGGGAAGGGATCCAGTACGAGAGTTCTCGTCGTACTCGTCGTACCTTCGTTTTACAACACGACGTCTCTTCGCCCGGGCACTCTTCATTCCCGCCTCGCTACTTGACTTTCCCCATTGAGATCCTGACGTTCGGTTTTGTTTTCTCTCTGTTTAAGCAGTCTATCGCATTGTCGGGAAAATCGAGCGCTCCGATCGTTCGTACGGTGTGCACGGCTGTGAATGTCTGTGTGAGAGGATGTGTATGTGTGTGTGTGTTTTCGACAGAACCAACGATCTTTCTCGAGCTCTATACAGCCGTTTTGTCTCAGCTGTTCGGCGAAAGTTGCTAGGTGTTGTAGAGCTGGTACTCGATGTACGAGGTCGGCACGAAACCCTCGATCGGCTGTGACATTCGTCGAACCCGCGTCCAACCGTCGCCCTGGTCCAACTCTATCATGTAAAGCTCCTCGCCGTCGTACATCGGTATCGATCCTTCGCTGGTAGCTGAAAATAATGACGACATTTTAACGTTACGATTTTGTTATAGCTTAGTTGGAGAAGATTCTACCACGTAATACTCTGATACGGAACATTATGAGGAATGTTTCGCTGGTTGGGAAAATGGCACTAAACGTTTAAGTCGTGTAGAAAATCGATTATCGCGTGATATAAACGCGCGACTTTTAGGTGAATAAAGTTTTTCTTGATATCGTCGCTAAACGGGCTCGGGTAATACAATTTCCTTAAATTGTGCGTACGGATGAAACTGGGAATAAAAAGTCTTGTATAATCTTTCTTTCCGAATAAATAAAACATTATTTGTCCTCATTCTTATTTTAGGAAAAAATATCCTTCAAGGGATCATCACAGTGTAAAGTGTTCAGAAAATCGATGTTTTTTGCATTATCCGATAGCATAGACGGCTATAAACATGCTGTTCATATACTTATATAATCGTAAGTAGACAATTTATTTGAAAATTCCGCACTCGAGGCTTTAAACGCGTTTTTCTCGAAATTGTCGTTTTTCAAAACGACACAACGTCTTGAATTTTGACACAACATTCTTCACGCCATTATTTATCTTGCTATGGAAGCTTTTTTTTAATCTTGATATTTAAAAAAATGAAAAACTGTCGAAAAAATAGGCTAAATTCGATACTTTTTTTCAAACCGCCGCCATTTTTTCAATTTTGATTTTAAAAACTCCATAGCAAGATCGCGGCTTCCATACTGATTAAGGGGGTGTACCCGTGTGACACTTTCGAAATATCGATTTTTTTGTTGCCTTTTTCGACAGTTTATACTTTCAAGAATATCATTATCCTTTATATCATTTATATCAATATCATTTTATCTTGCAAAAATCGATAGTTAAATCTTTAAACGCGTTTTTCTCGAAATGAGATTTTTCAAATTTTTCGACACTGGAACTCGGAGAGCAATTATCCGATTGACGAAATTTGAACTGAGTACTCTTGAATATATTTACTCTACAATGCCGTAGGATATTTCTGATTGGATGAAAATTGACGATTTGGGATTGAAAAAAACGACCATTTTATAGGCAAGAAAACAGACGTCTTTTCATAACTACGCCATTTTGTTAGATTTTGACATTTTTCGGAAATCCTACGTTATTGTACAGGAAATGCCTTTCAGTTTAACGACATTTTTTCCTTTTTCGGTTTCAGCTACTCAATCGGCCGGAATCATGTCAGCAGTGGAGGAACTTTTTTTTGGCGCTTCCGAAGGCAGCGCGTGAGTCGCTTGGATCTCAATATTTTTCTATGAAAAAATGATGCAATATAGGTCAAATATAGCCAAATATATTCTTAATTTTCCGAAACATTTAATTGAGTACTTTTCTTCCAAAAAATTCCCGAAAATCACCCAAATTTTCAGCGGTCACACTGGTATAGCCCCTTAATAATCACTTTGCAAATTTTGTTTGAGATAATATTTACAGCCACAATCGTGTACACCCTGAGGACTCCTTTTTCGAAGACATCTTCAACCGTTAAAAAAAGTGAAATAAATAAAAATAACCGTTTGAAAATTTATTTTCTGTTCTTCACGAGTGCTTTGATTCGACATAAAAAAAATCAGACCGATTAGCGTATTTCAACCAGCGAAAAAAAAACGCGAAAATCAGATATTTTTCGACCCGTTACACTGTGATGATCCCTTAAAAATCGGTCGTGTAATTCTTCAGCTATCAACATGCAAATTGCGAGAAATGTCGGTTATTTGTTCGACGCCAAAGTTTGCGCCACTTTTTGCCGCAAGCCCCGGAACATCTTCGGCAAGAAAAAAAGTCGCTTACAATGCTCCAGCACCGCGAGTTTGTGAGGAACAGAAATGTTTAAAAATTATTTCATACACTTTACGACGTAAATTCAGATTTTGACTTTCTGAATCGTCAATTGAGATTTTGACGACTCAAAAGCGTTTTTCAATTAAATATGGCGGTTGCAAATGCATTTCAAGGTTCCTAGGACTTCAATAACTACTAAAACATCCCTATTACATGTTTATGTTTCACGTAGTGGGTGTCATCAAAAACGAATGTGCAAAAAAAACGTGCACGTAAAGAAAAATGTATGCTTCAAAGGAAAATACAATAAAGTTCTCACAATATACTTTCGATTTTTTTTTTCCCGACCAACAAATATCTGAAAGTTGCACCTATTTTTTGCCTCTCTAGTGGTATTACTCCTCGATTGAATTCAACCGCACGAATAGTCGATAAGACGGTAGGAAAACTTACCGTCGAACGGATAGAGAGCTCGACACGTTCCAAGGGGAGGTTGAGCGTCCAATTCATCCACGTAATACTCCTCGCCGGTGCTGCCGGGTAACGACGTACGTGATGTACCGAGGCCAGATTCCGGGCTGTTCGTGGAACTGTGCATGAGTACGATAAAGCGAGCGCCATTTCTATTTGCCTATATATTTGAAATTTCTCGATCGCGCATACACGCGAGCACACATACACACGCGATACTCCGATCATTCCGGGTATCCTTTTTTTGCCTTCTAATCTCTTAGTAATTGAAAAATATTCGTGTCTTACAAATCATCTCGTGAGCATTGAGAACTATCAAAGAATTTCATGTATTACGACGTTCGCGAAGAGACAAATATCATAAAATTACGAATAAAATAACAAGACTGACGAATAAGATTGACTCACTCGTGGGTGGGTTGTGGCGTGCCTGGCGCACTTTTTTTGTGTACCGGTTGATTCGCGTTCGCGTTACTGACACTCGAGTCCGACGCTGATCTCGAGAGACTCTCCTCGCCTCCCGAGTGACTCGATCTTCTCGAATTTATCGATCTCGTTGTGGAACCGTTGCTCGTTGGTTTCCTGGGCGTTTGGCTGGGACTGCAAAAAAAATGTCGAAAATTAACATGCTGCGCAAGATCGAGTCTTTTCGGATTATTTTTGTAACGTCAACATTCATTTTTCAGTCACAAATTTGTGAAAATGGCATTCTGTTTAGGGGGGGGGGGGGGGGCTGAGTGCGTGACATTATTTCTTATAAATGTGATTACTATAATGAAACTTCAAGGCCGTATATACCTTTGGATGATAGGAAAACAAGGCTTTTTCGAGCCTTTTTTTAAATGCTGATAAAGCACTAAAATGAGGTTTGTAGGATTTATTTTACATGTCTGCAGGAACTCAAACCGATTGTTAATTTAAAAAAAATGGAAAATAGCTCAGTGGCCGGGAGAAAAAGAACGCCTTTTTTTCAAGGTCCTCTTCGAGTGGACGCGTATGAACACCTAGACCGAAAAATATTTTTTTTCGTAATTTATATGAACTTTGCTAGCCGAGTACACACGAATATTACAAAATATTGATTTTTGCAAATGTGGCACCATTTTGAATAAAAAGCTCGCATTTTCGACTGAAAAAACCGCCTTCGTGTCTTTATAAAAACCGTAATTGTTGGTCGATCATAAACATCGTGTGTACTTCGCTAGAAAATGTATCTGAGAAGCTACAGTTAAAATTTGAAGTCAATCGCTTGGAACTCGTAGGAGCTACGAGTCCGCCCGATTTTGAAAACATGAATTTAAGAAAAACGGGTTCAAAGTTTTGAATCCGTTTATGTTCGGACCATATCATTATTGGGGTGATAATACATAATTTAAGACAATAAAAACATACACTTTTCATTTCCAAAGTTATATAAGGCCTTAAGGTATTCCTGTCGCGGAGGGCCTCACTCTTTCAGGGCATAAGGCGGGCCCATCTGATGCATTCGTAAATTACAGTAGCGTTTAATGGAAATAAGTCGAATTTAGTAGATTTAGACATTTTTGAATTATCTCTGAAAAGTCGTGGCTACGAAAATTCTTCTGCTAGTCACATTTTTCCGAGCTTTATCATTAATATTTTCTTTAGTCTTTCGGTGTCCCCGGTTTTTATTGTCGTTACGGAATTTTCAGATTTTTTTACACGCGTGAGTAATTTATAGCAGCCATCTAGAGTTATTTAGTGTATAAATTATGAGATAGAAATGTGGCCAGTTTGGCATCTCCATAAAGCGCCGTATACATGAGACGATTTTTAGAGTCGTAAATTTTAAAAATTCGTTAACTTGGTCTGAAATTTTACCAGTATACTGGAATGTATTTTTACTTGATTATAGACGAAAATCAGTTAATTGTTAAATATACGGGTTCGTGAAAGGAATACCTTAAGGATGATCGAGCGTTTCATCGATGAAGGGGAGGGTAGAGGTTTGCACTTTAGAAAAACCCGATTTTTTTTGTCTTTTCTTATAGTTAAACATTTCAACAATATAATCCCGAAATTTCAAGTCAATCAGAACAAAAGTCTCGAAGTTATTGACTATTTAGTCCCGCTCCTCTAACACTGTAGCTCCGACTTCTCTAAACTTCAAACGCGTTTTTCTCGAAAACACTTTTTCAAAAGTCCGTGTTCACTGCCCTTCGAAAACTACATGACCGATTTATTTCAAACTTGGTACACACTTTCTACATATAAAATACCTCCCCCAACGGTTATTTTCAGATTTTTTTTACATTGAGGGGGTTTTCCACCCCCAAAATGGCGGAATTTTTCGTGAAAAATAGCACTTTTCACTTTACATGACCACCAAAAATTTAGAAATGAAAAAAAAATTATCAAAGACCGTTGGGGGGAGGATTTGATGATGCTTTGACTAAATTTTAATGGTACTTGATTTCAGATAATTTCTAGCTGAGATACAGTGAACACCGCAAATCGTGTTTTTCCAAAGGCATTCTTGGAAAAGCTTTGTCACCGGCTTGTTTGTGAATATTTTCGCGTACAAATTTCACGGAATGTTCTTGAAATGACACTTAACAATATACAAAAGGTTTCAATAAATTTACTCTATCCATATAGATGAAAGAAATTCGCAAAAAAGTGTTTTTTTTCACGCTGTAACCCGTACCCTCCCGTGAATGTAAAATGTAAGAACTGACACATTCCGCAAACGGTATTTCTTCCAATACTATTTTCCTCATCTACACGTCTGTACGTATTAAGATTCTTGCTAAATCATTTTTAAAGGGAGGGGGGAGAGACGGACCTCCTATGCTAATACATTGTGCGACGTCACCAGTACCAACTTGTTATAGCAAGATATCGAAGATTCGAAGCGGGCGTGAACTTCAAACGCGTTTTTCTGAAAACTGCATTATCGAAATTGGCGTGCAGGATTACTCAAAAACTATTATGCCGATTGAGTTGAAACTTGGTAAAAATATTGATAATGTTGGTACCTTCTACACGACGAGAATTGTTTTTGAAAAATGGACGAAAAAAAACGACTTTTTTAATCCACATTTTACAGAAATGTTGCGTGAAATGTTGATTTTTTTTGTAAATGCGTGCCATTTTCTCAAATTTGCGTTTTCTTCATTTTAATTACCGTCACATAGAAACTATACATGTTCTAACTGAAAAAATGTTTGAACTTTTTTGCAAATCAAAATCTACGGGAAGCTAGGCTCCGCGCCGATTCGCAACTCCCGCGGCGACCTTGTTGTAACACTCTGCCACAGCTCCGCCATTTTGATGATGAATTAATAAAAAAAAATTGTTTCGTATACTTAAATATCCTATTAAAGTATAACTAAAGTTTCATAATTGTAGAATAATTATTTCTTAGTTTAAAAAATCCCTCAATATTGCTTCTTTTTTTCCTGTCTAAATGTATATCCCGCCTCAAAAAGAGCTTCGTTTTTTTCGTACACTGAAAGGACGCGATGTATTTCGCCGAAACTTGTATATTCACCTCGAGAGGCTAATGCTCGATTTCATCGCCTCGTCGAGGTATCCCTGAAATTTGACGAGTTCCGCGCCGAGCTTGTCCAATTTGTGACTGGATTGATTCAATTGGCCCTCTATACTCATAGGATCGCCGAGTGCCGGATTTTGCTCGTAAACGCCCTTCATCTTCATGAGGCCGTCCCTCGCCGCTGTTTCCTGCTGTATCTTCGCTTGGATCTCGTCGAGTCGCTGCTGCAATCTCTTTCTTCTTTGATTCGGCGGTAGATCGCTGCAGTCCTCCTTCGCGCCGTCACCGTAGCCAGGTACATTGTTCTGTGGAATAGAGATCCGTTGAGTAACGGGCTAGAGCACGGCCATCCCGAAATACGAGGACGCACACGAGTGTACAAACGAGTAGAAGAAAAAACGAAAGTACGATGTTCCGAATGGAACACTAGCATCCCCGTTCCTGTTAAGTAGAGCAGCTCCACGATTCACAAGCGTGTTAGAACAAACAAAAAAGCACCATCATTTCCGTCATTTTCTCATCATGATTTAATCCTGTCTTCAAAGAAAGTACGGCCGTTTCTCGATTATGTTGAAATTTGCGTAGTTGGAATGCAACGGAAATTCTTTTTTCACTTTTATTTCTTGACTTTAGCTATCCCAAAAATCTTGTCCTGTAAAATGAGGACGTAAATATCCGATAAGGATTCGAAAAAAAAAGTTTGAGTGATTCTCGTAGCACAAATTCGGCAAAAAAAGTGCGGGCTCCTAAACTTTTCGTTGCGTTCCAAAGATGCAAATTTCAATATCATGGATTCTCGATAAAGGTGAGAAAAAAAATGACGTTGAAGTTTGCATCGTTGGAGTGCAACGAAAATAAATTCTTTTTAATTATCGATTTCTTTTGCCTGTCAAAATGAATAATTTTTATTAATAAAATGTCTAAAATCTCGAAAGTGTCAAGAAACAAAAGTCTCTAAAGATTTACGCCCACAATTTGCGAAAAAAAGGCTTTGAATAAGCATCAAAATAAAGAAATGAAAAATTAACGAAAATTCGTTGTATTCTATCAATGCAAACTTCACCGTCGTGAAAAAAAGTGCATTGTGCTTTCGTACGGGCTGTCCCAATACTGTTTTTCGTACGACGAGTTCTCCAGACTTTTTACGAATCGTCACTGGCAAAGGAAATATAGTATGGAAATCGTTTTTTCCGTTTAGCCAGAGTTCGTGGGTCGTACTTTCTGAAAATTCTCATCGAAATCGCTCCGACGCCACAAAAGTGACGAACACAATATAAGAATGGAGAGAAAAATTCGATTTGCGATCGAAACAGTGACCGCAATGGAAACCAAAAATTACAAATATTATTCTACGTCAATATACGTGATTACGAGAGATCTGACGCTTGCTCAGGATTCGATTTCGTAGCATTAGACCGTATCGAGACAAATCACAATGACAAACTGGTACAGACATTATGAGATTGAAGTTTGCATCGTTGGAATGCAACCAAAGTTAATTTTTCTTCTATTGCTCGCGTATTTTTCGCCGATTTAGGATACGAAGATCGACCAAACGATTTTTCTTATCTTCATTGGAGATCCACGCCCTTATGGCGCTGAAGTTTGCATCGTTGGAATGCAACAAAAATAATTTTTTTTTACTTTCATAATTTTTCTCTGGCAGAGTTGAACTACTGAAATGACGCAAACATTTTTTAGGTTTTTTATTTAGCGATCTGGAACAAATTTGCGTTATTTGATTTTGGATAATAATAAAAGTGAGACATTGGAAGGAATTTTCGTTGCGTTCCAACGATGCAAACTTCAGCCCCATCACGACCTTAAAGAATAAAAAAAAACAATCTATAAGATCGTAATAAAAATGAACTGAAAAAAAAATGGAAAAGATCTTTCGTTGCATTCCAACGATTCAAACTTCAACGCGACCAAACATTAGCGACATTAAAGATCGTTCAGCTGTTACTAGACAGCTGTTACTAGACAGAATCGGCGACGAACATAAAGATGACGAATACGGAGCACGAGACATACAAATACGTATTCGTGATTTTCGTTCTTTATGCGAGGACATAAAAAAAAACACAAACACACATATACACATACATATAAATATGTGTATATAAACGAAAGGAGAACAAAAAATGGCTTAAATAGTAAATGAGAAAAGGACAGACCTTCAAAGCTATGCACACCTCGATCAACTTCTGTCGTTTGCATGAAACAAATCACATAAGCGCGTCATTCAGCGTATATATGGACATATATATATAGACACATTGTTATATATATATATATATAAAAAAAGTAGGGCAGTGAGCAAGAAGCTGGTGGATGGAGAAGTACAAACTCGGCAGAAAAGTCGTATTCACTCTCTTTTTCTATCTCTCTCTCTCTCTGTATTGCGATACATAACAAAGACTCGTTCGTGATTTAACGCGATTGAGGGCGTGCTGGTTTTAAGGTCAGGTCGAAAAAGTAGTAAGCTTTGGAAAATAGCCTTTGATTTCCTGTGACCGAGTCACGTTATTTATTTTCCATTCTATCTGATGTCCAGCTGAACCAGAAATCAATTACCATAAAACTACACAATTTTAGTCCAGGGCCTCAACTATAGTATAGAGGTATTAAGGTAATCCTGCCGCCACGCTTCAATTAATAGAATTTTCATTTTTTTTAGCTTTACCAAATATATTAATAATCGTCTCTGTAAAATTTCAGGGTCGGTTGTAGACCCAATTACAGAGAAAAAAAAATTAAAATTGCGTATTTTTGTGAAGGTATTCCGAGACGACATACAAAAACCCAATTTCCGGTCGCTACAAAAGTGTATATAATAGTGGGAATCTGTCAGATTCTTAAAAATAATCACATTTACACAGTTAATACTTGTAGTAATCTCAAGTTTAATTTGAACTTCCGGTATTGGATTTATTGCCACTTGCTACGATAAAGAGACGTGACAGCAAGGCGCCAGTTTACTGTAGACCTAACCTCATCTCACTTATTCGAATTTCCACACATATTTCATTTTTAACCGACATATTTCGCTGACACAAATTTTCCACGCTTTGTACCAGTCGTGGCCCGAATACAATGCTTTATATTTCCCGCACCTAACATTGTTTTGACAGATCGACGTTGAAAAGCATGGAGGTTAAACTCGCCTGGCTGAGTAAAAAGAGACGGAGATATAACCAATGTTGCCAAACATCAAACCTAGAAATACTGCGCGAATCGTTGGAATAACTATTGTTTTCATTTTTCCAATTAAGGAGGTACACCAGCTTCATACAATGTTGCCATGCTAAACCATGGTAAAATTTCAAAATGGTGATAGATCAATAAAATTTGGTGAATATATTCTTTGGTATTATATATGTCAATACAATTTTTTTCAGATTTTTTCATTGTGCCGTTATCGAGTAATTGAACATTGAAGTTCACGTGTGTAAGCATAGCGTTTTTATAGATATAGGTATATATTCCGGGTATAAGAATAAACGCTTGTGAATTATTTGTAAGAAAGCGGCACAACCAAAAAATCTGAAAAAATTTGTATCTACATGAATAATACTAAAGAATATATTCACCAATTTTTATTGATCTATCACCATTTTGCTGAAGCTGGTGTACCTCCTTAAATGTGAACTTCATTTAAGAGTTTGCACATGGAAAATCTTAGTTATCACAAATTATTTTTTTTTGCACACGTTAAAAATGCGAATTGGACAAGTTTCAAGTATGATCAGTGGTACGACTAGTGTGAAGCGATAGGATTACCTCAAATATATAAATCCATTCTTTAGTGAGGGAAACAAAAATTTTAAACCTGACAAATCGGGACCATAGTTTCGTAGTTTTACGGTAATGAAAATGCTTGTTGGGTTGACGTAATCAATGTTAATTTTACAATATTTTTGCTCGCGTTTTTTTGTTTAGCTTTTTTTTTCTCCAAACACTTCACTCACGGACTTTCGTTCACTATTCCAATTGTGATGCATTGATTTCCGTATTACATTTGTCCACTGATTGAGCTTGAGCTTGAATTGTTTACTTGCTCATTTTGTGTCATTATATTTTTCCAAGGACATTGGCATTGATTGCTTTTTTGAGCTCAATGGTCGGAAGAGTTCGAATTGAAAAAATAATTTGACAACAATGTTGCACTTTTTTTTGAACTAGGAAGGTGTTTTTGTTTGGGTTGGCTGGAGACAAGAACGAGAAGAAGGCTGCGAAATAAAATTGTATTTTCGCCGACAGATCGTGAGAGGAAAGTTCTATCTGCCGAATTTGTAGGATCGTCGCCATCGAACCCTGAGATCGTCATTAACTCTCGAGGCGTAGTTTCGGTGCTCCAGCTTGCGATATTAGTCGATAGCTTGTGGCGTTTTTTTTTTCTAAACGTTTTCATGGCGGACAATGTACGTGAACGATGTGCACTAATTGATAGCGATACAGCGAGCATTCGGAAGAAGCTTTCAACCGGGGATACTTACTAAAAGAAAAGGGGAGAGGGTCATAGTATCCAAATTTGAAGTCCGGTTGTTTGTTGATAAAACAAGAGATCGAACCATCCACCAAAATTAATAGAAAGTACAAAAGTTCACGTTAGATTTTTTTATTGCGAAAAGAAAATACGTATGTAGGTATGTGTGCGCATATGTGAAGTATGTCTATGAGGATGACAACAAATAGCTGCGATTTACTCGGACGATCGATCAGTTTTGTAAAATTGCACGTTGAATATCCTTTAAAGACATTTGGAGTGTACAGTCAGATTGAAAAATGTCCCGGTTCAACGCAGATAAGCCAAATTGAGGAAACAATTATTTGCGATATAAATTTCATGTGGAAATAATGTTGATCAGACAACATTTCTTTAAATTTTCTGCTTTAGCTTACTGCATAAGTATATTGGCAGTTTGTATAAAAAACAAATGTCCTTAAACGCGCAATAGTCTAAACTACACGACGTAGCCATTGATCCAAGTATGTACAAGTGATTCTGTAACCTTGTGTACTCAATAATGATTATATATTGAGGAATTAGAATGCGGAGCTCGTGGTCATGCTACGGCTTGGTGCATCGCAAATATTGTGCATAATGTTAAATAATTTAAACGAATGTATAAAGATTCAAAATAATTGGAAAATGTACGTTTGTATTTTAGGGTGTGCCGAAAAAAGGAAAAAAAAATAACTCTTACTCGTCGAACAATATAATTAAGTATAAAAAACACCCCCAAGCCAAATTCAAACTGTTTAAGGGGTTATATACAGTTAACGTTTTCAAAAAATCGATTTTTTAAATATTTTTTTTCGTAATATACATACATTTGTGTTTACACACAGAAAATTTCTTGTCAATCCGGCGAATATTCTCGAAGTTACATGCACATTTGTAATTACGTGTCAGAGCGTTCGAAAGTGCTTTTGAAACTTTAAACACGTTTCTCCCAAAACTGTGTTTTTAAAGTCGGTGAGCAAGATTTCTCGGAAACGGCTGAACCGATAAGTCTCAAATTTTAACACAACCTTTTCAAATTTATTTTGTAGTAATTAATCGAAGGTTTTTTCTCACCAATGAATATTTTCCATTTTATAAACAATCAAAGGCCTAAATTTTTGTCAAGAATCGATTTTTTTTTAGAAGCCGCCATTTCGTCAAAAAATATTATTTTGCTTATTCCTTCGATCAATTACAAGATAATTCATTATATTGACGAAATATTTTCGGTTTTTTCATTTTAGATGATCCAGTCCAGAGATATCGTGCTCACCGCCAGACGCCTTTTTTTTAGAGGTGCTACCGGAGATCCGGTATAGCAGCTTTCAAAATAATTATTTTTACAAATAAAAAATGTTAAAATACAGTTAAAAGTTGCCGTAATATGGGTACAAATGTTTACGTTAATAGATTTGAAGGTCTTCTCACGAGAAATTCTTGAAAAATCGATCTTTTTGCGCCTCCTGACTGTATATAACCCCTTAACTCAGGTCTAAGTAATAGTGCCATTTGATTTTTTCTCTCCTTCTTATTTACACGAAAAATTCGCTTTCTACGTTCAAACTCAAATAACCCAACAATCAATTGAGGTATTCCTTTCACAATCCCGCATATTGAACAAGCAACTGATTTTCGCCTATAACCAAGTAAAAATACATCTCAGCAAACTGATACAAAAGTTCAAGCCGAGTTATCGAACCGTTAACGAAAAATCACGATTCTGGAAATCGTCTTATTTATACGGCACTTTATAGAGATGACACGCTGGCCACATTTACGAATCTCGCTCTAGACCAGACTACTGCCTTAAACATTTTGAAGTGCGTTTTCTCCAGTTTTCATTTTCACGATGTTTCCAAATTGGCGGGCGTGATAGCAAAAAAATTAACCGACCTATTGCATCTAACCAAAGTTTATTTTCTTCACTATGAAAATCTCTTCTAAGTGAATTTAAAAAGTCCTTGAAAAAGTATTTTTAAATCATTTTTACAACACGTTAAAGTGTTCATTTTAACACATTTTTTTTTCAAACCCGAGAAAAGTTATAATTTCACGATTTTTTCAGCTTTTTCTTAATTCATCCAGAAGAAAAATATAAGACAATTGAAAATTTTGTTGGTTTTTTTGTTTCAGTCAAGTAAATCTGCAATAATTTATTGTTTCATGTTGAAACATTTTTTTATACATGTCAAATATACATAAAAAGATACCTCAATGTTTACTGGTCTCACTTGTATTTTCCCTTCTGAAAAAATTCCCGAAAAACGCTTTTTTGGACCTTCTGATTCAGGCTCCCGCCTTGAGGAATATTTTCCAGGATTTGAGAACTATCAATTAGTTGTTGAATTATTCAAGTTTGAATGTAACTAATTTTCAGTGTCAATAATATGGGGGGGAAAAGCTAGCAGGCTTGTTTCAGAAGAGCTCTAATTACACATGCGTTTTTTTTCTCAATGACATTGTTTGAAGGCTAAGAGCTGAAATTTGCTCATTCGGGCGCACCCCAACGGGCATTGAAGTAATAAACTGCTAACCGAGTTATGCTTCCTAAACATCAAGGGCTCTATCGATTCTACGTGAGTTCGATGAAGCGAGGAAAAATCGTGGGGTTTAACTCGCGAAGAAATACGATACCTTGTTACCACTGAATATGCCAAAAATATTGACGCGTTTTTTAATCTTTCCGCCGGAAACGGTGCCCTTGACCGTCAAGTGATTGTGAATGGGTTGCATTACGGGCTGGGCTAGTTGACTATTGCTGTCGTAAGATTTGGCAACTGAGAGATCCTCGAAGGGAAAGTCACAGGGAGGCGTGAAGCCGCTCTTGTAACGCTCGATCACCATCGACGTGTCCTCCTTCTCGTTTATCTCGTTCGCCGCTTTCTCGATACCGTCGAGGCACTGAGCTATTATCGGTGCAACCGCCCGTTCGATCTCCACCGATTTCATCATGTAATTCCGCATGTTCTTTATCCTCTTCTCGTCCAACTCCTACGAACGATGTCGAAGAGAAAATAACATTTAAAAAAAAAAAGAAACGGGGGATAAACAAGCTCGAGAATCGTGACGAAATTTTCCATTGTCACGGTTCGTTGAGGTGGGAGAATGGGGGGGGGGGGGGGGGGGGAAGGCTCGAAGGAGAAAAAGAGAAGGGAAGGAACGCACCTGCAGATGCTGGAAGACTTCCGGCATCGCTGTGTGATAATGCAACGTCTGCATTTCGTTGGTCTTTTGCAACTGATTCGCGTACTCGGTCTTGGCCTCCTCGCTCTGCTGAGTCTTCACAGTCATGTTCATTCGTTGTTTCTCAACCTGCAACGAACCATCGAGAAAAATCATTAAGCGGTTAAGGGGCCAGTGCACTTTGAAAATTTCAAAAAATCGAAAGCAAGCAAGACTCGAAGAAATCGACGATGATGAGCAATCGGGAGGGATTTTGTGCGGTGCAGGAATTGCCAATTGAGTTTAGGTAAGAGTTTTTCATAGTAACTTCAAACGCGTTTTTCTCGAAACAACGTTTTCAAAATCTAGCTCCATTGTATCTCTAAAACTAATAAAAAGATTCTCTTATAATTTAAACCACTTATTGGAAACATGATTCGCAACAAGATGACCCTCGATGGTTTAAAAATTTTGATTTTTACTCTTTTTTTTGCGAAAAACTGCGGAAAAAACGCGCTTTTTTACTTTTTTCGTTTTTCATCTGCCATTTTTTTATTTTGTGATAAAACTTCATATCCGAGGGTCATTTTGTAGCTGGTGTCATACTGAATCTAATGGACTTTGATTTTTTTGTTTCAGACAAGCCGTTGCCCAGTTGCGATGGAGCTACCTAGCCCACCTATTTTTGAGGCGTAACGTTAAACTATAGTTTTTGTACTTAAAAATGAATTAAAGTGGATTAAATTTTTTTTTTAATGTATTTCAAGACTTTATTTATCAAGCCCAACAACTTTTATATTCACATCTTTTATAAATTACTCAACAAAAAAAATCGCGAAAATAGCCTTTTTTCGTGGCTCCAAAGTGGACTGGCCCCTTTTACACATCTATTTAGTATGAATATCAGCTGTTGGAATTTTTTTTTCTTGAAACTTCTCGAAACAGCTTTTTTCCAATTGGCGTGACAAATAACTTCAACAATTTTCACTCGATTTCCTTCAAATTCAAAAGTTACGTTCCTAATTGCATTTCCCAGAGAAGTACGTACGAAATTTCTGATCAATCGAAAACTTTTCATTTTATAAGCAATTTATGAGCAGTTATAACGAAATTTTTAACTAAAAATTCATTTCTTAAGTTCAAATACCTACAAGTTTTGAGTAAAACAATATTCTGTAAATTCCGTACGTACTTATCTAGGTATTCTAATGTAGATTGACGAGAATTTTTGTTTTTTGTTCTAGATAAAAATTGTGGATGCTAAATGTCACGCCGCGGAGCGCCTAAAAAAAAGATAACAAAAGAACATATAAGTAGTCGACCATTTTGTACATCGAAAAAAAAAATGTATTTTTTCTACCAGCTTGATATTTATACTAAATAGATGTGTAATTAATTTTATGAGTGAATCACTTTTTCATACGAAAAAAATTGTTAAATTCGCACATGATTTTATACCCGATACTGTCGCCTAACCCCTTAATGAAATTACTTCGCAATTATGGCAAAATGTTATTGAAAATTTCGTCAAAAGAGTGAACGTTTGCGAACAGGGACGAGGCGGCCATTTATCGGATATTGTATTCCCCACATAACTTCCATGTTTGTACCTTATATCAAAATAAAAATATTTGTACTTTTCAAATGAATAATACGTTTTATTAATGAATTAAAATGTCAGTTCATTTTGAGACACACTATAGGTGGGTAAAAAAACTGCATTTTCCCAAAATATTTTTATTCAATAGTATCATCTTTCCGCTATATTCCCCTGAAAATTTCATCGAAATGTTCATAAAATTGAATGAGCTACAGTCGGCAGCACCATACTTCAAACTTAAAACGCGTTTTTCTCGAAACACTGTTTTCACAGTCGGTGGACATGATATCTCGAGAACCACTTGACGGATTGTTTCCAAATTTACAGGAGATACGATGAGAAACATTTGAAGCCCGTTGACGATCTCACTTTTTTTGAAAACGCTTTTCAATTTTTTTAAGGCGGTCCTCTAGTTTCTCGGGTCGAAAAAATCGATTTTTTCTTCTTCATAAATCACATCTACAACATGTGTAGAAAATGTGTGCCAAAGGATTTTTCGATATTCGAAGTGGTGCACAAGTTACGGCCCTGGAACGGAGCAGGTATACGGAGCAGGTATACTTTCAAACGCGTTTTTCTCGAAACACCATTTTTCGAAACGGTGACCACGATATTTCAGAAACTACTGCACCGATCTTGTTCAAATTTATACAGCATCTTTAATATGTTATAAGCCAGCGATTGAACTAGGATTATCATGATTGCTTCGATAGTTTTTTTTGTACGAGCGAAAAACTTAAGAAAAAATGAGTAAAAAATAGAATGTAATTTTCTAAAGTGTATAAAAAAGTCAATTTTTGTAATTTAGAATTCACTCTAGTTCAATCGCCAGTCTTAAATATGAAGATTAAAATGCCCTTTGGTTTTTTGATTTCAGATAAGATTCTCTTTTACTTGATGTCTTCCTGTCGGCCACTATAACTTTTATTCTATTATATATTTTGACTTCAAAAAATGTGTAAAGCTCATTTAAATATTAATAAAGATTATGCAAAAACAATGAGATTGATTATATCGATGCTTTGCCCGTAAAAAATTATTGAAAAAGCCGTAAAAAAACAGCCCAGTAAAAAACACGACGACTTTTAAATAGATTTTGTATGCTCGAGTTCGAATTCGTCGCCGCGTTGTTAAAAAAAAATATTTAAAAAATCAACGATCGTCAACGACTCGTATGTATTGTTAACTTGAACAACCCGTTTGATTTTTAGATTTCAGATGGCCCGTTTCAGCTGGAGAGTGTCCACCGCCAAACGACGCGAAAAAAATGTCATTCCGCGGCCATATTTTCGTTGTTTTTCCGTATTTTATGGTGATTTCATTTGTAAAGGCTCTCGATATATGTATCTTCGTGTTGAACAAAATGCGTTTTTTCTCCACCACCCGTTTCCCAGAAAAAACCGATTCGGAATTTGGCCACTTTTTTTCGGGCCTCTAGATAGAAAAGGCGACAGTGAATAGAGGGGAAAAAAGTGACTTTTCCATTGCCGTTGGCTATACATTCCGATACCAAAAATGGTCCAATAGATTGAGAGAGAGAGAGAAAAACAAAAAAGGCGTGCCTCGGCTCTCGACAGATTCAAATCGGCGTCGGCTCTCTGATAATTCTCCAGCGCTTTTTCCGCCTCTCGAAAGGCCTTCTCGTACGATTTTCTCGCCCTCTCGAGGTTTCCAATCTGTCCGGCGAGATTGGTCATCAGTCTGGCACCTTCCTGTAGATGTTTCTTGCGGTCCTCCTTGAAGTCTTTGACCAGAAGGTTCAGCTCGCGCAGCACGTTTGCTTGAAGATTTTCGGCGATTACCTCGCGCTGACCCGCCTGATCGTTCACCTCGTTCAGCTCCAGTTTGAAGGCGCGACATGGGCTGTACCTGCAAACACGAAGCGCGCGCGTATGTAGTCGGGCGGACGACGGGAAGCAAAAAATTGAGAAAAACTCGGGAGAGAAAAAAATATTTCACACGATTTGCCGGCTCGTGGGAGTACGGGCGTGAAATTAATCCGCTCGAGGGGATTTTGTCGAGGTCAAACGGGGCGAAACTCTTCCCACATGGTGAAACGAGGGAAACGCCACCGCCACGGTGTAAATATAGCCGACACAGTTTTCTGACCCTCTTGTAAAGTGTACCGGAGGATACAATCGATTTTATCAAAAGTGCTACTGTTTGGAAATCTCTAGCGAGGGTGGTTTTTTAAACGTCTTCGTATTTATAAATCTCTCTACCTCTCTCTCTCTCTATATCTCTCCGACATTGTACGTCAACTTCTGGAGTGCCTCCCACGCGCCTCGGCGAGTAGAGAGCTTCTGTTTTGTGTCGAGAAACCGAGAGGGCGGTGGAGAGGGACAGGGAGAGCCAGGAAGAGGCAAAATTACGAGACGGTGTAATTTAAGCCTCCCGCGCAAATAAACCATCCATGAGTTACAAGATCTCTCTCTCTCTCTCTCTCTCTCTCTCTCTCTCTCTCTCTCTCGCCCTCTCTCTCTCTCTCTCTCTTCAAATCTTGGCTCTTTTCGCATCTCTTTTAGCACGGCATAGATAGCCTCTAATACTTCTACTCTACGTATTGTAGTTTGTTTCTCTATTATTCTATGGTGCGATTATATTTTGAATTTTATATTTTGTACTTTATATTTTTTATATTTTTTATATTATCTTCTATAATCTATTACAAAATATTTTTATTTTTATTTTGCATGTGCATTCGGTAAAATATCATATTTTCTTATATTATTTTTTGAATTACATGGTTGATTCTGAGTAAACTATTTTTATTTTTTTATTCTACTTTGTATGTAATCTATTGCCTTAAGGGGTCTCCTCACTTTAGACGCTGAAAAAAGGCTACTTTCATGAAACTTTACTTTGGCTATTTTTATGCATTTTTTTATAGGTTTATATTATAGATATTGATATAAAAATTGTTACACTTACAAGGAACATCCCTCATGTGACACCCTTCGATTTTGTTGAAATTTGGATATGTTATAAAGCACCGAAAAGTAAGCGATACGTATTTTTTTTTATCGGCGGTAAAGCGATATTAAGGGGTGAAACCACCACTTATTACAGGGGTGGTTCACACCTTAATTTTTTTTTGCAATGTCACTATAGTGGATTTTTCATTGCTTCGGATTAGAAGAATTTTCGTTCTTGTTTCATTAAAATCGGTGGACTCCTTGTGTGTGAAACTGCTATGTTACCCCTAGAGATGCCTCTTTTCGAGGGGTGGTTTCATCCCGTAAAACCGTTTTCCCGCCGATTAAAAAAAATACGTATTGCTTACCTTTCGGTGCTTTATATCATATCCAAATTTCAACAAAATCGAAGGATGTCACCTGAGGGATGTTCCTTGTTAATAAATACACTTTCGAAATACATAAAAAAATGAAAATTATGTATTTATGTAACCCAAACAAACTGTAAACGCGTTTTTCGACGGCTCGTTGATAAAATCTTCGAAACTACTGAACTGATCCTTGCGAAATATTACGATGCTGAAGTTTCCATCGTTGGACTGCAACGAATTTAGCTTCTTTTGGTAGATTTCGCCTACGGGAGACGTTCAACCTTTTTTTAAGAAATTTGTTTCGCGATCTACATTATAAATCTATAAAAAAAGATCACCTATGATAATAAGAATAAGGAAAATCAAATGTGAAGTTTCGTTGCGTTCCAACGATGCAAACTTCAACACCATCAAATTTTAACCACATATTTTTTACACATATAGCTATAGCGCATATCAAGGATTTTTTTTCATTTATATATTTACTATTTTTTGCCAAAAACGGTAAAAAACGTTTCTTTTGTTTTTTTTCGGAAAATGTCCGCCATTTTGTTATTTTTGCATATATAAAAAATCGTATGATATGCGCTATAGCCATTAACATACTGAATCTAAAACTGTTTGATATTTTTGTTTCGGATTATCCATCTCCGAGATTTCACCAACAGCACAGACCTACCATTTTTTTAGGAATTTTTTTTAACTACCATTTTCGTCTATAAATAGTGACTTAAATAAATATTTTTTTTTCAATGTGCTTCGAAAGTGTATTTATTGAGTGTAACAACTTTTATATCAATATCTATAATATAGACCAATCAAAAAAATTCATGAAAATAACCTTTTTTAGCGCCTAAACTGGGAAGACCCCTTAAGGTCTGACCAAGGCATATAATAAACCTTCATTATTATCATCCTCTCTCTCTCTCTCTCTCTCTCTCTCTCTCTCTCTCTCTCCCGCTCTTTTTTAACTCTAAGGATGGCAAGGCAATACAGAGAAAAATCGTGAATTATTCGGATCTGAGTCGGCCAGAATGGAAAAAAATCGACTCCCACGAGGCACTTTCTACTTGCACATAAGACACGTGCATTCGAGTACGTCGTTGACGAGTCCTGACTAAGGATTAACTTTTTATAAGACGATCTTGAAAGAGAAAAAAAAAATTCGCTATCAAAGAGAAATTTTTTCCGACGAGCACCGCTCGAAACTAGAACCAAATATCTTGATGAAGTATGCATCGTTGGAATGCACCCATTTTTACCTTTTTTCTTCCTTTTCATCGTTATCTAAAATCATTCTCGATAGATTTAGGTCGTAGGTCACTAATGAGAATCTCAAAAAAAGTTTGCCACAACTTTCTTCTGCCGAAGAAAATTGGGGATTAGAAAACAATTGTTTTCGTTTCGTTCCAACGATACAAACTTCATAATCTCGAAGTTTGCATCGTTGGAATGCAACGAAAATTCCTTATTGTATTTTTAAATTATCATTTTTCTTATTTAACAAAAACTTTTTTTGTAGATCGAAAGTCTAGATCTGTAAATAAGCGACTGAAAAAATGATTGGGAATTTTTCGTGACGAAGATTTGCCGAAAGAAATTCCAGAAATTGAAAAATAATCATTTTCGTTGCATTCCAACGATGCAAACTTCAACACTATGAAGATTGCAGCGTTGGAATGCAACGAAAATACTTTTTGATTTTTTCATACCTTTATTTTTATTGTTATCGCAAATTTTTTCGAAGTTTTTGGTTATAATTTTTTTATAAACATTTTCAAAATCGTTTTAGAGACTTTCGTAGCAATATATTTTAGTTGCATTCCAACCATGCAAACTTCAATCTCAACGAACTTCAATATGGTAACCGAAGATACTCTTTCTCCTTAAACGAACATTAATATTCGTTTTCATTTTATTTGAATCAATTTTATTCGTATATAATATTATAAATGAAATCGAATTTTTTGATTATTGAATACCATTGAATTGCACAAATTTCAAAATTATTTCCGAAAATTCTTGCAAATGTGTCCGCGTAAATTCCGGCCCACGTGCGCGAAGCTCATTGCGATTCTAATGGATTCAAATTCACGTTGATTCAACGAATATATACTCACTGATGATCCTCCTCTTCTTTCTTCTTCGGTTGATAATTTTTAACTAGCCTCCTGGAACGAAGAAAAAAAAAATTAGTTATCGTGTATGCGTCACGGATAATCGGCTAAAAAAAGGAAACGATGCGAGACCGAGTTTGACGGTCAATCACGTATTCAAGGAGGCATACATACGACGAATCGGTGAAAACGTTCGCGCGTAGTTTTCTGGGTGTGACAATTGGAATCAAATGATATGCCGAACGTGCGGCCTCGGCAAGAATTTTATCGAGAATTCTTGCTTTTCCTTTCTTTTTGACGTCAATTTGTGGGCGTCGCGTTTGGGTGTACTTATTTGGTGAGTCGCCGATGATCGCAATCGAATCTCGAGGCTTTTATTTGCCTTTCGTACCGATAAGAAGCGACGTTTGGCAATACAAATTATGACGGATAAAGAAGATGATAATAAATTGAATAAATAACATTATTTATATATATATACGCGAAGGTGTGTGCGTGTTTCTTTACTTAATTTATTACTATTTTTGTTATCCGTCATAATACACATTTATATGCCTTAGGGCGTGACGAAAAAACAATGCATCGTTTATCTCGTACAATATTATTCAATGTCAGCATGAGGTTAAATTAAAAAAATACGATTTTTTATTGCATAGGTTCATAGCTTAGGGTCTTAATTTCAATTTCGTCCAAAGATTTTGTAAGAATTTTGAAAATTGACCTAGTGATGAAGACTTTCGTGAAGGGTGAGATCGTCCACTGCACTACCGCAAATCGGCCCGCTCCAATATGCCCTTTTTTCATTTGCAATTTTCTCAAAATTATTTATCATAAAATGGTATAAGTCTGTCTGAAAATATGACGTTGAAGTTTGCATCGTTGGAATGCAACGATTTCGTATTATTTCATCATCTTTATTAACATTCGAAATGTTTTTTTTATAACTTGAGGTCGTAAATCTATAATCAAAATACGTCAAAAAGTTTGAATGATTATGGCGTCGAAGTTTGCATCGTTTGCAACGATTTTTCTTTCTTTATTTTTTACAATTTTGAAAGCTTTTTTGCAAATCGTGGGATTAACTCTCTAACAAGAATACGTAAAAATGTTTGGGTGAATTTCACAGCCTCCATCGGCTAAACTAAATTTGGGCAATTGAAAATAATTAATTTTCGTTGCATTCCAACGATTCAAACTTCGACGTCATGAATGATTGTCTTATCCTAAGTCGGCGAAAAAGAAATTTTATCGATGAAAAAGTATTAATTTCCAACCTATTCGTCCGATTCACTTCAAATTCGAACAGAGCATAGTTCATGCCATTTCCTATCGTATAACCGCATGATTTTAAAAATATGTTTATCCATTTATTTATACCAAATGATTTAACCTGTTTTTTCAGTGAAAAATCGAACTTTTTTCTCCACTGTATGCCATTTTCGTGATTTTCAAAATTTCGGAAAAGTATCCATGCCACACGAGAGTGTTATCATTATACTAAAAGTACATTTTTTTATTTTTCATTTCACATGACCCTGTTTGCCAGAACCACCTACACTGATCGGCCATGCAGCATATGGGCGGCACTTCGTTAAAATACTAATAACCTCATCGCTTATCAATACTTTTTAATTGAATAAAAACTCCCACCTGGCAAGACTATGTATCAATTGTCTGTACAATCTCGACCTCGTCATCCCAATACTCTCATCAACAACAATTATTAAAAATGCTGTTGTTTGGACTGCAAGCTTAAGCAGGCTCGTTAACTATGAGAAAAAATCGCGACGAACTCGTGCTGTCTAAATCAGGTCCAAATTGTTAGCGGTGGAAATTTTTTTCTTATTTTATGTACGCGGAGATTCGTTCTTGTGACTTCGAAGTTTGCATCATTGCAACGCAAAGAATTGTTTGTTAATTTTTTCATTGTTTTATTTTGCTGCTTATGCAGTCTTCTTTTTTTGCAAATTGAGGTCATAAATCTTCACTAAGGATACGTAAAAACGTTCGAGTGATTTTGACAGGCGGAAAAAATTGGAACAAATAAAAAACGTTTATTTTCATTGCGTTCCAACGAAATGGTATTGAAGTTTGCATCGTTGGGATGCAACGAAATGATATCTTTTTCGTACTGCCCAAGTTTTTTTCACGCCATTAAAGCTACAAAGATCATGGAAACATTTTTGAACGTCTTTTTAGCGATCCCCAACTTAAATCAGGAAAAAAAAGAATTTAGATGGTAAAAAAATGACGAAATAAGGAAATATAGAAGAATTTTCGTTGCATTCCAACGATGCAAACTTCAAAATCATTCGTTCTTTACGTTCAATCTTCCATAGCTCAACAACTAATATTTCTCCGAACCTAGAAGCGTTAAAGAGCTTTAAAAAAAGATCTCGATATCATGACATTCACTCAAAGTGGACCTGCCTATAACATCTTACAAGGAACATCACGTAGATGTCCTCCTCCGATTTTGTTGAAACGTTTTTATCCGAAGAGTATCAAAAACTAAGAGACACGCATTTTTTGTATCGGCGGAAAAACGGTTTTAAGGGGTGAAACGCACCCTCCAAAATAGGGGTGTTTTTCCTTTTTCGTCGATAACGTTATCGTTCTCACCTCCAATGTATGGTACACAAAATAATAAGCATTGTTGCAATTTGAAATGTTTCAATACAGTCCGACCTCCGAATAAGAAACCCGGCAATAAGAAACTTTCCCCAGTTTTTCACTCGAGCGCTTCCCCCACTCCGACTCGAACTCCGAGCTCGAGAATTTTGTGCGCGGAACCTCTGGTTAAGAAACCAGCCTGGGAGAGATTATTCGGGCAAAATAGAGTGAACGCTGTACTGTAAATTGATGTGTGCATGCGTGCGTGAGTATGTGTGTGTGTGTGTGTGTGTGAATGTAACAAAAAATCTACAAGTTTATTAGACATTTTTGGTATGCATTAAAAAGATACATATATGTGTTGACAAGATTTCATATAAAATAAAAACAAAGATAAGGGCGTTTAAAGATTTTCATATAAAACTGCAAAAGTTTCCGAGACGTAATGAAAAGCTTTTTCGTCTTGTTGCGTATTATTTTGATCCGCAACGCACTCAACTGACGGTGGAATATTTTCGAGAGAGTCGAACTCTGCCATTGCAGATGAATCCTCAGAGATATTGACTTCTTCTTTTATATAAATGGGATAAAACAATATGGACATAAAGCTCTTTGTCTAAATTATCACCTTGTGGCGCAGATTCTGTAATATTTTCTTCGACTTGTATACTACAGTCTGATCTCTTACGCTTCTTTACAGTTTCGGTCGTTTTATAACAGTTAATAGTAATTCAGATACAGTAGTACGCAATAATATTCAATAGTATGTATATAAACGTGAAACAAAAATTCGCTAAATAAATGTCCATGCGCAGTCGAAAACGTTTTTGCATGGGCGATGTGAATACTAAGTTGCAACTCGTTCGAGCGAGTTTCTTGTTGAGAGGATCGCATGCGGAAAAGAGTGAGAGAGACAGACAGAGGTAGTGAGCGCGGAGCGCGCGCCTGGTGGGGGTATGCGATATATGAGAAAAACTCTTCCCCTTGGGGGCTTTTGGTTTCTTATTCGGAGGTCGGACTGTACCTCGTACCGTTGAAACGTTATCGACGAAAAACATCCCCATTTTTGAGGGTGCGTTCACCGCTTACAACTGTTTTTCCGCTTCTAAAAAAAAAATACGTGTCTCTTAGTTTTTGATGCTCTTCCACATACAAAAGTTTCAACAAAATCGGAGGAGGACACCAAAATGATGTTCCTTGTTAGATTTGAGTTGGAGAGCCGAAATTTGGGAAGAATTTTTCCCACACCGAGCAACATTGTTCGAAGGGGTAAGGGGTGAAAGATTTTCGTTTCTCGATACACCCTATACACACACATAAATGTGTATACAAAAACATAGTCACATGAATGAGCCCGATAGAAAGTACGAGTTGCGATGTGCATGAGAATTGTCCATGTTGAAACTACCGTATGGATTGTGTCGTGGTTCACCGAGTCACCGACAGAGGGACGAAAATAACGCATGGGAGAGTAGTAACGAGTATAATTGGTAACAGAGCACGTCCCGAAGTGGCATTCGTCGTCGAAGGTGAAAAGAAACGGGCCCGAGAAAGAGAAAGAGAGACTAGACACCGATACAATTTACTCACGTTACTGAACGTGCACGGAATTGTGCAATTTGCGATAGGTCTACGCGAGGAATAAGTAGACACGAAGTCAGTGTTAACGTTCGATTTCACGAAATCCAAACTTTTCTTTGACACTTGTATGAGAGAATGACAGGAGCGATAAATAAATCGTTGCGTATTGTTCCACGCGCACTTTACAATATCGTAATTTCTTCACAATCTCGTAAAAATTGAAGTTTGCATCGTTGGAATGCAACGATTTTTTTGTTCATTTTTTACTTCATCAATTTGATGCTTATCCGAAGCCTTCGTTTTTTGCAAATTGCCGTCGTAAATCTCTGATAACAATACGTAAAAATATTTGAGCGATTTTCACAGCCGAAAAATTCTGTAATTAAAAATAATTTGTTTCGTTGCCCTCCAGCGATGCGAATTTAAACATCGTGAATTTCTTGTGGCCAATCTTCGTTACGAAAATCCATCATTCATTTTTCAATCACTTATTCGGAGTTCTATCATTTTGAATTATAATTTTGAACTTTTTTGAATAATTTTGAACTTTTATTATTTTACAAAAAAATATTTTGTCAAATAATAAAAATGACGAAATAAAAATATAAAAAAGAATTTTCGTTGCATTGCAACGATGCATACTTCAAGACGGTGCAATTTCATGGCATTGAAATTTGCATCGTTGGACTGCAACGTAAATATATTTTCTTCGCATTGACGATTTTTTTGGCACATTTGGGCTACGAAAATTTCTGAAACATTTTCGAGAATGCGCATTAAAAATATACAACCAAAACCTGTGAAAGAAGATTTCAGACACTAATGAAATTAAAGAAATGAAAAAAATTCAAACTTCAGCACTATTCGATTTTATCTTTCGTTTTTCGAGACTTTTTTCAAGTCTAATTTCATCATAAGTCATGACTACTATTATTATATGACGTTGAAGCTTGCATCGTTGGACTGCAACGATTTTTTTTCTTAATTTTTAATTTCTTCGTTTTCATCATCATCCAAAGGCTTCTCTTTGCACATTGAGGTCGTGAATCTTTAATAAGAATATATAAAAATGTTTTGGGGATTTTCACATTCTAAAATGTCACAAAAAAAAACTTAAACAATTAATAATAAATTTTCGTTGAATTTCAACGACGCAAACTTCAACACCATATCATTATTATTATCATTAATAACCTTCGTAAAAGTATCTGCGTCAAATATTTGTGCACCATCGAAGCAATTTCTTTTTTCTTTCCATTTCCTCGCGCGCTTCCTTTCCCGCGCGAGAAAGTTTACGTTCTTATACTTCGCTTAGTTATAGGATATGGGTTTCCTGTCGGGTCGCGTATCGGCCGATGAACAATATAAAATATCGTTGAAACTGGACACCCGAGAATCGTGGTGTAAGCATATTGAAAAAAAAAAGCAAAAGAAAAGCAAAAACTGGGTCTACAAAATAATCGATCGATCAAAAGAGAAGCAGGGAGAAACTCGAGATCGCGCGGATACTTTCGTGACACCCGTTACGAGGAGACAAGGACCGGCATTAATACAGTAGACGTCATTCACGAGAGACAAACAAGGGGGGCCTTTAATGCAATATTACCGGCGGTTTGTGTCCCTGAACTCACCGGCTGTATAATTATATACATGCGTATAATAATAACATGTACTATACATATAAAGCGTCTGTGTAAATATATATGTATCGTGGTCTTCCAATGCACTCACTGCAATTCCTATCTCATACGTACACGCAATGCAATGTACTCTGTATGCTGAAGCCTTACCCACACACACACACATACACACACACACACAATATTGCACACATTTGTTTTTCCAAGAGCGCTCCCAGAACGTTCCCTTCTAACGTCATTCTCCGACGATGTTGATGGCATGCAACGAAAAATGTTTTTTATCTTTTGATCTCGTCAATATCAGTGCCATCCAAAATCTTTTCGTCTTAATTTAGACCATGGCCCATATAGAGATTGACCGTTGGGCCTGGGACAGGCCTTCACAGTTAGCCTTTCTAGAATACTGGGCCGTGAGTATTTACCAATGCGGTGCCTTTGTAGAAATGATAAGAACGGCCCGATATCGGCCAACAGAGCCAACAATTATTGGGCCAATGATTTAATTCATTGTAGCGCCAATGTTGGTGATTGCACTTGGCCCTATGTGGGCCCTCTTAAAGGGCCTATGTAGAAATTGACCACTGGCTCTATGATGGGCCTTCACAGTTGGTCTATCTAGAAGTTAGTCTATCTAGAATATTGGGCCGTGAGTTTGTTTGGGTTTGTTTGGGTGCGTGATAAATATTCAACCTATATCGGGCCAAGATTGGCCCGAGATTGGTACTTACGGATACATATTTCATGGAATAACCTTGAAATAAATTGTGATTTGCGTATATGACAGGTTTCAAAATTGGCATATTTTACTTACTTATGTTGGCTATTTACAAATGCCAATAATAGGCCAAGACTTGATCACAAAAACTGAACTACAAAATATAGACGATTAATATATGACGTGCCAGTTATTTGCCTATTCTGGCACAATATACAGATAATGAATAACCCAAGGCTTAAATAAAATAAAAGCAGGTATGGTCTGACCCACTTAGCCAACAAAGGGCTTAGATTAATTAAATGTAATTTCCAGTATTTTCGCATTGCCAGTTTTAAAATTGGCAAATTTCGATGAACTATCACGGCTGTTTATTGGTTTTAACAGATGGGCCCGGATAGGTTTTAGTAATGGGCTGATATTGTGCCAGTTCTCAATTTATAACCGAACAATAATGGGCCAATGTGATTGGCAATACCTCAGCATCACCAGTTTAAAAATGGGCAAATATTGTTTATCTATCATGACTGTTTAATGAATTTAAAAGATGGGCCATGATAGGTTTTAACTATGGGCCGATATTGTGTCGGTTTTCAATTTAGAACGAGACAATAATGAGCCAATGTAATAGCCAGTATTTTAGGATTGCCAGCTTTAGGATTGGCAAATGTAGTCTAACTATCACTGCTGTTTATTGGTTTTGAAAGATGGGCCAGGATAATCTTTAGTAATGGGCCGATATTGTGCCGGTTCTCAATTTATAACGGGACAATAATGGGCCAATGTAATTGCTTGTATTTTAGCATTACCAGTTTTTAAATTGGCAGATATAGTTCAACCATCCAGCTATTTATTGGTTTTAAACGATGGGCCGATATTGTGCCGGTTTTCAATTTATAACGGAACAATATTGGGCCAATGGAATTGTCAGTATTTTAGTATCCCCAGTTTTTAAATTGGCAAATTTAGTTTAACTATCACGGGTGTTTATTAGTTTTTAAAGATCGGCCAGGACAGGCTTTAGGGATGGGCCGATATTGTGCCAGTTTTCAGTTTAGAGCGGAACAGTAATGGGCCAATATTATTTATATTTTGTTGGCTTATACGATGGTCCCAATATTGGCCTGATCGTAACTTGGGCAACTCATGGCAACCTCTACATGGAGGGGGTTAAAAACCTACATTCTACGTGGGGATTAGTGCGGGCCGCACACTGGCCATATGTCTTAAGGGGAAGGTAGGGGTTTGCACTTTTGAAAAATCGACTTTTTTGTCTTTTCTTATAGTTAAACATTTCAAGAATATAATCCCAAAATTTCAAGTCAATTAGAGCAAAACTCTCGAAGTTATTGACTATTTAGTCCCGCTCCTCTAACACTGTGGCTCCGACTTCTCTAAACTTCAAACGCGTTTTTCTCGAAACCACTTTTTCAAAGTCCGTGTTCACTGCCATTTGAAAACTACATGACCGATTTATTCCAAACTTGGTACACACTTTCTACATATAAAATACCTCCCCCCGACGGTTAGTTTGAGAATGTTTTTTTACATTGAGGGGCTTTTCCACCCCCAAAATGGCGGAATTTTTCGTGAAAAATAGCACTTTTCACTTTACATGACCAGCAAAAATTTAGAAATGAAAAAAAAATTATCAAAGTCCGTTGGGGGGAGGATTTGATGATACTTTGACTAAATTTTAATGGTACTTGATTTCAGATAATTTCCAGCTGAGATACAGTGAACACCGCAAATCGCGTTTTTCCAAAGGCGTTCTTGGAGAAGCTTTGTCACCGGCTTGTTTGTGGATATTTTCGCGTACAAATTTCACGGAATGTTCTTGAAATGACACTTAAAAAAATTCGCAAAAAAGTGTTTTTTTTCCACGCTGAAACCCCTACCCTCCCCTTAAAGTAGTCTTATCGCTTCACACTAGTCATACCACATATCGTACTTGAGACTTGTACAATTTATACTTTTAATGTATGCAAAAAAAATTGTAATAACTGAATTTTCCATGTGTAAACTGGTTAATGAATGTTCACATTTAATTAGAAAAAAAAATAGTTATTCCAACGATTCGCGCGGTATTTCTAGGTTTGATATTTGGCAGTATTGGTTCTATCTTCGTTTCTTTTTACTCAAGGCGAGTTTAACCTCCATGCTTTTCAACGTCGATCTGTCAAAACAATGTCAGGTGCGGGAAACGACTGGTAAAAAGCGTGTAAAATTTGTGTCGGCTAAATATGTCGGTTAAAAATGAAATATGTGTGAAAATTCGAATGAGTGAGATGAGGTTAGGACTACAGTCAGCTGTTGCCTTGCTGTCACGTCTCTTTATCGTAGCAAGTGGTAATAAATCCAATAACCGGAAGTTCAAATTAAACTTGATATTGCATAAAAATTAGGTCAATAAGCGTAATTTTTCCGAGAGCACTGGATTACTACAAGTGTTAAGTATGTAAATCTGATTATTTTTAAGAATCTGACGGATTCCCACCATTATATACACTTTTGTAGCGACCGGAAATTGGGTTTTTGTATGTCGTCTCGGAATTCCTTCGGAAAAATGCGCAATTTTAATATTTCTGTTCTCTGTAAATAGGTCGATAAACGACCCTGAAATTTTACAGAGACGATTATCAATATATTTAATGAAGCTCAAAAAAAAATTATGAAAATCCTATGGATTGAAGCCTGGCGATGGACTACCTTAACGGTATACCTATATTGTAGGTATATCATATGCTGTATGATATCGTCCGTCACATGCAGGCTTGTCAGACATCCCTTATTTAAAAAAAAACGTCCCCATTTTCAGACCCAAAAATGGATCTTGTCCTCTATTCCGAAATCGAGAATAGAGGACGATAATTCGTCCTTTATTTTGAGAAAAATGAACGCATGCGTATGGCAAATACGTTGAGTCAGCGGCTGCGTATGGATGAAGAGTTCTGTATATTAAAGCCTCTCTTGACACAGTAATAAAAGGAAAAAAGCGTGAAAATGTTCTTGAAAAATGGATTCGGATTCTAAAATCAACGGATGAAAACAAGTATCTGCTAAAAATAATACAATGCGTATTTTCCATCCCAGTAACGCACAGGCCAAAATGATTTTTCCCTCGTGTACGAATACGTGGACCGAAAACCGAAATAAGTTAGATATTGACACTGTAATAGCGGAACTACAAATAAAATCGAACTTCAACATGCAATGAAAAACGTTACATAATTTCATTATAGAAAACGAAGAAGCTCTTAAGGCAGCAAAAAGTAATATCAAGTATACTATCAACAAAAAGTAATTTTGTATTTGTTTTTATGATAGGTATTTTTTATTTTTGTTCATAATTGAATTTAATAGTAAGTACTTCCTATTGGCGTTAATTAACGACTACGATACGTTGCGTATTGAAATTACTCTTCTTATTAAGGGGTCTTTTCACTTTAGATGCTAAAAAAGGCCATTTGCATGATTCTTTTTGATAGGTTTATATTATAGATATTGATATAACAGCTGTTACCCTTAATAAATACACTTTCGAAATACATTTGAAATTTTTTTTTATAGCTATTTATGTAACCCAAACAAAAAATTGTTGATAAAAAATGTTGAAATTTGAATTGAAAGTGTTGAAAAAATTGTTGAAAAAATCTTCAAAACTACTGAACCGATCCTTATGAAATTTTAACCACATATTCTTAACAACTATAGCTATATCGCATATCAAGAATTTTTGAAATTTTCATATTCACTATTTCTTTTGCCAAAAACGGTGAAAAAAACACGCTCTTTTGTTTTTTCGAAAAATGTCCGCCATTTTGTTATTTTTGTATTTATAAAAAATCGTATGATATGCGCTGACATTAACATACTCAATTTTTTTAGGACATTTTTTTAATTACCATTTTCGTCTATAAATAGTGACTAAAATAAATGAATAATTAAAAAAAAAATATTTCGAAAGTGTATTTATTGAGTGTAACAACTTTTATATAAATATCCATAATATAAGCCAATAAAAAAATTCATGAAAATAGCCTTGTTTTCAGCGTCTACAGTGAGAAGACCCCTTAATAAATGTCGCTACTGATACCATAACAGAGCGTTTTATTGAAAACAACATGACGTCCCGTATTTTCATCCTTGGTCCTTAATTTTACCTCATAAAATCCTCTAAAACACAAAACGGGAGCTGGCAACCCTAGTCACATGCGTTGCGGCAAGAATCTTGCCGACCCATGATTTAGACTGCGGATCTCCAATGACGATCCTGATAAACGTTTGGGTTTAGTGGACAAAATTATGACGTTGAGGTTTGCATCGTTGGAATGCAACGATATTATTTGTTCACTCTTTATTTCTTCATTTTCATCATCAACCAAAGCCCTTAATTTTACAAATTGAGGTCGTTAATGTCCAATGAAAATACGAAAAAAGTTTGCGGGTTTTGCACTGCCAAGGTAGGTTAAAAAAATTGAGCGATTTAATGGAGTTAATTTTCGTTGCATTCCAAGTATGGAACCTTCAACGTCGTACCGAATTTGGCGAAAGGAGATTGGACTATGGGACTTCCGTTGCGTTCCAACGACGAAAATGGCGCAATCATCTTTGATGGTCCAATTTATACAGAAACATATTTGCCGAAGGAAGATCGAGGTAATCGCAACGCGTGTATCACGCAGAGATAAAACTTGGACTGGATCGATGACTCGATGAATTAACGTATTAATCGATGAATTAATTCACTTTACCTGAGACTACCGGCGTACTCGACCTCGATCTTGCACCTGTCGCGTATGAAGTGGCCATACCTCTCGAGAAATTCTATTCCCTTTTGCGTGTGGAGGGACAGGTTGTCGAACTGGTCCTGCAATCAGATAACAATTGGAATTCGTACATTAGAATAAAAAAGCGTACAATGGGATTCATCGGTGATATGGCTGGCTGTTTTTATGAGGTTGAATATTGCATCGTTGAAATGCCACGCAAATTAAGGGGTCTTCTCACTTTCGACACTAAAAAGGCTATTATGCATTTTTTGGATAGGTTTATATTATAGATATTGATATAAAAGTTGTTACACTTAATAAACACATTTTCGAAATACATAAAAAAATGTTTTTGTGTATTTATGTAACCCAAACAAATTTCAAACGCGTTTTTCTCGAAACAACCTTTTTCGACGGCTTGTTGATAAAATCTTCGAAACTACTGAACCGATCCTTATGAAATGTTAACCACATATTCTTTACAACTGTAGCTATAGCGCGTGTAAAGGATTTTTTAAATTTTGACATTTACTATTTTTTTGCTACAAAAACGGCGAAAAAAAAACGTTTTTTTTTTTTTCGAAAAATGTCCGCCATTTTGTTATTTTTGCATATATCAAAAATCGTATGATATGTGATATAGCCATTAAGGCGAGGAATCCCTTTAGAATTTGCAAAAAATCTATTTTTTTTGTCCATATTTCGAAAGTATGACCCAAAGAATATACTGACCAAAGGAAAACTCGAAATATTGCATATTTGCGAAGTTATCGCATATAGTCTAGCGCGCGGGGACAGCATACGGTCAGGTAGTGAGTAAACTTTAAACGCGATTATCTCGAAACCACTTTTTCAAAAACTGCTCGTGTTGTAGGTCAAAAAGTTATCGACCGATTTGGATGAAATTTTGCGAGGTTACTCTCAGTAATATTATCGGAAGGATATACCTAAAGTTTGAAAGGTAGCGCGTAAATAATTTTTTTGGGGTCAAATATGTCGAAAATTCGAACTTTGCAGTAAAAAGGCTCCCAAATTTTCAATTTTGCACTTTTTCATCATTTTTTAGGTATATCCTTCCCCTTAATATGTCAGTAAACGAAGGACACTTATTAAATCTTTTTCAGATCAACAGAAAAGAAAAGTGACAACTGCAGCCCTTTTCGATGTAGCGGAAAATAGGCGTCCGAAGACCCTTAATAACGCCGCCATTTTGTTGGTAATCCCAATGAATTTATTTTTAACTTGACAGTTATAATAAACTCATGTCCAAATTTGAAAATGATCAGATTATTTTATCCCCTCTAAAAAAATTCCCGAAAAATACCTATTTTTCACGCTCCTAAAAGGATTCCTCGCCTTAAGGTAGTTCCTCTGCGAAAATCTCAACCAAAAGTTTACATACCATGTTCATGTTTAAAAGATTGATAATTGGTTTAATTAGTAATGAATAAAATTAAAAACTACGCAATATTGACTCGGTACTAGTAGATAATACGATGGATATCATTTATTGCCGTGAAATACATGTTGTATTGTGTTTTTGATCGACCATTGCCAGTAAACTTTTTGCCGGGACTGTCCAGGCTTTGCCCCAATTGTTTTTTTTCCAGGCTTTGCCAGGCTTTGCACCAAAATTGTGAAGGCTTCTCATGGTTATATCTTGGAAACTAGATGGTGAATCATTCTCATTTTTTTCACATTATTCGTGATATCTTACTGTAGCTTATCCTCGTTTTTTTTATCAATTTTTTAATTTTAGTTTGGACGGTGGAATTAATGATGCTCTGTTTGCCCATCATAACGCATTTGTTACGTGTAAACCAAGCCAACTTTAAGTGTAAATATCTCAGGTTTGGGGTGGTCAAACTTATTCAAATTGCACAGATGTTTGGATAATGTATTAAATAACGTATATGTCAAATTTCAACCATTTCTTAATTCAACTCTTCTGTGGAGGTACTACCTTAACATACTGATTCTAAAACCGTTTGATTTTTTTGTTTCGGATGATCCATCTTTGAGATTTCATCAACAGCGCAAACCTACAATTTTTTTAGGACATTTTTTTAACTACCATTTTCGTCTATAAATAGTGACTTGAATAAATCATTTTTTTTCAATGTATTTCGAAAGTGTATTTATTAAGTGTAACAACTCTTATATCAATATCTATGATAAAAACCTATCAAAAAAATCATGATATGGCCTTTTTTTAGCGTCTAAAGTGAGAAGACCCCTTAAAATTTCTGAATGCCTTAATTTCTTTTAACAAATGTTGCCTACAACAATTCTTCAATTATTTTAAAGATATTTATTCAGCGAACTACAATATAAATATATTTAAAACATCTTCTATAATATAAAACATGTGGAAAACAAAATGTAAAAAAGAACTTCCATTGCGATTCAACGGTGCAAACTTCAACACCATCTTCTTTTACGACGTCGAAATTCGTGTCATTGGAATGCAACGAAAATTCGAAATATTGCGTTTTTCTGTTCCAATTTTTTCATCATCCAAAATTTGCATTATTAACGTTATGGCTGTCGATTTATGTTAAGGATCATAAAAAATGGTTAAATGTTTTAAGTAGTCCAAATTTGGCAAAAAAAAAATCAGCACCACTAAACGATCCGTTCCAACGCTGCAAACTTCATTATCACTTTTTTTGTTCGAATCCAGGAAGAGGGAAAAACGGCGGGGCCATGTGATTCGCAGTTCAAACAAATATTTGTCGGCAGTATCGTTTTTTTTTTTGGTCGAGACGGTCAAAAAGAGGACGAAGAATATCTAGGTAAAAAGAAGACAGAAATATGGAGTGGGATCGTATGGACGATTTTTTTCAAACAACAGACTATTTATTGCGATCGAGAATTGTTCTTTATTTTATTCAATTTTATACTACAAATGAACGGATTTTTTCTCCTGTCTTTCTCCCTCGATGTTGTTTTTTTATCTCTGTCGGATCAAAGTGCCAAGAGCGAGTCTCTGAAAGACGATTTAAAGACTCGAAAAGATAAAAATAAAAATGCTTGACGTAGGAAATAGTGTAGCCGATAAATTGTGTTTTCTAAATCGCGAATTGAGAACGAAGTATTGAGAAGGATCGAGGGAACTTTTTTTTCAAGAGAATCTGGGATCTCGAATCTCTCCTTCCTGTCTCCCATACGATGGTCCTCTTTTTATTATTCTTCATCCTCGACTTGGGATCGCGCGACGATCGGTAAAACCGGATCGTGCCAAATATGGCTCGTCGAGTCGAGCATACACTTTTATATAAATATATGTGTATACGTTTTACATCGAGAATTATTCGTACGTTCGTCGCGTGTGGATCTTCGAGAAAGTCTTGCGTTTTATGCTCCGTCGAAACGGCCGCGTAACAAATTTGCGAAAAAAAATATTTTTTTTTCAATATATCTAGCACGAACGATTAATACGAAATTAATTGTGGTCAATATTTATTGACTGTAATTCCATATTAACTGTAGTTAATGATGACAATCAATTAATTGAGACATTCAACACAATTCGATCGAAGAGCATATATGAGATTGAAGTTCGCATCATTGGAATGCAATGAAAATAAAAATTTCTGAACTGCTTTAATTTCTGTTGGCAGCTTTCGCCCGCAAAAATCCCCGAACCGTTTTCATTTCAATTCTCGTCCAGAGATCTTCGATATACATATGCAAAAAAATATTTCGTATAATAATATAAATGAGGAGATGGAAAGAATACAAAATAACTTTCGTTGCATTTCAACAATGCAAACTTGAATACAAGGAAAATATATAAATGACATTTGATTTCATTTAAACAAACTGTGAGATGTTGCGAGCTTGAGAATTTCACTGAGGACGGACTCGTCGAATTATTTTTTGAAATAAATACGAGATCCATTGCGTTCCCAACATTTTTAGAAACTCTTCTAGTGCTTCCGAAATGTTAAAAAAAAATTTTCATGCTTCTGCCTAAATGTACCAGAAAAAGTTCGAGCTACTAAACTTTCATTGCGTTCCAGCGATGCAAACTTTAATATCATTAACTGGAGAAGCAAATCCCACAAGTACTAAGTACTACGAAAAGTACTGAGTACCACGAAATGTACTAAATACTGCTAAAAGTACGAAGTACCACGAAATGTGTTAAGTACTAAGTACCACAAAAAGTACGAAGTACCACGAAAAGTACTAAATACTACGAAAAGTATTATATATAATTTTACATCCGCGCGCGCTCGTGTGTGTGTGTATTTCATATCATTCGCATCGAAATGATGAAGATAATAAGAAGTCAAAGGTCGTAAAAGTCACAAAAAAAGTTAATTACGAGACAAAGTAATTATCTAATCGAATTGTCCCGTTACTATGGGTCGAGATATTTTTCTACCTCTGTGAGGAAATACGAACTTGAACAATAGGCTATTTAAATATTTTATATAAATATATCCAAATTCACAAATTGGAATATACCGATTTAAAGGACGGAGATATAAAAACTTGAACCCGTCGGGGCAGGAATTTTGATGATTTGTGGCTTGACATCGAAAGGCCCGAAAAATGTGCAACTCGGGTCGACGACATGGGAAATCTTGTGACACACATTCGCGAGAGCACTCGCGAGACAATGAGGAATTTCGCAAGACTCATCGTGGTCCGTCGAAATGCTGTGACACGACTTCCAGGCTAATGCACAGCATATGTTTGCCATGCAATAGTCAAAGTGCACGCGCGTGTGGGGGCTACGTGTGAAAAAAAAGCGCGAGTGTCGTAACACAAAGAGACAAGAGAACACGTCTAATTTAGCGGGTCAGCGCGAAAAGTGAAACTTCGCGTTTTGAAGAAGGTCCAGCGACGTCGAAAATATGTCAGAATAAAATTGCGAGATTATATTTCTCGGGGAAGTCACCCGATGAACGATTTCTGAGTATTTTCGTCTCCATTCCCTGAGCGGCGGAAAATTCATCCGAATAAATTTGCATCGACATTGCTGGATAGAAATCTCGACCACCGACGACTCGAGAAATTCATGATGTTGAAGATTGCATCGTTGGACGGCAACGAATTTTTTTTTCCTAATTTAGAATTTGTTTTGGTCCATCAAAAATTCTTATTAGAGTCCTATGGAGTCCTATAGGGCCTATAGAGTCCTATAAAGTGTATCGAAAAATATTTTGGATAACAGTAAAAATGGAGTAAAAAGAAAGAAGAAAGGATTTCCGTTGCATTCCAACAATACAAACTTCGACATAGTCTTTCGTCCGTCTAGAGATTTTTTCTTCGATGTGATTCACCCATACCAAGGCATGTTAAAAAAATCCTTAAGGGGGGAGATATCGTTAGGTGAGGAACAATTTTGCTGATTTTCATAATTTTTTTCTAAACAAAAGATTTTTCCATTTTTTAGACTTAGGGTATGTTTTATTACTACTTTAGGCTGTTACATGGTAATTTTTAAAAATTAAACTTCAAAAATAGCGTACGTTCGGCACGGTCTTCTAAACTACGTTTTCAAAACTGGCGTGACGTATAGCTAAAAAAAACTAATCGACCGATGCTGATGAAATTTGGTATACATTTTTCTAACCTTATTGTCTAAAGCATCACCCTAAATGTTTTTGAAAATTGAAAAAGTGTTTTTTTTTTTTTGCAAACTTAGCCATTTTTCGGAGAATTCCATCTATTTGTTTCAAAACGTACCATTTCATGGATTTCCAACATTTCTCATGTTTTCTTGGTTCATATTCTGCGTATGAGTGTTAATGAAAGAATACTCTTCGTTGGTTTTTTTTTTTTCAGATTAATGCCGCCGACGCTACGTGTCACGCCGTCTGACAATATTGCCATTTTTAAAGATGCTTAAAAAAAAATACCATGTAACATTAAAAGTAGTAATAACACATACCCTACGTCTAAAAAATGGTGGAGAAATCTTTCCTTTAAAAAAATCATGAAAATCAGCAATTTTTTCGTCGCCTAAAGGTGTCTCCCACGTTATTAGTTTTTCGATCAATTTGGTCAAGCAGTACAGTTTTTCAAACTTACATCTATTTTTATTTTCTTACCGCGAGTAGTGTTACCCCTGAAATAAACTTTAAAAGAAGCAAGTTTTCCCTTCCATTGTTATTACTAATATTATAGTTGTCATCAACGTTATTATTGTTGCCCCATCCTTCCATTCGCCGCTTCATGTCTGCCGAACGTCCAAGTTAAAATACAACGTTTAAATTTGCATCGTTGCAATGCACCAAAAATGATGATTTTTCATACGCTCCAATATCTTTTGCCAAATCACAGCTACGAAAATCCCTCAACAATTTTTCAATTCGCTCATTCGAAGATCCATAATTTGAATTTGCAAAATATTTTTTTAAATAATAAAAAGGAGAAAATGTAAATATTTTTTAAAATTAAAAAAAAATCGTTGCATTCCATCGCTCTAAACTTCAAGGGCATGTCGAAATGTCCATTCTTCCCAGCCTTGTTTCTCCGCGAGCTAATAATTTTTCCGGGCACACCATAGAAACGCGGTCTGTGTCTTGGAGCACAAGTGGGCACGTTTGGTGTGCACAGCGGTAACATGTCCATTTTCCCTTTTTCGGACGAGCGAGGTCTCAGCCTTGGCCATTGATACAAAAAGGGGCAAGCTCGTTAGTGACGCATTCGAGGATATTGTCAAGAGTCATATATACTTGTGCGTGCACCATACGAGCATTAACACACATGTACATTTACATGTGTGTCCGTATTCAAATATACATATATCCATTCATATATAACGGACCACTTCTGGTATTTTTCTGTCATAAAATAAAAATTGGCCTTTCGACGATACAAGAACCTCTCATCGGCCATCAATATAAACATTTTTTGAAACTTATTCTGAATATCCCACGAGCTAAATAAAATTGAAGTTCACATAGTTGGAATCCAACGAAAAGGAATATTTCCAAACTATTTTAATTTCTTTCGGCAGAATTTGCCTACAAAAAACCCTCAAGCATTTTTTGAGATACTTGTTCCAAGATTTACAATATAAATCGGCAAAAAAGATTTTGCATGATCATAAAAATGAGGAAATAAAAAATATAACAATAATAATAATCGAGTTTTATTTGCACAACTTGCTTTACAAGTTTCTTCACAAAGAGCAAATAAAAAATATAAAATAACATTTTCGTTGCATCCAAAGATGCGATTTTCAACGCAATCGCGCCAAAATATATTTCGATCTATTTCTCACAATATTAATAACGACAATGAATGATAAAATAATAATGACAACCACAGCAGCAACAAGGAGAATAATAATAATAACAGCAAGAACAGCAACAATAATTACTATAAGCTGAGTAAGTGCGTGGCCCAGAGCAATAAAATATATTATCAAAAGACAATAATAAAAGTAATGATAGTAATAACACGAGTATAATGATAAAATAAAAACAATCTAAAACTCCCTAGAGGAGATGATCTTGAAGTTTGCATCGTTGGAGCGCAACGAAAATTAATGCTTTCTCATTGACAACATTTCTTTTTGACCGATTTAGACTATGAGAATCATTCGGACATTTTTACGTATTTTTATTCCAGGTTTTTCTCAAGTTGCAAAAAAGGCTTTCGAATAATAATAAAAATGACGAAATAGGAAAATCGTTGCGTTCCAACGGTGCAAACTTCAACATCATTTAGAGGAGAGGTAACGGTGGCCGACGTAGCCAAAGGTTGAGAATCCCTTGGACACGTTGCACTGTGGCTTTAAATCGTATTTTTCTCGCGCCACCCTTCACTGCACCTCGACTATTCTATCGTATATATAATAGATAATGTGATTCGACTACTCGTAGTACTCGTGTCAGAAATTGTTAGAAGAGGGGCTGAGAGTGGGCAGAAAGGGAGACAGAAAGAGAAAGGGGGGGGGGGGAGGAGAGAGAGAGAGAGAGAGAGAGAGAGAGATCAGCCGTGCTGCGATCGAGGAAAAAGGGCCAAGATAGCTGGCCAATCGCAATTTTTCCGTTTCCTGCCGACCTTACCCAGCTACAGCCTACCCAAAGGTCGATAAGAGGAAAATCCGCGTCATAGTCGTGTGCAGGAAGCGAGAGAGAGAGAGACGGAAAGAGAGGGACGGAGTAGAAGACAGGGAGAGAGAGAGAGAGAGAGAGAGAGAGAGAGGGAGAGGCAGCCCTAAGGCAACCCCGGTCACCGAGGTGACTCACCGGAATCTCTCTCCCTCTCTCGTTCTCTTCCCATGTATACATATATAGCGACTAAGTGGATGCGACAGCGAGAGAGAGAGAGAGACCATAGTATCTCCGACTCCGTATCTCTCTTCAGAGCGGAGCCAGAAAAAAGTCCAGAAAAAATGTTCTACCCTCAACCGCACGTAACCCAGTATTCAAACGCTCAATTTTTTTTCTTTCCCGTAGTTGCACTCAGATGCACTTGACGACTGTAGCCACCTCTCTCATTTTAAACAAAAAAGTCATATATAATATTATTTGTGTAGGGTAAGAGCACCCAGCCCCTAACCAGTAGTCAGCCGGTACTACACTTTAACATCGGCTGAAAATATATATAGATATAATTTAAAGGGTTATATACAGTTAAAATTTACGAAAAATCGAAATAATTTTTTTTTCGTAATGTACATGTATTTAAGTACACGCACAGAAAATTTCTCGTCAATCCGGCGAATATTCTCGAAGTTACACGCACATGAGTAATGACGTGTCAAAGCGTTCGAGAGTGCTTTTGAAACTTTAAACATGTTTTTCTCAAAACTGTGTTTTTAAAGTCGGCGAACAAGATTTCTCGGAAACGGCTGAACCGATCAGTCTCAAATTTTAACACAATCCATTTAAGTATATTTTGTAGTAATTAATCGTTTTTTTCTCACCGATAAATATTTTCCATTCTATAAACAATTGAACGCCTAAATTGTGGTCGAAAATAGATTTTTTTTTAATAGGCGCCTTTTTGTCAAAGATTATTAGTTTGCTCATTGCTTCGATCAATTACAAGATAATCCATTATATTAACGAAATATTGTTGGTTTTTTCATTTTGGATGATCCAGTCCAGACATATCGTGCTCACCGCAAGACGCCTTTTTTTAGACGTGCTCCCAGAGATCAGCTAAAGCAGCTTTCTAAATAATTATTTTTACAAATAAAAAATGTTAGAATACGGTTAAAAGTTACGATAATACGTGTACAAATTTTTACGTTGATAGATTCAAGGGGCCAGTCCACTTTGAAAATTTCAAAAAATCGATTTTTTTTACTGTTTTCGAAAGTACGTACATTGAGTTTTTTAGTAAGAATTTTACTTCGAAAGTACAAACCGATTGAGTTTAGGTAAGAGTTTTTCATAGTATAAACTTCAAGTGCGTTTTTCTCGAAACAACGTTTTCAAAATCTAGCTCCATCGTATCTCTAAAACTGATGAACCGATTCTCTTGAAATTTGAATCACATATTGTAAACATGATTCGCAACAAGATCACCCTCGACGGTTTAAAAATTTTGATTTTTACTCTTTTTTTGCGAAAAACTGCGAAAAAACGTGTTTTTTAAAAACTTTTTCGTTTTTCATCTGCCATTTTTTTATTTTTTGACAAAACTTTATATCCGAGGGTCATTTTGTAGCTGGTGCCATACTGAATCTAATGGACTTTGATTTTTTTGTTTCAGACAAGCCGTTGCCGAGTTGTGATGGAGCTACCTAACCCACTTATTTTTGAGGCGTTACGTTAAACTATAGTTTTTGTACTTAAAAATGAATAAAAATGAATTGAATTTTTTTAAATGTATTTCAAGACTTTGTTTTCCAAGCCAAACAACTTTTATATTCATATCTTTTCTAAAATCCTCAAAAAAATCGCGAAAATAGCCTTTTTTCGTGGCTCCAAAGTGGACTGGCCCCTTAACGGTCTTCTCAAGAAAGATTCTTGAAAAATCGATCTTTTTGGGCCTCCTGACTGCATATAACCTCTTAATATGAAGGGGCCAACTACTGCTCCGGGACTGAGTACTGGTGGTCTTAGGCCAGGTACACACTATGCGGTTCTACCGGAGATAATGGATCTATATTACACTATAGATCCGGTAAAAACGCTCCGGTAGAACCGCATAGTGTGTACCCGGCCTTACCCCCTACTGTACGTTAGGTTTTGTTCAGGTCAAACGTCTACTATTCTATTCAAGTTTGTACAATTTATATGGTTAAAATTAACGTTTGTCGAGGATAATTTGTAAGAAGACCTGCCGAAAAAGTGACTATTCGACGAAAATTGTGGTATTGTTGACTTATAGCAAAGATGTAAATCGTTTGCAGTTGTAGCAACCACAGCTTAGCCGGGTCTACACTATGCGGTACCACCGTAGCGTTTTTTCCGGATCTATAGTGGATGCATAGTTTAATAATAATACACTATACATAGTGTATTATTATTAAACATAATGATACATTATGTTTATTTTAATAATATGTTTATTATAATAATACATTATATTATTATTAAACACAATAATACACTATAGATCCTATAGATATAATACACTATAAAGAACTACACGTGTCTCACAAACGGTTACATAGTATGTTTGTTGCATTGCAAAAATAGGATATCAGTTCAACACTTCTTCTTGTACTCCACCTTCCGTTCTTGTAGGACACACATTACCAGGCATACAGCAGCCACATATAATATGACACAAATCACCATAAGCATCGTCACAAGCAACATTTTTTATCAATGTGAACATATTTTAGCCACGTTATCTATTAGGATCTTTGAGGAGTGCTTTTTCATAGTATCAGGGAAAAATGGGGTTGAAGTTTGCATAGTTGGAATGCAACGAACATTCTTATCAATTCCTTATCGTCGTGGTTATCCAAAATCACATTTTGCAGATTTGTTGTAGCTTGCTAAATAAGAGCCCTGAACAATGTTTGCGTGCTTTTTCTAGCTTAAATCCGCCAAAGAAAGATCACCGAAATAAAACAAGCACTTTCGTTGCATTCCAGCGATGCAAACTTCAACGTCATCAGGGAATGTCCATTTTATGAAAACCTACTATATTATATAGCATTGAACAATCACCGTATACTTGTGAGATTAGTGGTTGTGGTTAACGTATGTACATTATTTATGCAACTGCTAAAATATCGATAAGCAGCAATGATACTTTTGGCAGTAACTATGGCTATTAAAATACATCAATGATACTTTTGGCAAAAACTATGGCTATTAACAACCTCAATGATACTTTTGGCAGTAACTATGGCTATTGACAAACGTCAATGATACTTTTGGCAGTAACTAGGACTATTAACGAACATCAATGATACTTTTGGCAGTAACTATGGCTAAAAAATATTATTGTGCTCGCAGGGAAAGGTAAAATATCATGATGTTGAGGTTTGCATCGTTAGAGTGCAACGGAAACTAAGTTTTTTTGTATTATTTAAATTTTCTTTGGCAGATTCAGGCTACTAGAGTCACTCAAAAGGTTTTACGAATTCTCATTAAAGATTGACGATTTTAATTGTGGCAAAAAAACTTTTGGATAATGATAAAAATAAAGGAATGAAAAATTAGCAAAAAGTCGTTGCGTTCCAACGATGCAAACTTTAAGGTCGTAGAATATAGTCAAAACGTGGTTTAATACACTATACATTTCTCTCAGTTCTTGTGTATGTAGAATGCTTGTACGTTTTTCGAGTACGGAGGTAAAGTGAGAGAGACAGAGAGAGAGAGAGAGACAGTCTGCATATGTAACAAATGCACTTGTTCCTCCGGTCGAACCAGGTTTTGTCCCAAGGGCCAAGAGAAGAGGAGCAAGAGGGTGAGGAAGTGGGGTCGGGGACAAGACAGTAAGGGTCGTGGAACGAATGCTACACAATGGGATACTCTCTTGTCAATGCCCCCCCCCCCCCTCACTCTTTCTCGCCAATACCTTCTCTCTCTTCCCTCACTGTCGCGCTCCTCCATGAATTGAAACGAGTATTGTCTCCACACGCGCGGTGCAATGGGACCTGCCCTACCGAGGCCGATACCTCGTCAAAAAAAGACAGGCACGAAAAGACGACCAAGGAACAAAGAGGCTAAAGGAACAAAGGGAAATTAAAAGGAGCAGGAAAATTCGAATGGCGGGCAGGGAGAAAGGCTGAAAATTGAAACCGAAAATTGTGGAGTGCAATTAATTTCTTATTTTCCGTCCTTTCGTCACGGGTCATCGGAATTTCGGAGGACCTCGCCGAGTTCGATATCGTTCGGGCAAGATGAACAATCGTGACTGTAAGAAGCGCGGCAGACGAAAAGAGACGGGAGAGCAGGGAAGGGCGTGGGAGGGTGGAAATTTGGTCGATGAAAAGAAAACGCTGGAAGGGGAGGGGACGAGAAGGGGAAAGGGGGCGCACGAGGTAGACGCGTGGGTGGCTGACTCGAACAAGTGTGTATTATGAGTCACGTAATCGAGTTGAAGGGGCGAGTTTCACCCTCTTCTCTTTCTCTATCGATCCTCCACATTTCCCTGTACGTATACGTATTTGTTAAAGGGGCGTATGTGCGAAATGGTATTTCCGA